>CAXKVI010000002.1:128771672-128829172 GCA_964058755.1 Campiglossa producta | reverse complement strand
ACACTGTCCATGATTCTGAGTCGTACATCAAGACTGGTATCACTGGCGTGATCTTTGTTTGTCGAGAGAGGACCTCACTTTTCAATTGTCTACTTAGTCCAAACTTTGCACTTGTTGGATTTCTAGACTGATATTGTTTTCGGTGTTAATTCTTGTTCCCAAATAAACGAAGTCCCCCACAGTTTCAAATTCGTAGCTATCAACGGTGACTTGGTTGCCAAGGTGCAGGTACGCCGATTCTTTCTTTGATTACAGCAAATACTTCGCCTTGTCCTCGTTCACCTCAAGACCCACTTTTTTCGCTTCCTTATCCAGTCCAGAGAAGGCAGCGCTGACCACGCGGTTGTTAAGGCCAATGATATCATTTGCAGGGAAGTCAAATTCGTAAATGGCGGCATACAGGCAACTCCTTTTTGCGCTGTCGAAATCGGCTTTAAAATCGACAAAGAGGTGGTGTGTGTCGATTATTTTATCACGGGTCTTTTCCAGGATTTGGCGTATTGTGAAAATCTCGTCGATGCTAGACTTACCAGGTCTAAAGGCACACTGATAAGGTCCAATCAGTTTGTCTACGATGGGCTTCAAGCTTTCACACAATACGCTAGAAAGAACCTTATATGCGATATTAAGAAGAATGATTCCGCGGTAGTTGGTGCGGTTACGGGATCGCCTTTCTTGTGGATTGGGCAGAGCACACTTAAATTCCAATCTGGAGGCATGCACTCGTCTGACCATATTCTGCATAAACGCTGATGCATGCTTTTTACCGCCTCTGGGTTTAAACAGCTCGGCGTGAAGTTCGTCTTTTCCAGGCGCTTTGTAGTTTTGGTGGGACGACTTTTCCATCGTCAGGGATAGAGGTATCCGGTTCAACGTCTCCCTCGCAATTTAGCAGTGAGAAGAAGTGTTCCCACCAATTTAAGTACACTCTGTACGTCGGTTACCAGGTCGCCATTATTGTTCTTACAAGAACTTGTCGCGGTCTTATAGCCTTCCGTAATCCGCCGGATCTTTTCATAGAATTTTCGGGCATCATTCCTGTCAGGAAGCATCTCAAGCTCCTCACACTCACGCCTTTCTGTCTCACTTTTCTTTTTTCTGAAAAGGTGCTCTCTTCCTTCTTCGCCTCAAGATAACGTTGCCATACACTACGGGTTTCAGTGTCCTCAGCGGCGGTACGCAATGAGTGAGAGGTGCGCTCCCATTGCTCGGTTACATCGTTAGGTCGAGGATTGCTCTCCGATAGCAGGTGTTCTCGTTCTATGCAATGATAACGTGAAAAAAAGTTGTACGAACTTGCCCAGGCAAGACCAGGGTCTTTCCCTACAAAAGAGAGCTTAATGACGTAACCAAAAAACTCTGCCCCTCACTTACTTCAGGCCGGGCGACGCCCATGCTGCTAAAGGAAGCGTAGATCTTGGTCGCCTCATACCATCGCACGTTTAATGGGCGGTTGCGTGTTGAAATAAATTTCAATCTAAATACTGCCAGTGGGCAAAAAGCGCACGGAGCGCTCAGCATAATTCTCTTTAAATTATTTTTAATGTTAAATAGGCGACAATTTGCCATTCGCTGTTCACCATTATTAGAAGAAGAAGAAGAAATGACCAAGAATTTTAAACAATGTAAAGCATTAGCTTTCACTGCGAAAGCTCATTACTACTTACAACGACGTCAAAGCTATTAAATTCCATCATAATTATTGATCAATAAACGGGCGTATAGCGAAACAACAACAACAACCAAGCAACAACATAACAACTAAGTAGCAACATCGCTTGAATTTTAAGCAAAGCTAATGAAATCAGCAAAAACTTTTCCATAGCCACAATCCACACCACACAACCAAAACTAAACTGACACAGTTCGATGGACTTGAACGCAAAAATGGCAACAGGACACAAAAGCCGCTTTTCACCTCCTTTCCAATTTTCATCATCAACATGCTAACAAGTAGCTTTACACAATACTTTTACTTATACATTCAAACATACAAATTGTTGGCCTTTTAGTTGGCTGTTGTTGCGCCTTTAATGATTTTGGCTTTGTTGCTTGGTTTTGTTTGTTCGGTTTTATGAAAAGTTCGCACTTTACCCAAGAGGTCCTTTTCTATTATGTGGGCAGGAGTGCTAGCGTTTTTTGGGGCAGCTTATGTGGCTACCTCATTAATTTATATTAAAATCAAAATTAAGGTAGATTAAGGGGTATATGGCGGGCGTAGCATAAATATGAAAGTAGTAGCTGTAGTATGTATTTATGCGTGGCAAATATTCTTGAAGGAAGCAAGTGTTGGAACTTTCAGTAATTAGTGAAATAAAATACTGCGAGTATTTATAGAATTATTTTTAAAATATTTTTGCTTAAAGTACTTAGTACCGTCTTACATGTTTTGGTGGTTACTAGGTATCTTCTTAGAAAAAAAAAAAGCAAAAATAGTTTCAAGAAAGAATTGCATTTACAAGGTTTAAAAGAGGCAAACGATTTGTTATTAGTAGGTCAAGTCAAGCGCCTGAAAAAACTTTGTAAATAAAAAAAAAAAAATTGGGTAACCTTTGGCAATTATGTCAGCAGTCAATAATTCCAATTTTTAATTTTTTTCAGTTTTATCGATGCAGTTTCCTAAAAATGTATGCAACTAGTTGATAATAAAAAGACCTTTATTGTAAGTTCTGTCAGAGCAGTGGGAATTTATGGCATTTCAAAAGTTTTGTACACACTTTAAACTTTGTAAGAAGTTCCTAAAAGCTTAAACTTATCACATTTTTAAAGGAGTACCTGGGTGAGCGATCCGAAATTGAACCCAAAAAGATCCCAAAACGACCCTAAAATGATTCCAAAATATACCAAAAATGATTCCAAAATATACCCAAAATGATTCCAAAATATACCAAAAATGATTCCAAAATGGCCCCAAAATGATTACAAAATGACCCCAAAAAGATGACCATAAAATTATCCAAAAATGATCCCAAAATGATCATAAAATAATCCCTAAATAATATTAAAATAATCCGAAAACGAACCCAAAAAGAACCTCAAATATTCCCAAAATGATCCAAAATTGAACACAAAATGAGGGAAAAATTAACCCAAAATAATTTAAAATTATTGCCAAAATGATCCCAAAATGACTCCAAAATGATCCGAAAATAACTACAAAATTGTTCAAAATTAATTCAAAATTGAACCCAAAATGATTTCAAAATAGCCCCAAAATTATCCGAAGTCCCGACGTCAATTTTTTAAGTCAAATTTGACTAAACTGTGGAGTCAAATACATGTCCCACGAGTCACGATGGAATGTCCCATATGAAGAAAGGGATGAAGGTGAACAAGATGAGAAGAAGACAGAGGAGGACAAAGCATATATTATAAAAGGAAAAAGGAGAAAGGAGAAAAAGAAGAAGAGATACCTAAAAAAATAATATCAATCATCATCATCATCAGAAATTAAATTTTTCAGAAACAACATTATACCTATTTTTTTTATTGGTCGGGGCATACTTTGGTTTTGTTGTTTTTGTTATTACAGTAATTTTAATAGATGTTACGATAACTACTTAGTATCATAATAACTACTTTTTTCTTGATGTTGTTGTTGTAAAAGTTATTCTTGAGTTGTTTGCTTAACAGATTTTTATTATGTGTTTATAGTTCATTATCAAGTGTTGTTTTTTTTTTTTTTTGTTATTACTGCGAATGTTGTTGTTAGTTGCTTTTGTTCTTTTGAACATCTAGTTGTTTTTTATTGGTAATAACGTTGCCTTTTAGTCTTTAATAAACAACGGACTTGAATCTACCACAACATTTACGTTTAGTTTTAGCTCAGAAAACACTTTTAGAAACTTAATGTTTCGCGTCTTCACTTGCGCTACAAAATTGACATGGACAACCTCCATTATTTTTATGCTACCTTGTTTTCCTTCGTTTTCAGTAAACTCCTCATTCTCAAAGAAAGCTAAAAACCATTAGCGTTTAAAAACATTAATAGATATGCAACACCAGCTGAGGCGCAAAAGATTTTTTGATATTTCACCCGAAATGACCAATCCCAATTGGACAAGAGGATGCGACAGTCGAACGTCATTACGAAACGAGTAGCATGTGTGCATTTAGTAAAAATCATCTTTATTATCAACATTATGCTATTTTCAGCTATGCTACCACCTTTTTAGCTTTTACTCTCCACCCACCTGTGTTGGTAGAGAAATCAATGTTTTTCAAGCGAAATGCTACTTTTATGTGAACTCATCCTTTTTCATCTAAGTATTTTTGTACCTTCTGACTATGTTATTTATTTTACTTCCTTTTGAATTCATAGCTATTCAAGTTTGTAGCGCTGTATGTGTCACATTCTATTTGGCTGCTCTATGTTGTTTTCATTTTATTTTCTCTCATTTTATGTAATCTTTTAATAAATATTTAATGCACCCCATTTTCCCTCGGTTCATTTATTTTGTGGATATTTTTTTCTTTTTTTTTTTTCTTTTTGTGTTTTGGTTCGGTCATTGGTTTTGTGAAAAATCTTTGCTCATTTCTCTAAGGAATATACTTGCTTATGCTTGGAAAATATTAAAAAAAATGTAAAAGCAGTTTTAGTCAGACGTGGGGTGTAGCCGAGTATGTGCGTATGTACTAGTACCAAATATGGTAGAAAATAAATAAAAATTACATAAAATTAGGCACTAAAGCTGTGCGATGCCAAGGCGGTGAACCTTTTCATGCATAACACATATATATTGAATCAGCAGTATTGCATTTATTAAATCAAATAGCATCCTCAGGGAATTAAATTAAGGACACGTAGAGTAGATATGTGTATGGAAAACATGTTTTTAAAAATTCATAAAGTTTTCTTCCAATGTAGTAGCTTGCATTCCCTTTCAACTGTATTTGTGGCTCCATCCTACAATCCTGTCGCCAAAAACAACTTCTGGCTTTTTATCAGCTAAATTTTCTGATTTTCATGAATCTTGTAACTTTGAATCTTATAACTTTAAACAAGCTAAACTTGTATATTTGTATATCCCGACTATCTCGGGAACCGCTTGACCGATTTGGATAAAGTTTTTAATATAGATAGTATGATTGATTCTAAGACTATCCACTTGGGGGCTTGCCACCTGGGGCGGTTAACAGGATCGCCACCTATCACAATTTCTTTTTAATTTTGTAGTATATCCGGTACTATCTCGAGAAACGCTTGAGCGATTGGGATGAAATTTAGCATAGAGAGAGTGTTAATGATTCTATTATTTACTGGGGGGTTACCACTTGGGGGGTTTACTGGGTTACCTTATATTTCAATTTTTTTAGATTATGGAGAAAGATATGCCAATATGGATGTAAATAAATTAACATATCTTGGTAGCTGAAATGGCTAAAATGATATAATTTTATAGGTGAATCCTCCTGGTCATTCTCTTATGATTTTTCCATAATTTTTTTACAGTCGGCGTGGCACCGCCCACTTTTAAGGGAGGCATTTTCGAAAATTTGACTGGTCGTAACTTTTGAACTGATTACGATAGAACGATAGAATTTGGCACAAAGCGTACTAGTATCGTTGGGAGTGTACCTGATCAAATTGGATAAAATCTCTCTCCAACCACGCCCACTTTCGATATCGAAAGCTGCGAAAGTCACCTAAATTGATATATTTCGGTAACGGAAATGGCTAAAATGATATAGTTTGGTAGGATGAGCCCCCTAGCCATTCTATTATGATTTTTTGATAAGTTTTTAAAAGTAGGCGTGGCACCGCCCACTTTTCAGGGAGACATATTTGAAAATTTCACGGGTCATAACTTTTAAACTGATTACGGTAGAACGATGAAATTGGTACAAGGTATACTAGCATAATACGGAGTATACCTGATGTAATTGCACGAAATCGCTTCCCAACCACGCCCACTTCCGAAATGGAATATTTCGAAAATCATATGAAAACTACCGCTGGTATCTATTTAATGTGCGGTTTACCCGAACTAAGAATTCCTTACTTGGTTTATCTAGCTTCACGAATTTAATGCTGTATACTCACAAAATTTAAAATCTATTTACTAATTTAAGTGCATATTCTTCTTACAAAGTATATCGCATTACCAATACACTTAAATCTACCAGCTCTTACTTATAATTTAATTATACGCTAAAAACTCTTACAATCATATTACCAATCCTGCGTAACAATCCAAATCTTTAATGGCAACTCGCAAAGGAGATGAAAAGCAAATCTTGTATTTGTAAAATCGATTAAATGAAAAAATCTGCTGTGTTAACGTTCAAGTTACTACCAAAAAAAAACTTTGGGCTAATATGTCTGCTACTATTTCAAAGTATATTCGGTAAAAAGTGGGTAATTTGATTTACCATCAATTTTGCTCAAAATGATTTAAATCGCACTCGTATCACATTAATTTTTTATGTTTTTTTGCATATATACTAACGAACATTGCCTTTATAAATATTTTCATCCATAGCAAAAGGCAAATTTCATCTTGGCATATAACAAATTGAGACATCAATTTAAGGGCCATGTATGTATGTACGTTCGTATGAGTGTATTTGTTTATGTAGATTTTATATGTGAAGATGTGTTTAGGCATATCCGTTATTGCTCACGTATTGTTTGTTTGTTTTCATGGAAATTTTTATATGCGTATATATGGATTTGTGTAGATATAAGGGTGGGCAAAAAACCCTGATTTTCTTTTTTTTTTTCGAAGGGCACACAGAAACCCGAATTCCTGACTATAAATGGAGCATAACGACCAAATATTAATTAATAGGAAATTGTGCCTCATCGCCTTTTTTTGACTTTGTGAAAGGCTTCTATGTAAATGATGATATTATTGCAGGGAATTGAACGCTCTACAAAAAAAAAAAATGTGTAAACTTTTTTCGTTACTGTGAACATTACAAAATTTTACAATGAAGCATTCTATCCAAATCCGTCAATATACGAAGAAATAAAAAAATGCTATTAGGTGGCAACCCTAGGTGCTAAATCGTCTTAGAGGTATCATGGTTGGTTGATACCTACCTCAGTTTAAAAAAAATTAGATAGGGGCAACCCTTTAAACCGCCCCATGCGGCAACACCCAAAAGGAAAGTCTTATAGTACATTTACACCGCACCAAATTTGGCGAATTCAAATGAGCCAGTTCGACACCGTTAACACTGGCAAATTTGCATTTGGCTTTAGCATCCCTGCAAGAATCTTCTACCAGTACAAAAAGCCACCAAATGCATTACCGTGATGATTTAAACACCTGTAGAGTAATAATAAAGGAAGAGTCAAGAAGGCTTCTGTCTTTTCCTGGGAGAATTCGTCCATTTTCTTAAAAAAGTAGTTGAAATTGTTTTTTACAGCTGTGCATAGTGTTATCACACCTTTCATTGCCCATTAAGGTTCTTGCTGAGGGATTCAAAATGTGAAACAGCCGCAGGGTTGCTATTTTGAGGAACTGTGGATTGTATTGTGCGGCAAATTAGGTCAAATATAATGGAACTGCAAATTTTGAAAATGAGATTTGTATGGAAAAAAGCGCCAAATTTGCAATTTTTAGCCAAATTTGGTGTGGTGTAAATGTATTATTAGAATCAAGCATACTATCTCTTTGCCAAATTTTATCGACATCGGTCAAGCGGTCCAAAATGAGTCCCGAGTGATACCAAAATAATTCCAAAATGATTCTAAAATGATCCCAAATTTACCTCAAAATGATCCCAAAATGAACCCCAAAAAGATCGTAAAAGGACACTAAAATGACCCCAAAATTATTCCAAAAACATCACAAATTACCTCAAAATGACCCCAAAATTGATCGCAAAATGATCCTAAAATGACCCCAAAATGATCCCAAAATAATCCCAAAATGACCCCAAATTGTACATATAAATACAATTCGGTAAAATGGCAACCCTGGTCAGCAACACTACTTGAAAATATTTTGGTTGGTATGTCGTCGAAAATACCTTTCATTTGATACCAACCCATATTGGCACATCTGGCTCAGTAAAAAAAAAAAAAATATTTAAAAAAAATTTAGATAGATAGCAACCCTGTAAAACGCCATAAGTTGCCAAACCCATCTGAAAAGTCTTAGAACCAACCATACTATCCCTTTGCCAAAAAAAAAGAAAACGAAAATAGTTTTTTTGGCTTACCCTAGTATAGAGCAGGAACAATCCAACCTCACCAAGTATTGATGATACATTTTTTTATTGCGCTACAAAATAAAATAAAATACCGGAAAAGCATGGACGTCAAAGAAAAAGGCAACAATTACAAGCATTTACACTTGTGTTAGATATATTTTACATATTCCCACAAGTGAAAATATTTACTTATATGTCATATTTCCCATGCATGGGCATACTGCCGTAGCAAAGTAGTTAGCTCCTTGTGTTGAGGAGAAAGCTGCAAGTTCTCACAGGTAGGATAATTTGGTATGGTAATGGTATGGTAATCGTATGGTAGTGGCTAAACCCATGTTGTTGTTGTTGTTTTTGTTGTTAACTGCAAAATACTTCCCGAAGGTTTTGGGAATTGATGCCGAACTTTACAGTCCTTAGATGGATATTAACCCGGTACGCTGCGGTACTCGCTTGCGGTACTGCCCGACTGTCGTGCTAGCGACTTGGTATGACCGGTGGAACCTTCTGGGTCATGTCATCCCTCCATCCGTGAGGAAGGAGAAGATGGATAATGAGAAGTGAGTGGCATCATATCCGTCATTACCTATGTGCATATAAGTCGCCCTTTACGACCGGTATTCCTACCTCGGGCATATTCTAAACCCCTATTGCATTGTTTCAGAGAGGTGACGGTACCGCAACATTATAGACAAAGTACCCACCTATATGCGGTATGCCCACATACATATGCTTTCAATGGGGCCAAAGAGGATGCAAAAAAAAAGATTGCATGTCTAAAAAAAAGCTAAAGAATAAACATTAAATTTAGATTAATGGAAGAAATAGAAAATTACAGGAGCAAAAAGCAAACGAAACAACGACAACCAAACATCAACAACAAATCAGTACACTTGTGTGTTATATTGACGGATGAAGAAAGATGTAAGCAGGAAAATACTCATTTAAATCCCAGCGCTGTTGGTTGTTAACGCAAGGCAAGATCGAGCGAAAAGATGAAAAACGCGTATACTACAAAGGGAAGATAAATCGAAAGCAACCCACACACAAACCCGGTTGCCAAGAAGCAAAAAGCGCCAACTGAAAACTGAAGAAGTGCGTGAAAAATAACACAACAAAACGAAACACTTGTCGGATTTACATTTCAAATTTTCAAGACACATCAAGGAAACTTCTTGAGACTTTAAAGAAGGCAGTTGTGTGGCTGACAAGAGTGTGTTTGATATTTGTTTTAGAATATTTAATGTAAGTATATTATATTTATATGGGGTTTTACGAAATATGCATCAATGTGCGCGCTGATGCTTAAAGATAAGCAAAGGCTTAAAAGGAAATCAGCTCGAATTGAAGAAGAAGGCTTCAAGCGTAGAGGGAAAGTGTTGGCGAGGGAAGATGTAGCAATTGTATAATATATTACTTTTCTGTATGCGTGCAAAACACATACATTCTTACCAACACTAACACTTTCACACACACTTCCGTATCTATGGCTTTTTTATTTGTTTAGCTTCAATGGCAACAGATTCAATTTCTCGAAAAAGCGTTCTTCATTTATGAAATTTCATGTGTGAAAGTGTTGGCGTTTGCACAGCTGATGCTTTGAGCTTAGGGAAAATTGCTAAGTAACAACAACAAAAGCTAGCAAATTTTTGAAAACATATGTGTGCTTTAGCATATTTTAAGACGTTTCAGCTACCTTAACACGTTTGTAAGCTATTGAAAATAGCGAGATTGATGATTGCCTACGGAAAGGAGTCCACTCATCCTCAAAAGCTTTTGTAATTGTTGTTTTTGTTATTTCTATTGTACCTAACTTAATGAATGTGCGTGGTAAACACAGAGAACATGAAAGTTGAAGGCGATGTTAAAACAACAAACACTTTGAACTTTGCTTGTTTTTTGCTTTGTCTAAATTTTCACGGACTTTAAAGGGTATGATATATTCAAGTGTTAACAGTTTATTTAAACAGTATTTGGGTGAACCCAGCTTGCTCGGTGCTATAAATTTAGCGGTAACTTTACTTACCCAAAATGATACCAAAATAATTCTAAAATGATCCCAAAAAGACCCTTAAATGTTCCCAAATGATACGAAATTTAACCTAAAACGACCCAAAAATGATACCAAAATAATCCCAATATGATCCAAAAATGATTCCCAAATGACCCCAAAAAAAAACCCTTAAATGTACCCTAAAATAATCTTAAAATTATCCAAAATTGTTCCCAAAATAAGCCTAAAATAATCCCAAAACGACCACAAAAAGACCCTCAAATGTTCCCAAAATGACCCAAAAACTGTCCCAAAATGATCCAAAAATTATCCACAAAATGATTCCAAATTGACTTCAAAATGATGCAAAAATTACCCTAAAATTGTCCCAAATTAATCCAAAATTGAATCCAAAATAATCTCGAAATAGCCCCAAACGAATTCCAAAGTGACCCCTAAATGATCTCAAAATGATCCTAGAATAATCCAAATATGATCCTAAAACCATACAAGATAAATACAATACGGTAAAATGGTAACCCTGGGCGGCTACCCTACTTGAAAATATTTTATTTTGCCTGTCGGCGATAATACCTTTCATTTGATACCCATATTGGGTATCTAACTCCATAATTTAAAAAATTGAGATAGGTGACAACCCTGTACACCGCTCAAATTTCATCCAAATCGGTCAAGCAGTTCCCGAAATAGTCCGGATATACAAATATACTACGGTAACGTGGCAACCCTAGGTGGCAACCCTACTTGAAAATACTTCAGTTGGCATGCCGCTGAAAATATTTTTCATTTGATACCCATATTGGCACATTTTGCTGCAAAGTTAAAAAAAATTGAGATAGGTGGCAACCCTGTAAACCGCCCCAGGTGGCAATCCCCGTGTGGAAAGTCTTAAAATCGGTCAAGCGGTTCCCGAGGTAGTCTGGATATACAAATATACATAAGGTAATAATATAAATAACGCGGTCAGGTGTCAACTCTAGGGGTAACCCTGCTTGAAATTGGCATATATGGAATATTTATGGTTGAAAATACCTTTCAATTTATACCCATATTAGCATATGTTGATGCATAATTTAAAAAAAGTTAGATAAGTGGCAACCATGTAACCCGCCCCAAGTGGATAGTCTTGGAATCAACCATAGTATCTATATTAAAAAGGTCATCCAAGTCGGTCAAGCGGTTCCCGAGATAGTCTGGATGTATAAATATACAAATATACAAGTTTAGCTCATTTAAAGTTATAAGAGTAGCAGATCCGACAGACATTAATCCGACATGTAGGCCTGCGTGAGTTTTATGTAATTTAATTAAGTTTTTGACTTTTGTGTCCTCCTTTATGTTAACTGTTCATTCTCTCTTTTGTTAAATATGAAGGCATCGTATTCCATCGTATATCTTATCTTTCATCTTTGTTCCGTGTCTAATATTTTTGTTTTGCTAAATCAGCTGTGTGTCCAGCGTTGAGAATGTTTTGTGAAAGCGCAGTATTGTTTTTCATCCTTCTTACGTCTGCTTCGAGCCCTTCTAACCGGACACCTAAAGCTCGCTTTGTCGTTCCTATGTAAACTTTGTTACAGCCTTCATCCGCGTTGCCTTTACATGTGATTTCAGGAACCATGCCCCAGCGGGTTAGGGGCTTAGAATATACCCGAGGTAGGCATACCGGTCGTAAGAGGCGACTAATATGCACATAGGTAATGATGTGCGAACTCGATGGTTGATCTACGGATTTGATGCCTCTCACCGCTCATCACCAATCTTCTCCTTCCTCACGGATGGAGGGATGACAAGACCTAGAAGTTTCCATTGTTCGTACCAAATCGCTACCACGACAAACTGCTTGAACCAAGCTGTGCTTTGTTTTCATTCCCAAACCCTTTACACTCCCTTTTTTACACCATTCCAAACAAGTTTTTTCAACAACAATTTTTTTGGTTTTTTTGTTTTTATTGTACGCTGTCAAGCCAAACAAAGTTGTAAACAATTTTTTATCCATAGACTTAAATAGCCACAAGAATCACACAACAATGAAAGTGGCAGCCAGCAATAGCAGAAATTACAGCGATTTTTATTCAACAACAACAAGAACAAGAAAAAAAAAACAACAATATCTTATAGTAATTTTATGCAGCATAAAACCAATTTAAGCCGAGCTTCAAGTCATAAATAAAGGAATAAAACACAATAAAAAAAAAAACAAAAATAAAAAAGGCTACCACAATAGCCAAACGTTAAAAGCTAAAATAGGCAAGCGCAAAAAATTGTTGTAGATATGTAGGTATGTCTAGTAGATATATAAAATTTGTTGTATAAAAACGCGGATTCTAGAAGAGCCCGGAGCGAGCAATAGAGTGGTGGATACCAAATAAAGTTTTAAATGAAAACCCAATGTATACGACAACATTATTTAGTAGAGACAAGTTTAAACAACAGAAAAAGAAGATCCGTCTTTCGGTAGTGAGCGATAAAGATTCTTTCACTACAACTTACAAGGTAAAAGCGAGGGCCATTCAGCAGCAATCGCAGATCATCACTGGTTCGGAAACATTCACTCTCGTTCTTTCGTATTCTCGTTGTTGTTGACATTTCGGGATTGGGTTCGGGTATTTCGAAACTTCTCGGATATTGTTACAGACATTTTTTGGCGTTATTTTTGGATCATGTCGGGATGTTTTTCGGGATCATCTTTACGACTTTTCCGGATTGTTTTCCGAACATTTCGCGATTTTTTTCAGTATGATATCGGGACTGTTTTGGAGCAAGTAGAGATTGTTTCTGCATAATTTTTAAAACTTTTCAGATTATTTTCGGAACAGCTAGGAACATTTTCGAAATGTTTTTCTGGATCATTTCGGAATTGTTTCGGGACCATTTGTTTGTGCAACATTTTTGAGAAGCGTTCCGATTATTTCGAAATGATCCCGAACAATTAATTTCGTCTTCTCTATGACATAAGAGATTCGAACCATCCTTGGATAGAATTACATTCAATTGTGTGCTGGGTATAAAAACTTATTTACAACCAAAACTTGCTGTTAAAAACAAAAAAGTCTGTGCTTCTTTTGTTGTGATTTTTGAACTGGTTCTTGTGTACAGCTGCTGCGACAGAGCATCGTAGCTTGATAAAATCGGCGTCCAAAAGGAGGTGGCGCAAGCCTATGCCCAACGGCTACAGACGCGTCGTCAAGCGAGCAACGTAAGGTTTGGGACTGTGACTCAAAGGCAGACAAACGAAAACAAACATTTTTCTTTTTGCTTTTACATAGGTACTATACGTTCGTAGTTGTACCTAGTATTTTAGTTGATTTTATTTATTTTTTGTTCAAAAACTGGTTTCAACGTTTAACATGAGCATAGTAAAGGCAACAAAAAAATAAAAACCAAAAAGCCTGACAGTTGTACAACAAAAGCACGTATAACGAGTACTATGAAGAGTGACAAAAATAAAAATGAAAAACTGCACAAAGGGGTATAAAAAGTAAACAAAAAAAGACGCAAAGAAAATAACAAAAACTAAGTAAAAGCAAGTACCAACAGAGATCCACCTTAAAATCGATTATATCGCTAAATATTTCCTTATGCACTGCGCGTGTTCCCATTTCCTGATATTAATCAACACAAACTCTAAAGTGTGTGTGTATCAAAAAAAAAAACCAGAAAGATTGATAACATTGTAATAAGGAAATTGAAAAAGTAACCAAAACTGCTCAAAATTGCCCGCTGCCGCTTATCTACATCTAGAGCTCTGCTTTCAGCCGTATTCCAACGAAAACTCAGCTCACTAACCCATTTACTATGCCTCGTTTGTTAACAATAGATATACGCGATGCATAGATTATGCGTGGATAGATTGTTTGTATGAGGCTCTATATAAAGTATACATTAGGGTGGTGCTTATAATCTAATATAGTATTTCTTCCAGACTCACCCCCTAGATCGGTTGCACCATGCTCAGCTATATTGCACAAAATGTTTTATCCCGATTGCAGTTGGTTAAGGCGTCTCGCAGGGGGGTCAAAATAGAGATTGCTCTATGGAGACTCAATAAATAAAAGTGATTTTTCTTTTTATCTTATACTCGATTGGAAACGCCTAAAGCGTGTCGTAAGGGGGTTAAAGTTCAGACCATACCATGGAGACTCGAGTATTAGATAAAAAGAAAAATCACTTTTATTTTTTGAGTCTCCATAGAGCAATCTGAAATTTGAACTCCCTGCGACACGCCTAAACCATCTCCAATAGGGATAAAATTTTTTGTGTGCACTGAACCAAAAACGTACATGTTTTGTACGAACAAAGTTTCATAGAAGTTCACGCCGATTTTTTCTTAGAATCTAAGAAAAATTTCATATAATTTAAGAAAAGTTTCTTATTATATGTATATGAAAAAATACGTTAAATTTTATTAACGTCAGAACTTCGTTCATTAAATATAAGAACTAAAATTCATTAATTTTTTAGCTGAATTTGTTCTTAAATATTACGAATTTGTTCTTAAATTTTAAGAAATTACTTACGTACAATTTTTTTACTATGATTATAAGAACTTTTTCTAAATATTTAGAACTTGTTTCGTAGATTTTAAGAACTATTTCTTATATTTTAGGAATGCGTCATCGATTGAACCAAAACATTCTTAACTAAGGCAGACAGCTGCCACTGTTTAAATTTTTTTTATTAATACAATTTATTGAAAAGATCGTGTGTTAAAAATTAAACATATAATAATTATGTATATTAAAAAAAAGAAAAAGAAAAAAGTTCGCTATTATGAAGTGTAGTGTGTGATAAAGACTCGTTAAGTCCCGAGAAATTAACGTTTCACCTAAAAAGAACCCACATAAGAAGACATCTGGAAATAAACAAAAAGACTTCAACCTCAACTGAAGCAGCATCATATTAAGCTGCAGCCGTACCAGAGCTACATTATGCAACAACACCAACTTTAGCTGAAGCACAATTACATATGTACTACTTATTTTAGCACTCCTTTTATACATACAAACTCCTTTTGCTAATGAATGTTTAACTTTAATTATTTTTTTTAATGAAAATACGTTACTACCTTTGTAAAAGAAATAATTATGTCAATTAAAATAAAACATTCCAACTGAATTTCATGATTTTTAAAATTCAAGAATGGATCCATACATTCTAAGAATGAGTTCGTAAAATTTAGAATGCATTCATACAATCTGGGAATCAGTTCGTAAAATTTAAGAATTGATTCATACATTCTAGGAACGAGTTCGTATAATTTATGAATGGACTCATACAATCTAGGAATGAGTTCATAAAATTTGAAATGGATTCATACATTCTATGAATGAGTTCGTAAAATTTATGAATGGATTCATACAATCTATAATTTATGAATGGATTCATACATTCTAAGAATGAGTCGTATAATTTATGAATGGACTGACATATTCGTTCGTATGAGTTCGTTCAATTTAAGAATCTTTTCATACGTTCTAAGAATGAGGTCGTAGTATGTATTGACATATTCTAAGAATGATTTCGTAGATTCTAAGAATGAGTTCTTGGATTTTAAGTATTATTATTAAAATTTAATTTGACATGAATATTTACGAATTTTTGTTCTTAAATTCTACGAAAACGTTCTTTGGAGAGCTTTTAATGAAAAAAATTCGTAAAATAAATGTACTTTTTCGTAGAAAATATGTACTTTTTTGGTTCAGTGTGATATCTTCGGCTATATTACTATCGACTTGCCTCCATATAAATAAGGACCACAGTAGTGTACATACATATGTATATACAAATGTTGGTAACACTATGCTCTGCCAGTTTTCTATAGCTACATCGATCGTTTGATATAATCATTTATGGGTTCGTTAGTTGTTTAGAAAGTTCATAGAATAATCAAAGTAAAAACATCAAACAAACAAACAAACAAACCAAACAAAATTGAACAAAACAACATGCACGATAGACAGAAAAGACAAAGGCCAACAACAAGCACCACAATCACTTGAAATAACATCACACTGCATTTGTAATGATGGCAATTTTCATTGCAAGTCACCGGGGAGTGAAACGCATAGAAAACAAAAACATCAGAAAAACTGGTAATGCCACTTAAGACATAACGCTAACATTTCTAGAACTAACCTACCACTACTTTTTTGCATCGCTTAATGCGCTGTGTGTAAAATTTTACTACGTGTTGTTGCAATAAAATCAAAACAATAAAAATGGCGTACGAAAAAACAACAACCTTATGCTAGACAATACAAATTAAATTTTAACTGCTCGTAGTGTTTTGATTTATGTGCTTGATTAGCTGAGTGGCATACTATCGAGATCTGAGCTCAGCACAACTATTGGGCACCACTTAACGACAACATTTAAAATTGAATGCATACATACATACAAATGTACGATACTATATAGTATCTAAGATGGAACTTGATCAATTTAGCGCTAATTTTACTTACCCAAAATGATCCCAAAATGACCTTAAAATAATCCCAAAATAATCCGAAAATGATCACAAAATTATCCAACTATGATCCAAAAATTACCCTAAAATAATTCCAAAATCCTAAAATAATACCAAAACGACCCCAAAAAAACCCTCAAATGTTCCCAAACTGTACGGAAAATGATCCTAAAATGATCCCAAATTATCCAAAAATGCTCGCAAAAATATACAATATAAAATGGTAACCCAATGTCAATCTTACTTGAAAATATTTATAGGTTACAATATTTCAGTTGGTATGTCGCCGAAAATACCTTTCATTTGATATCCATATTAGCATATCTTGCTCCATAATTAAAAAAAAAATTGAAATTGGTGGCAACCCTGTAAACCGCCCAAAGTGGATAGTTTTATAATCAATCATACTATCTACATGCCAAATTTCAACCAAATCGGTCAAGTTGTTCCCTAGATATTACCGGATATACAAATATACTGCGATAAGGTAACAACCCTATGTGGCAACCCTACTTGAAAATATTTTAGTTTCTCGCTGAAAATACCTTTCATTTCCATAATTAAAAAAAAATCGAGATAGGTAGCAACCCTATAAACCGCCCCAGGTGGCAACCCCCAAGTGGATAGTCTTAGAATCAATCATACTATTTATTAGAGCGTATCACGGTGTATAGAGCAAAAAAAGTTTAAAATGTTCCCCCCTAGTTTGAACACTTACCTTATGAGATTTAAAAAAAAAATTTTTTTTATTTTTTTGTCACCCTGTAAAAACAGCGAAATTTGTTTTTCTCTATAATTTCTATATTTCTCGTTCGATTTTCAAAAGTGATACATTTTTGGAAAGGTATTCACTAAGGCAAGATTTCATCCATAGAAACTTTTAGCCCTTCATGCCAAGTTCAGTTTTTATTCTATTTTTACTAAAACCAACACCCTGTTTTTGAAAAAAAAAAAATTTTTTTTCCGGAAAACTAAAAAAAAGGGCATAAAGTTTATATTGATGAAATATTGCCTTGGTGAATACCTTTCTAAAAATGTATCACTTTTGAAAATCGAACTAGAAATATAGAAGTTATAGAAAAAAAAACAAATTTCGCTGTTTTTACAGGGTGATAAAAAAATTTAAAAAATTTTTTTTGAAAACCTCATAAGGTAAGTGTTCAAACTGGAGGGGAACATTTTCAACTTTTTTTGGTGATACGCTCTACTATTTATTTTCAAAATTTAATCCAAATTGGTTTAGTGGTTCCCGAGATAGTTTGGATATACAAATATACATGATTAGCTCGATTAAAGTTATAAGATAATTCACAGATGCATTTTCGTGAGAGGGTGAATACAAATAGTCGCTGCTTTCTTAAGAATAAATATGAAAATAAAGGCAAATTATAAAATAAAGGGTAAGTCATGAAAATTCTGCTGGAAATCATACTAGTTCAGGTTCAAAGCTTTTTGGACTAGTATGAGGACCAGTTCATTTAATGAAAAAAATACTAGTTCAGGTTGGACTAGTATGGGACTGGTATTTTACAACTATGTAGTATAATTCTAGTATATCATGATTAGTATATGACTGGTATGTTCTGGTCGAAATCTGACTATTGACATCTCGTAGAACATCAACACGTAAAAAATACCAGTTGCTTGAATGGAAAAAAGACTAAACACTGACTAGTTGAGCCGGTGCACCAACTAGTTGTTAAGTAGTTTTCAACTAGCTGCTTCCGCTGCAGGGTAGTAGCGAAGTTACTGAGTGCATTACTGATCTAGCCCAACTGTTATCGTACAAAGCAAAGGTGGCTGTCGTAAGGACGTAGTTCGAATGAAAAATAGCTGCATACAAAATCTGTCACAACATAAAGCTTAATAAAAACTCGAAAATTCATGAACAAGATAAAAAAGAGCTGAAAAAAAAACAAGTCAAAAAAAGCTAATAACTACAAATAGGCAGACACTAAGAACAACAAACAACTATTAGTTAAACTAAAAAAATATCAAAAACAAAAAAAAAGCAAACTCGTTGTTATTCGCAAGCGCAAAAGAGTTGTGAGCTTCAAAACCTGCGCCACCAGAAGTTGTAGTACACTGGCACATGGAGCACAAGTGCCACGCGGGAAAGAGAAGCTTTATGAGCACCGGTGCAGAAACAACGTTTAACTGGTTGCCAGCTTGAAAATGTATCTCTCTTCGCAGATATGTATGTTTATCTGTGCTTCTTATTATTGGTCAACCAACATGAACAGACACTGAAATTAATTCTTGTTTATGTTTATTCAGCCGGCATGGCATAATTAAGTTAAACATGGCATTATAAATTCGCGTCGCGTTTTTTTTGCGTGTGAAACTTTTCATGCTGCCATAAATACAATAAATTGTCATACAAATCAGTGTTACAAACATACATACAGCCATATGTTACCTGAACTGACACATTTCGCAAGTTGTAGATAGTATTTGGTAGCGTGTTGTTTGCTTTCTTTACCACAGCAACATATGAATATTTATGAGTTGTAATAAACTAGTTGAGCGCTTAGAATCGCATAACAAGTTGCTATTTCATTCAAATTTAAAATTCGTTAAAATTTTAAAGTGCTTCATCGTCACTCAATTAGTGATGGATTTACGACGTGTGACTACTTACCATGGAGTGTCGATAGAAAATGATGACAAAGCCAGCGAAGCTGCTACACTATGGTCATATCTACGTAAAACTTGAACAGCTCATCATAAAATTTCTCTCGAAACTTGCCGTTGCCATTAAAGGAAGACCCATACAAATTTCATATATTCGTTTGTGATATTTTAAGAAGCAGTGACTTTTCAGAAACCAGTGTTTTTTCTGAAACCATTACCATTATTGGAAGCAGTCGCATATCTGTAACTAGTGAGTTCTTTTAGAGAAGTGACTTTTTTGAAGCAGTGACTCTTCCTGGAAGCAATAATTTCTCACGAACTAGTAGTTTTTTTTTTGGAGCCGAGGACGTCTTTTGAACAAGTGACTATTTTGCAAACGGTATTGAGCTAATGCCTTTTTGTAAGCTTGTGGAACCAGTGTCTGTTTCGAAGCATTGTTGTTTTGGAACCAGTAATATTTTTGGAGGCAATGACTTTTTAGAAACTAGTAATTTTTCTGGAACGAGTAGCATTTTTGGAAGCAGTGACATTTCTGTAACCAGTGACTTCTTTTAAAAAAGTTTCTTTTATGAAACAGTGACATCTCTAGATCGAATGGCAGCAGTGAGTTTTCTGGAACCATTGGTTTTTCCGAAACTTCTAACTTTTATGGATTCAGTGACTTTTATGGAATTATTGATATTTTTATGACCACTTAATACTCTTGATCTATTGGCTTTAATGTGACCAGTGACTTATGGAACTTGTGTTTTTCCCTCTGACCGAAATCAGCAATCCCAAGCAGAGCAGTAGCTTTTCTAGAACCATTGGTTTTTCCGAAACCAGTAGTTTTTTTGGAACCAGTGACTTCTTTTGAACAAGTGACTTTTTAACAAATGGAAATTTTGATAGAGCCTATGACTTTTTTGAAACATTTTCGGAACCATTAAATTTTATGAAATCAGTGACTTTTATGGAATTAGTGATAGATATTTTTGTTTGGGACCACTGAATACTCTTGATATATTGGCTTTAATGTGACCAGTGACTTATGGAACTTGTGACTTTTCCCTCTGACCGAAATCAGCAATCCCAAGCTGATCCGAAGCCGTATGAGTGTTCTTGAATGATAATGCCAACAGAGCAGTAGCTTTTCTAGAAGCATTGGTTTTTTCGAAACCTGTAGTTTTTTGGAACCAGAAACTTCATTTTAACAATTGACTTTTTTGCAGACGGAAATTTTTATCGAGCCTATGACTTTTTTGAAACATTTTCGGAACCATTAACTTTTATGGAATCAGTGACTTTTATGGAATTAGTGATATTTTCGGTACCACTAAATACTCTTACTCCAGTGGCTTTAATGTACCCATGGACTTATGGAACTTGTGACTTTTCTTTCTGGCCGAAATCAGCAATCCCAAGCTGATCCGAGGCCTGTATGAGTGTTCTTGAAAGGTAGTACCGAAGGCAATTTAACGAAGTGATATGCGAGTTTTTGCGCTTAATGCAGCCAATTAAAGCCCGTCAAGTCAGTGGTCCACATGGCTGAAAGGCCTTAGTATGGTATGAGAGCCATTATAGCAATATTCTCATATTGGTCTGTATCTTGGCCATATCATATACATAAGTACCTTAGAATCTCTCAATGATTTCGAGCTGTATAAAAAAATCTGTATGATGATTGACTTACAGAACGTGATCTTTGTTGGTCGAGTAATGAATTTACTTCTCAATATCCTACCCTTAATCAGAGTCCCTATGCTATGATGGTTCACTTCAAAGTACTCTTTAGCAGATTGTTACAAACATGATGACAATTTTTTTGTTTTTTATGCCGTCTAAGTAAAAGTAATGGAAAAATTGATTGAAAAATGGAGCGTAGCACAGAAAACAGATACAAAATCACTTTACCCAAAGCTCTTCAAAGAAATCACTGAAGAATAGAAAATAACAAAAGTAAATAAATAAGTATAAAAGTTGGTCGTAACAAAAACCAGTCAGAAGAACAGCAAAAGATCATGTCTTACTAGCACAATGAAGCTAAACTGCAGCCAATAAACACGATGGTGCGATTGGGGTCTGTAATGTTTTGAAACCACAACATTGTAAAAACAATTTCGCACCAAGAACAGCTGTTGGCTATTTTGTAGCTAAATTTATTTAAGTATATATTGTTTATATGATCTGTTTATGTCAGATGATCTATGCGAGATTGAATGGCTAAGCGGCAGTATAGCAAACAAATAAGCATACACACATACATGTCTACATACACAGAGAAAAATGAGTTGAGAATGGATAAAAATTGACCGTGATTTTGGTTGAATCAAACCATATTTTGTTTGAATCAACAGATATTTTGGTTGGTATAACTATATTTTGGTTGATATGACCAAATCACTGTCAATTCTTATCCATCACCAGCTCAGCTTTCTATGTGTGTATGGATCTGTATGAATATGTGTTACCTACAAAAAGTTAAAGTAAAGTTAAACGTTTGTAATGAGCTTTCTGATAAATAAACAATCTAGAAACTAGACAAGCAGTCGGATAGAAAGACTAAAGCGATAGACAGATCGCCAACGGATAGAAATCATGCTGTTGCAATAACAAAGTGACAAGACGTATCGAAGGGGAGGCCAAGCAGCAACGCTTAACTGCATCAAATGTGTGTAAAACAACAACAACACAATGCTAGTAGCAGCATTGCCATGCATTAATTGTAGAACGGTGCGACGAGAGGAATCATTCAACAAAACCGTTCGTGAATCGTAAATACTGCAGTAGCTAATGTCTGCAGTTTGTTGATGTATGTAGCCAGTCTTTCGTGGGTTTATTTAACTAGTGATTGGCAGTTATTGCTGTTTTTTTGTTGTTGTTGTTGTGGCAATCGATGGAGCAAGCAATTAAGTGACCTAAGCATAAAAAAATTAAAATGGGGAAATCGCACTGATAAGCAAAAACAGAAAATTATGCCTAACTAAAGCGGTAAGTAAATTGCACATATGAATCGAGGCAAATATACTCAATCAAGCGTAAGTATATGAATGTAAAAAAAGTTATGCAGGGTCATTTCTTGATTATGAATAGAAGAAGTGGGCTTCCTTGCGGATTACTCCAGGTTCTTTAGAATATTTTCAACTTTTTTAGAGGGGATCGCATGTACATAAAAGAAACTGGTTCCAGAGTGGTCCGGGGTCCCAGATAACTAACCGCTTCCACAAATACTCTGGTTGAAGAAAAGTCAGTGGTCTCAGATTATTCAGAATTTTCATAAAGTCACTGGCTCAAAAATAGTCAGTGGTCTGAGAACACTCACTGCTTCCATAAAGACACTACTGGTAAAATAATAGTCAGTGGTCCCAGAACACTCACTTGTTTCATAAAAGTTGGTTGAAGAATAGTCAGTGGTGTCAGAACACTAACTGGTTTCATAAAGTAACTGATATCCAAAAATTGCCAGTAGTCCCGAAATACTCACTGTTTCCATAAAGGCACTGGTTGTTTCAAGAATAGTCAGTGGTCTCAGAACACTAACTTCTTCCATAAAAAGTTGATTTAATGGTCTCAGAAAACTCACTGATTTCATAAAGTCACTGGTTATTTCAAGAATATTCAGTGGTCTGCGAACACTTACTGCTTTAATAAAGGTTTTGATGGTTTCAGAATAGTCAGAACACTCACCTTTTTCAAACACGTCTTATTCTAGAATAACCAGTTGTCCCAGAACACTCACTGGTTCCATAAAGACATTGGTTGTTTAAGAAGAGTCAGTGGTCTGAAAACACTCACTGATTCCGTAACACACTGATTGTTCAAGAGTAGTCAATGGTCTCAGCATACACAGTGGTGTCCTAAAGGCACTCATTCAAGAATAATCAGTCAGAGAAGTCACTGGTTTCAAGAAAGTTTCAAGCAAGTAATTCGTTCGATAAAATTTGGCGGTTCCAAAAAAGTCGATGCTTTCAGGTAAGTCACGGTTCAACACAATCAAGGGTTTATCATAACAGGAAACTACTGAAACAATATTCGAACAAATACTTTTCTGATGGTCTCCGCTAACAAGGCTCAGCAGTAAAAATGACATTCTACCTATGCTACGTCAAATAGAAGAAGAAAGAAGTATGGCTCGACTCATTTCACAAAAACCTGATATAAAAGCCACTAAAACAAGAAATCGCAGACACAAACCAACCGATTTGAGTTGCTGTTTATCAGGCTGGTCAGGTAAATTCTCGAAAAAACTTACCGTTTTCGAGAAGGGCCAAAAAACACTAAAATTCTTAACTTTGAACCAAGGTCTGAAACCGATTAAAATAACGTTCCGATTTCGGTTTCGGTTTTTGCAACGTGTTTCGGTTTCGGTTCCGGTTTCGTTCTTCAAAATTTATTTCGGTTTCGGTTACGGTTTCGTTCGGGTTTCGGTTTCCAAATAAAAACACGAAAAAAAAAATTTACTACTAAAATACTCAACTACCTATGTAGCTACGAAATAGGTCTGAATTTTCATAACTTTTTTCCTGCGGCCATGATAGGATTTCTCCAATATAATAATACATTTATTAACGCTATGCATGGATGAAATTTCTGCAAAACAAATTCCTAAAGTTAACTCTACTTTTTTATTAAAAAAATATTAAAATGGAAGCCAAATGAAATGTATAAATCGGTAAAAACATTAAAATTAGTGGCGCTTTCCGAGACAAGCCTGAACATTTCTTTTTCGGATCTCGTAAATTTGTTTTGATCGCTTCATTCAACTATAGTCAAAACGTGGCTCGACAATCTTCCATGAAAACTTTCAGGGTACCTGTTTGTAAAAGGAAGTACCTATGTGCCCACTCACAGAAGTAAGGTATTGAAAAAATTCAAAACCGTTTGGAACCGGTTCCGGGTTTTGAAACGGTTTCGGTTTCGGTCTTTTCCAGATCAAAATAACGGTTACGGTTTCGGTTTCGGTTTTGAAAAATGAATCGGTTTTAATCGGTTACGGTTACGGTTTCGGTTTCGGTTTCAGTCCTTGCTTTGAACCCGAATGACTTTTTAAGAACACACGTGAAAATTCCCCATACGTTTTCTTTCTCTACCAAAATTTGTCTCTGTGGGAATTATGTATTATTATTTATTATCCATTCTTACCGGACTATAATAAATTTTTTATTTTTTACCTTCCAGCATACGCTACATGCAGTCAGGGTATTGTATATACTATGCTAGTCCTCGCTTTATTCGTTTTCGGTAAAAGCGTTGATTTGTTCTATTAGTTTTTATTTTATCGCCAGTTCATGTTTGCTGCCACTTTATGGCCCAATGCGGCTTTTTTGGCTGCTGGTGCGCATGCGCGAATATCATTTTCAATCAAAGGTGGTACGTATGGGCCATTTCACCGCTGGCATACCAACTCTGATGCTGCGTTTTGAATTGATGACCAACAACAAACCAACTCGACTGCTATAACAGCAACCACAGAAAAAACCAACCGTATATTTGATCGGTAAAAATATAAAAAAAAAAAAAAAATTGAAGTCGTAAGAGAAAAAAACTTACTGATATGGCATCATTGTTGGGGTAAAATATTTTTATTTATATACTTTTTCTTCGCTATACAACGAGTCCGTTGTGTTCAGGACCAGTGCATAAGAGCAGTAGTTGCCTACACCACCGACATATGCACATACAAGACACAGCAATGCATTTCAATCTATACAATCGCTATTGTACCATTTTCTACTTTTGACCAAAGCTTTTTTCTTGCCTCTTGCAATTGTCTTCTATACCACAGCACCATGCAGCATATGTTGTTATAACTCTTCGAATGGGCATGCGCGCATACGACAAACTACGTTAATAAACAATGAAAGGAGCAAGAGTAACAGCGACAAGCAACAAAAAACAAGCACAAACAACAAATAAGTGACGGCGACCCACAAAAGCAAAAAGTTTGCGCAAACGTATATGCTCGTATGTACCCGGGAGTTAAACAGAAAACTAGACGGCGGAATATCAGTTTACTGGAAGCTACTTTGGCAGGAATCAAATTTAAATAATTTAAATTCAATTAAACTTATACCTGTATTCAGTAATTTTGTCTCATATCAAGTCACTAAATTTGAGATATTTCATTAGATACAATTTTTGTGACTTGAAATGATTCTGGTATTCTATAAGAGAAAGTCACAAGAAATCTACCATAGTCTCTCTCTCGCTCATTTTAAGGTGTGGTGAATACAAAAATTGCATAAATTTTAAGTGACGCATTTGACACTCGCCCTATAGATGTCGATGTAGCCCAGGCGTTAAGCGTCTGGACTATCACGCGGGAGGTCGCAGGTTCAAGTGCCGGTCGCGAACAGTAAATTTTTATTTTTTTATTAAATTTTTTTAAGTTTAGTTAACTTTTTTTAAACATATAAATACTTCCAATTCGTAAATTCACATTTTTTATAATTTTTTAAATTTTTTATCCAATATTCTTTAATTAATTTCGTTTGTTACCTGCCTACAAGCAGATCACAAATTAGTGACTCTTTATTGAGACTAGAGATGTGAGGCAGCTTACTGAATACCAAATTGTATCAAATATGAAATAGACCACGAAATGTCTCTATTAATGACTAGATACACCTTACAGAATTCTACCATTACTTACGAGCTCAAGGCCACATATAATAAAAAGAAGCTCGTAAGTAAGAAACACATTTTTTTCTTTATTTTTTTATATGGTTTTATTTTTTTTACTTTGCTAATTTTTTTCTTTTATTATATTTTTTTTATTCAGTTTTTTTATTATACAAATTTTTCTATTTCACTTTTTTTTATAATTAAATTTATTTTATTTTTATTTGATTTTATTTAATTAAAATAGAAAGAACTTTCTCACTCACATGCTTCTATTTGTGCTTTTAATTCAAGCTCGTCTCGAACTAGTTTGGATATAGTCGGCTTCGTTGTAACCTACCTGTTTATATGCCACACCTGCTAGTGCCTGCAAGAACTACGCCCGGTCTATGTTAATGTCAAACTTGTTTGCTCTTTTTTAGTCTTACTTTTAAGCGGAGATGATTTTTAGGTGCGGCCATACTCTCGATTTGGCATACAAAAATTGGCAACTTCTTATTGTGGCTGGGGCTATGGCTGTGCCTATGGCCAGCCAAGTCAACACACTTTGTTAGATGGCTATTATGCATTGTATAGTTGTTTGTACATAAGTTTTAACTCACATGCATGTTTGCTTTAATACTCGTTTTGCAGACCATTGCCCAAAATACATACATTGCTGCCACCAGCTTTGGGGCGTCTTAATGCCCATTTCGGTTAAGACTTTGTAATCTCTTGGGACAAATTTTCCTTTTTTGACATCTGAAGATTTATTAGGTATTCAAATGTGAACGAACGTGATTGAGTATTCTTTAGGGATATGTGGTTGATGATAATGCAGTTAGTTATACATACATATATAGTATGTTTACTTATGCATCATATGTGGAGACGTACTTATGTATTTTATTTATGTTTATGTTGGCTACCGTTTGATAACAATCAGCAGTTAATATAACAATTGGGTGTGTTCGTTTATGTTCGAACTGAGTAAGTTAATTTCAATGGACATCAGTTGATTATGCATGCTATATGTAAAAAAAAATGTGGAAGGCATACTCATTTCAATCCAAGCGATTATCAATTATTTCATAGAAATTTCATGGCATTTAAAGAAAACGCAACAGGAAGCTTGAGTTTGTTTAAGGAGGCACGGTAGCGGTGTATGGGACATTTGACACGTACTATCATACATAAAGTAAAGATTCAGTGCGAACACTGTTAGGCATTGGACACTTGAAAGGGAGAAGGAAGAATATAATCAAGCTGTAGGCTTTACAATTATTCCGGTAGTGAAAGAATTTCGCAAATACGAAGGTCGACCGATACTGATGGAGTAGCCCTTAGGCTTGTTAAAATACTCAGCCTAAGAGTGGGTAAAATCAATCAAGAGACAGCTCGTTCCTACAAACTGATGTTATCTAAACGTTCGAAAAAACCCACCTCTTTGTCGACGAGGAATTACTAAAATCTAAAGCAGGCCCCGGCAAAATTGTTACTCGGGTTATGTTAGTGAAAGAGCGTATGTTGTTGCCTCGTTGCTTCCAAGTGAGCGACTGAGCAAACCAAACAAATGACATGCCTTGATTGACCAAAGTGATCACAACACTCTTAGAAGCGCAGCAACAATTTCATTATTTGAGTGGCCAGGTAATAATCTGTGAGAATTTGATTTTCAGATTTTCGGACAATAGTCCAACTAGCTACCGGGGCTTGATCTAAAGATCATGCCAGATAGATAGGAAACAAATGAGCTTTTCAAAAAAGGCCGATTTCAAAGTTTAGTCAGGAATTCTGCCACAAGATAGATAGACGACTTCTCTAACTAAATTTTCCTTAAAATATTAAGCGTAAGTTCTGCCTACTCTTTTGGAAATCATTTTTCTCTTGAGTAATCATTTTATGGATGAAAAAATTGATATACATCAATGTACATTGGGGCTGGTACTTTTTCTCTGTCCAAAATATGAACTTGGGGTTTGTTGGGTTGGGAAATTCATTTTTGGCATACATTTTATTTCTTAAAGGGCGCCAGAGAATGCTTCGGTACTTTTTTTTTTTTTTTGATGGTCGGAAATCTTTAGCATTGTTGCGAAAATCCCTGAGACATATTTCGAGTAGATTTCAATACTAACAGCTGTTTCAAAGTTCACAAAAAGGGTTGCCAACTGTTTAAAAATTAATTTAATTCCAATAATTTTGCCAGTTGATGTGAGATGCGAAAAGTTTTGTGACTTGAATATGTAGCCTTGTCTTTCATTTACTTCGACGAAGCTCCAGTCGAAAACAACCTATCATCAATTCCGTCGGGAACGGGAATCTCGTCAGAAATTATGGAAATTATCACCTGTATATTCAATTTTCTTTATAAAACGCGTTGCTACTAGAAGTTCTCTTAATCTTATAACTTTAAACGAGCTAAACTTGTATATTTGTATATCCGGACTATCTCAGGAACCGCTTGACCGATTTGGATGAAATTTTGAATATTGATAGTATGATTGATTCTAAGACTATCCACTTGGGGGTTACCACCTATCTTTTTTTTTAATTTTGTAGCAAGATATGCCAATATGGCTAACGACAGAAAGGTATTTTCATCGACATGCAAACTAAACTATTTTCAAGTAAGATTGCCAACTAGGGTTGCATACTTGTATATTTGTATATCCGGTATATTTGTATATCCGGTACTATCTCGAGAACAGCTTCACGGATTTCGATCAAATTTGGCATATAGGTGGTATGATTGATTATGAAACTATCCACTTGGGGGTTGCCACTTGGAGCGGTTTACGGGGTTACTACCTATTTCAATTTTATTAAATAATGCAGCAAGATCATTTTTGGCTAATTTTGGAATCATTTTTGGATCATTTTGGGATCATTTTAGAGTCATTTTTGGATAATTTTTCTGTCGTTTTGGGTTCAATTTCGTATCATTTTGGGAACATTTAAGTGTCTTCTTTGAGGTCGTTTTGGGATCATTTTGGGTAAGTAAAGTTAGCGCTAAATCAATAGCACCGAACAAGCTCGGTCACCCAGGTGCTACATACTTATACGATACGATAAAAAATATTTTGGATTTCGCTTAATTTTGGACGCTCCTGACCGCACATCCACTTTCACACTAATGCCATAAACCAATTGACTTCACCTCTACTGCAATCCACTTTTGCCCACGTAATTATATAACCTTTGTATGCATACGGCTCGAGTACATAATCATATATTTGTATACCAATTTAAATGGATAATTGCAACTGTAAACGTATTTTTCATTCCAGTTAATTACAATAATAATTCTTTTGATTAAGCAGTGCAAGCAGTGAACCGTTCAACCAACGCCAATCAACCAAAACGATGATTATTGAGGCCGGACTGCGTTTGTGCTTTGTTGCTGCCGCTTCGATTGCAATCGTACAAACAGACACTTGTACAAACATACATACATACATGTATTGCTGACATGCATCCGTGTTGCCACAGTTGCGCGCAGTTTGTTGCATGTGCAACAGGCGCTGGGAAACAGTGAGCTGACATTGGAGTGGTGCAGGCCGCACCCTAAAAATCCATGTGAAAGCAGTCGTAAATCCCGGAGAAAATAAGTGACTTTTGCAAAGGGGTCGAGTAAATGTAGTAAGTTTAAAAAAAAATATATGTACATGAAATACAAGCAATGCTTCCGCTCACAATCGGCATGTAAGCACCATTAAAGGTTTTTGAGGCAGCCACAAACAACCAAATTTTTTTGAAGCGGGAAACATTTGATTTGAATGTTACTATTTTTATGGGTAAGTAAGTTCGTTTGCATGTTTTGTACATTGATGGTTTGGCGTTTCTATGTATGTTTGCTCCAACAGTTTTAATTTCAAAAATTGTGCCATAAATCAATGGTTGGAAAGCAATACGTTTTATTTTTGGAGTGCGCTTTAACATCTTAGAAACAAAAATAATTGAACTTCCTTTTACCCGCCTAGTTTTTCTTATTATTATTTCTGTTTGTCTTAATATTCGCTGGGGCTCAGTATAGAACGAAAAGTTTTAGAAAAATTTGGTTGTACACAGAGAAAAATTAGCTGGTCATATCAACCAAACTATGGTTTGATTCAAGCAAAATCACGGTCAATAAAAAAATTCTGACGTGTACATAAATTTTAACTTTTTTGGCAGAATTTTCAGATAATTTTTGAGTATGCAGTTTTGTAGCTCATTCCATTTCACTCTAAGAATGTGCAAGTTAGAAATTTTTGAAAATTTTACTTGAATTTTTAATTTTAGGAATTTTTTTTTGGCAAGGCGTTGTGTGCTTTCTTCCATACAACTCACAAACTAAATTTACTTTTGTATGGAGGAAAACACTCAACACCCTTAAAAAAAATTCTGATAATTTAGGAACAATTTTTAGGAAGTTCTACCTTGCACATTCTTAGAGTAAAATTGAATGGGCATACTCAAAAATTTTCTGAAAATCTTTCCAAAAAAAGTTGTGAATTGTTTTTTATTCACATGTATTTTTATATTTTGTCCACTTTCCGAAAGACTATTTGGTTCATAAGACAGAATGTGTGTAGAACAGTGTAACCACCCAGAAGGTACAAAACTCAAGCTTTTTTAATAGTTTCATCTAGATTTTGTATTTCTTTCCTTACTTGTTTTTATTTAAATATATTCTTTATTTTTTTTCTTTCAATTTTACTTTAATTGATTTTATTTTTAATTTTTTTTTTTCAACCTATTTTTTATATTTTTTTTTTGTCTTATCATATTTTTTATTTTCTTTTACCGATTTTATTCCAACTTATTTTTAAAATTTATTTTATTTTATCTAATTTAATTTTTTTTCTTTATTTTATTTCATTTTTTTTAATTTCAATTTATTTTTACATACTTTTTATTTAAAAATTTTTTTTTTTGTTTTTACCTTTTTGTTTTTTATTTTATTTTATTTTAATTTTTAAATATTTCAACATAAGATAAATAACACAAAAAAGTTAGGTTAAATAACATTAAGAGTACCTGTGTAAACGAGCTTGCTCGGTATTCCTCGGAGTTGTCACCAAATCTTACCTACAAATAGTATAATTCTCAAAAAACCAAATAGGTGGCAACCCCGTAAAATACCTCAAAAATAATTCGAATAAAGCAGACTAACCCCGTAATAAAATTTCATCCGAATGGGTCCATAAGCCACTGTAATAGTGGTCGCGATAAGAAAGAATAAATGAAATGCGGTTAGGTGGCAACCCTAATCTTAGAATGAATCAAACTGTCTTTATGCCAAATTTTATACAAATCGGTCAAGCGGTTCCCGAGATAGAAGGAAAAATAAATAAAATGCGGTCAGGTGGCAACCCTAGTTGGCAACCCTGCTTGAAATTTTCATATTTGGAATACGGTCGAAAATACCTTTTATATGATACCCATATTGGCATATCTAGCTCTACATTTAAAAAAAAGATTGGGATAGGTGACAACCCGTAAACCGCCACAAGTGGTGGCACCCATTTATATAATCTTAGAAAAAATCAAATTGTCTCCATGCGAAATTTTATTCAAATTGGGCAAGCAGTACCCGAGATACACGAAAAACTAAATAAATTGCGGTTAGGTGGCAACCCTAGTTGGCAACCCTCTCGAGATTGTCATATTTGGAATACGGCCGAAAAAAGTTTTCATTTCATACCCATATTGCCATATCTAGCTCTAAATTAAAAGTTTGGATAGGTGGCAACCCTGTAAGCCGCCCTAAGTGGCAACACCCATGTGTATAATCTACATCTATATGCAAAACTGCATCCAAATCGGTCAAGCGGTTCCCGAGACAGTACGGGTATATATATATATACAAGATTAGCTAGTTTAAAGTTATAAGATTAGCTAATTAATGTAACACGAGTGAGTCACAGCGCAATTCTTAAACCCACTCATGCAAATTACCATTCCACTCTTCCGGAGGAATCCCATTTTTTGCAGCAGTTCTACAATCACCGCAAAACTTCAGGCAATGAACTCATCAATTAACCCCCACCCAGGGGTCATGTGATATCACACGAACACATTTTTATCCTTTGGGGCATATCGTAAAACGCTAATCCGTACCAATAAACCAACCGAGGCCACCGTAACGCACAAAACTTACACAAAGAAAGTATGTGACAAAGTATTATTATTATTTTTATATTATACCAATTGTACATAAAGAATTGCAATTATAAAAAATAGAACAGAGGAAAAGTCGCAAGCTTAAAAGCAAACTAATTCCATCAACTCGCTACGCTTCCTGGCATTTGTTTACTCTGGGTACTAAATGCAAGAGAATGGTTGGGCATAAGCCCCTTTTTTATGATAGTTTGCTGAAGTTTTCCCGCACTTTTCCTAATTGAATACATTAACATATATATTTTATTTGTGCAAGTGTGTGTGTGTCGATATTTGTCTAGGTTTGTTTGTTTGTGAATATTACAGTCTCTTTTTATGTAATATTTATGCAAATCACTTAAACGCCTTGACTCAGTTTTATTGTGCGTCGCCAAATGGCAACAACGACAATGACAACAAATACCTAGATAATAATAACAACAACAACAACAAACACAACAACAACAACAACAACACCAACATAGACAAGAGTAGCAGCAATTCTACCAACCATGGTCGTCAACCTCAAAGGATCAAGTGTGAATTTACGATCAATGCCAACGGTTTGCGTTTAAGTAACAAACAACCCTTTTTGCTCTATTTTGGACGTGGGCTAGGACGAGGGAGTGAGGCAAGTGCCAATGTAAAGTATTTTATTTATGGCATATTTTTTTTTTTTTCTGTTGTTGTAACTTGCTTCCGCCGTTATATGCGCCCACTACTCTGTGCTACTTAAGCACTACTTCGAAATAATGTTTCTTTCCTTTCTAGGGTAAAACTTGTTCTATTAAATTTCTGGATCACAATGAAAAAAAAAAAAAACTAAAAAATGAGAACAAATGTTAATTGCTGAAGTTATATGGCACCAATGACTGACTTTTGAAGTATGTAAGTTTTCCTTTACTCGTTTTAAGTACTTTTGAAGTTTCGCTATTTGAAAATGGTATTTACTGACCCTATGACCTGTAAAAACGCACATAACTTATAACCGGTTTTTTAGCCCACCATTTACATTCATTTAGTTGCGCGCTCTATGAAATTTCGCCAAATAATAAATTGTTGACATGCCATTGTACATTGCTTGTTTTTGGTATTCATTCGTATTCAAATCATTTTTGAGCTTCCGTTAACTTACATAATATTACCCTTTCGTTCTTTCGTGCGAACGCAGATATTTGTTTTAATCTTCATTTACCATTTTTAATGGCCGGAAACATTTGACGGAAATGGCAGTTGGCAATGACGAGTTGTATGTTGGTATGCTAAGGGTTAAAATATTTTTTAGCACTAACAAAACTGAATATTCAAATTAAACCAAATTTAATAAACTTAATCAAATTACGCAGAAAAAAATGGCACTGGTAAAATCAACAATCTCGTACTGTTATCCTAAAGTTGACCAAATTCTGTTAAATTGATCAAATTTCGGTTATATGAATGGAAATTTATCAAATGTCCCAAAAATTATACCAAAATGATCCCAAAATAAAATACCTTTCATTTGATACCCATATTGGTATATTTTCTCACAAAATTAAAAAAAAAATCGATAGGTGGCAACCCTGTAAACCGCCCCATGTGGCAACACCCAAGTGGAGACTCTTAGAATCAATCATACTATCTATGTTCAAATATTTATCCAAATCGGTCAAGGGTTTCCCGACATACTCCGGATATAAAAATATACTGCGGTAAGGTGGCAACCCTACTTGAAAATATTTTAGTTGGCATGTCGCTGAAAATACCTTTCATTTGATACCCATATTGGCATATTTTTTAACAAAATTAAAAAAAAAATAGATAGGTGGCAACCCTGTAAACCGCCCCAGCTGGCAACACCCAAGTGAAGAGTCTTAGAATGAATCATACTATCAACTTTCAAATTTTTATCCAAAACGGTCAAGCGGTTCCCGCGATAGTCCGGATATACAAATATACTGCGATAAGGTGGCAACCCTAGGTGGCAAACCTACTTGAAAATATTTTAGTTGGCATTTCGCTGAAAATATCTGTCATTTGAGATCCACTTTGGCATATTTTGCTACAAAATTTAAAACAAAATTGAGGCAGGTGGCAACCATGTAAACCGCCCCAGGTGGCAAACCCCAAGTCTTAGAATCAATCATACTATCTACATACATATATACAAAATTTTGTCCAAATCACACAGAATAATTTTTGTCAACATGAACCATGTTAAACTAACAAGTGAGATCCTGTTAAATTTGCATGGGATTGTGAGGCAGATAGTGTTTTTTCAACAGGAACTAATGTTAATTTAACAGGAAGTCATGTTAATTTAACACAAAGTCAAGTTTTTCAACATGAGCTTCATGTTAATTTAACAGGTAGTAGTGTTGATTTAACACGACGTGAAGTTATTCAATATGAGCTTTCTTGTTAAAATAACATGGTCGATAGGGTTGTAAAGTAATAACTTGAAAAGGTGTTAAGAAAGTGTTGATTTTACATGAAAATTATTCTGTGTGAAGTTATAAGATAAATTAAACAAAACAAAATAAGAAAAACTAAAATAAAATAAACAATTGAAAAAAAAAAAAACAAATTCAAATAAAATAATTGAGCAATTCCTGCCAATGCCTATCTTTAAAAAAATACTTTCCACATCGTAGCATAGTCCCACCAGCCCAACACCCAACTCATTGTAGTAATTACGCAGAGAAATAGAATTCCGATATCAATGATGAACCTATTTGAAATTGCTACTTACTACGCATAAAGGCACAGTGAACATTTCAAAGCACCTAATGAAACAAGCGTCAAGAGGTAAACCCTGCCATTTTTGCTGCAGTTACAAAAGCAATTCAAATAGCTTAATTTTTAATTAAAATACGTATGCAAAAACACATTCATACACACAAGCAATAAAACTGCTCTAATAAAAGGGGTAATGCAAGCGAAAGGCTTTTAAACATGATGCGACTCACAAGCTTGTGTTACATTCATACCGCATTCAGAATATACCCAGTTAACAAGGAGAACTCGTAAGGTGTAATAACTATTGAGTAAAATAAAATAAAGTGAAATAAAATAACACGAACAAAAATAAAATAAAAAATATTGTGTAAATACAAATAAAAAAAAAATATATATATAAAACTAAATAAATTGTACTTAAGATGATAGGCCATTGGATATAAGATATATAAATTTATTGAGACAAAGTTGACATAAATTGTACTGAACTTCTCTTTATTTCGTGAAAGAACTCGTGAGGAGCCTGCGAAATTTTCTAAAGGCCTTTAAGAAAAGTTAGGGGTGCATTTAGCATGCTCTACTTTTGGTTTTATTGGTACTGAATACTACGTAAAAAGTAACACCTTAAAATATTACTACACAGTAAGCAAAATATGGGTTGATTTAACTGAAATCACGACCAATTCTTATCCATTTTTCAATTTTGTTGATTCAACTGCATGAAAACTGTTAATCTAAAACTAAACAAAGTGTTGTTTTAACACCAAAAGCAGTCAAAGTAAAATAAAAAAAATTTTTAAATATTTTTAGAGTTCTTATATTGACATCTTCGAGAATGGAATTTAGGTGTTTTGAACGTAAACTTATGCTTGCCAGCGTCTAATCTTATATCTTTAAACGAGCTTAACTTGTATATATATCGTCGCTCCCAACGAAGACTAACACGGTTAAGTTTTCTGCGTCGAAGACTAACACACTTCGTTCTCTATGATGAAGATTAACACATTTCAGTTTTCTGCGTCGAAGGCTAACACATTTCGTTCTCTGCGGCGAAGACCAACACACTTCAGTTCTCTGCGTCGAAGACTAACACAGTTCAGTTCTATGCAAACTGTGTTAGTCTTCGACGCAGAGAACGAAGTGTATTAGTCTTCGACGCAGAAAACTGAAGTGTGTTAGTCTTCCACGCAGAGAACGAAGTGTGTTAGTCTTCGACGCAGAAAACTGAACCGTGTTAGTCTTCCACGCTAATTGAACCGTGTTAGTCTTCGCTGGGAGCGACGATATATTTTGGTATATCTGGACTATCTTGGGAAATGCTTGACCGATTGGGACGACATTTTCAATATGGATAGTATGATTGATTCTAAGACTATCCACGTGGAGTTGCCACTTGGGGCGGTTTACAGGGCTGCCAACTTTTTTTTTAATTAAAGAGCAAGATATGCCAATATGGGTACCAAATGAATGGTATTTTCGGCGACATACCAACTAAACTACTTTCAAGTAGGATTGTCACATAGGGTTGCCACCTTACTGCAGTATATTTGTATATCCGGTACTATCTCGAGAACCGCTAAACCGATTTGGATGAAATTTGGCATGGGGATAGTATGTTGGATTCTAAGACCATCACTTGGGTTTTGCCACTTACGGGGTATTACAGGGCTGTCACCTATCTTATTTTTTTTAGCGGCGGCCGCCGTGGTGTAGCGGTTAAGTGTTCGGCCTTCTACACCAAGTCGTGGCGGTTCGATGCCCGGCAAAAGTAACATCAAAAATTATTTAGAAAAAGAAATTTTCTAAACGGAGTCGCCCCTCGGCAGTAGTTTGGCAAACTCTACATTTGTATTTCTGCCATGAGAAGCTTCTCAGCAAAAAATTCATTTGCTTTGCAAGTGCCGTTCGGAGTCGGCAAAAAACTGTAGGTCCCGCCAACTTGTAGGGAAAACTCAAAAACAACACACCACAAGTTGGAAAAAGAAGCTCGGCTAAAAATCTCGTCAGAGGTTATGATAACCTTTTGGTACATCGCCGCCATTAAGTTTTTTATTTATTAAGTAAAATAAGCCAATATGGGTATCAAATGAAAGGCATACCAACTAAAATATCCGGTACTTATCTCGAGAACTGGTTAATCGATTTGGATAAAATTTGGCATAGAGATATCATGCGATTTCTAAGACTGTCCACTTCGGTGTTGCCACTTGGGGCGGTTTACAGGGCTGCCACATATCTCAATTTGTAGAAAGACATACCAATATGGGTATCAAATGAAAGGTATTTTCGGCGACATAATAACTAAAATATTTTCAAATAGGGTTGCCGAGCAGGGTCGCCATTTTACCGCATTGTATTTGTATATGTTGGGATTATATTTGTATTATTTTAGGATCATTTAGAGGTATTTTGGGATCACTTTACGGTTATTTTGACATAATTTTCCGATCATTTGAGATCATTTTGGGGTCATTTATGGGGAATATTTTATGGTCACTTTGGAATAATTTTGAGGTCATTTTTGGACCATGTTGAGGTCGTTTTATGGTCATTTTAGGACCATTTTGGGGTCATTTCGGGATCATTTTATTGTCATTTTGGGATAATTTTTGGGTAATTTTGGGATCTTTTTAGGGTCGTTTTGGGATCATTTTAGATTAATTTTTTCCAATATTCTTACTCCCAGCTTTAAACATACTAAATGACACTTTGCTTTTGAAGAGATGTATATCCAGTATCATCGAATTATGTGTCGGATTGTCTGGTCTTGCATTTTAAAAATTCTGTCAGTTTTATAAAATTGTGTTAATAAAAATTGGCAGATCCATGACTGTTCAATCAAATTCGATCAATTCAACAGAACTTGGTCAACTTCAGGATAACAGTACGAGATTATTGATTTTACCAGTGTCGTTTTTGTTCTGTGTAACGCATTAAGTCGTATATGTGCAGAGGTAGATATCGCAAATTCAATGAATGTTTACTGAACTGTGCAACATAGGCCAGTAGGTAAGTTGGTTGCTTGGTTGGTATGAGACCCAAAGCTGTAGCAGAGCTAACTACGGCAATTGCTACTATTTTGACTTGACTTGCCTGCAATTACAACAACACTAACAACAACAACTATAAATAAGTCTAGCAAACGGAAGTGAACACGGTAGTAATTATAGCCAAGTGGCAGAAATAGAAATCATAATACCCGGTTACTTGTTCCGCCGCCAACGCCTCGAAAACCTTTCCCATGCAGTTTTACTTTACTAATTGACGACGGAATGAGTTGGCCTTTTTGATCCTTTCTACATAAGTAGTTATGTAGTTTTTTATAGCAAATAAGTAAGTATGCTTTGTGCATTGTGCTTGTTGCTTTGACTTGCCATATCATAAGTATCTACAAGTGTTTGTGCTTTAGTAAATGTATGATTGTGTGTGTGTACTTATTTGGTTTCTGCTAGGAAATTCGTTTAATTAGACCTTTAAATGTGCGCGTTCGCGTACAAATGAAAACTTTTATAATTAAGCCATGAAGTGCGCGCGTGAATTGAAAAAGCTTTCAGCTTTCTTTGTGCCGGATTTTTTTTTGTATTCTTTCCATGCGCCTAACATTGCCTAAGTTTGGCAGCTATACTCAAGCACCTACAAAAGAAGTGCATATACAGTGGTGGGCAAAATTGGATTGAGTCAAGCTTAGGTTACGGTTGTGGATGGCTGATTATTTAATTAGAATTAATTAAATTATAATCAACTACGTCAAATGATTAAATTAAATTAAAAGCAACTAAATTAAATTATATTAAACCAAATTACACAGAGAAAAATGAGCTCGTCATATCAACTATAATATGGATTGATTCAATCTTAATAACGGTTGATTCAACAATAATGTGGGTTGATTCAATCAAAATCACGCTAAATTCTTATCCATTATTTAATGCTGTGATTCAACTGCATTAAACCTGTTAAACTTAACCTAACCGTTGTTTCAACAGAAATCGCACTCAGGTGTATTGCACGCTCTACAATGACGTCTACCATGATGCCATCGTATACTTATGCTTGCCAGCATCTAATTATAGCTTTGTTCTAAATAACACTTTCTCACGTTGCTTTGTTGCCTTCACCGTGAATGGAACTCACACTATTGGACTGCTGAACGGAGGTGTCTACCATAATACCATAGTGTCCTTATATCCTTCCGGCGTTCAATTACAGCCTTGGTCTATGACAGTAATGACAGTATCTTCGCTGTTGAATTATATAGAGGAGTTTGTTGTTTCAACAAAAAATTTAGTTTGATCAACAAAAATTTTGTCAATTTTACCCTGAACAAGTAACGAAGTCTAAGTTCGGGAAAACCGAACATTAAGTACTCAGCGGTAGTTTTCATATGATTTTCGAAATTTTCCTTTTCGAAAGTGGGCGTGGTTGGGAAGCGATTTCGTCCAATTACATCCACCCTGTCGGAAAAACACAAAACCAAAACAGGTATACTCCCTATTATGCTAGTATACCTTGTAAAAATTTCATCGTTATACTGTAATCAGTTTAAAAGTTATGACCCGTGAAATTTTCAAATATGCCCCGAAAAGTGGGCGGTGCCACGCCTAATTTCAAAAATGTATCAAAAAAATCATAATAAAATGAATAGAGGGTTCATCCTACCAAACTATATCATTTTAGCCATTTCCGTTACAGAATTATGTCAATTTAGGTGATTTTCGATATCGAAAGTGGGCATCGTTGGAAGGCGATTATATCGATATACTTTCATCGTTCTATCGTAATCAGTTTAAAAGTTACGACCAGTCGAATTTTAAAAATGCCTCCCTTAAAAAAGGTATGGAAAAATCATAAGATAGTGACCAGGGGGATTCACCTATAAAATTATATCAGTTTAGCCATTTCAGCTACCGAGATTTGTCAATTTGTGGGATTTTCGAAATTTTCGATATCGAAAAAGGGGCGTGGTTATCATTCGATTTCGCCCTACCTTGGCCAAAAAGTATCCTGTATACAAAATTGTATGCAAATATCTCAATTTTAACTCAAGTTATCGTGTAAACGTACAGACGGGCGGACGGACGGACGGGCGGGCAGGCGGATGTACATTAGGGTGGATCGAAAAAAAAAGTTTTTCCAGTCCACCGCTAGGATTAAAGATATTTTGAAGGCGATCCCAAAAAAATTTTGCAAAAAAAAACGAACGAATACAGGAATACATAGGTCTGCTCAACTGCTGAGCTGGGAACATATTCAAAACCATCTTTATTGAGACTCATTGTTCATTTTCGCAACTCGAACAGCTAACATAAAGGCACTTGCTAAGTTTATATACAAAATAAGTACTATTTAACTGTTGATGGCAGAGAATGAGATGCTTGTGTGTGAATATGAGCAATTTGCGTTAAGATTTTCCTTTTGAGATGTCAACTTTGATGTTAACTATTCGACTTTACAGGTTTCTATACAACAAAAAAGAAATTGCACGTAATAATGACTACAGGATGCAGTGTGCAGGATGTTGGCTGACAGTGAGCACAAAGTAAAAGGAAAACTATTTGCGACATATTGCAAGTATAAATGTCTATGTAACGTGCTTATAGGCATACTTATGTAATATATATCTCTCTTTATGAGGTACTATATAGAAAGTTTAAGCTTAGGAAAATTTCTATTAGTACACACAAACAAAAAATGGCACTGGTAAAATCAACAATCTCATACTGTTATTCTGAAGTTCACCAAATTTGAACGCAATTTTTTGTTGCAATAACTGCAATAAATTGTTGATTTAACTATCATAGATATGCCAATTTTTAATTAACAAAATTTGGTTAAACTAACAGAATTTCGGTTGATCAAACTAAATTTTGTGTTAAAACAACAACTTGCTCTAGTTATTTAAAAGCGAATTAAATGTCAGTACAAAAAAAAAAACAATAAACTCGTGCAGTTAATAAAACAGCAGAAAAAATCTCTCACAGATCATAGTTGTAATTAGACGCATGGCATCCTGGTAGATATCTGGATTGAGCGTTCAAGATACCTGAGTTCCATTCTCGATGAAGTCGGAAAAATTATAATTTTTTTTTTTTATATTTTTCACTTTGACTATTTATACAACACAAGGTTTGAGGTTATGAAAGTAAAAACACATACAATACTTTTTGTTTGAGGCCAGTTTTTGTATTTATAAAGATATTTCCTCAAATAGTCACCTCTATTCTGTTTGTCGGTATGAGAGTCGTTTGACGAAATTTACGACAAACGGCATTACCTTTGTCGTTACGAGGCAACCGTCGACTTACTCTATTATTATTTGATTGAAGTTATTTACAGCTAATTATGTGAATTCTAGTACCCTTTTTCTTTCTTCTCCTTTTTCCTGTACTCAATTTCTTCCTATTTCCTCTTCGCCTTTTCCTTTCATCTTTCCATTTCTTCTTCTCTTTCTGTTCTTATTTCTTTTCTTCGTTTCCATTTTCTTTTCCACCTTCTCTTTCTTGTTCTCATTACTTCCTCCTTCTCTTCCTCCTTTGCTTTATCTTCCTTCTTTTTTTTCAGGTATTTTTTTATTTCTTTCTCTTACTCTTTTTTCTCTTCCTTCTTCTCATTTCTTTCTCTTCCTCCTTCTTTTTCTCTCCCCCCCTCCTCTTTCTAGCTTTCTTATTTTACTTATTTCTCTTCCAAGGGGCAAACTTGCTTTCTTTATTTCCGGCTCTTAGTTTTCTTAAATCTCCTCTCTTTTCTTTCTATCCTTCTACTTTTTTCTCTTTTTGACTCCTTTTAATTTGTTTCTTTTTTTACTTCTTTCTGTTTCTTGCCCTCCTTTCCTTTCTTTGCTTCTTTTTTATTTTCTACCTTTTCTTTCTTAACTTTTTCTTTTTGTTCCTCGCTTTCTTTCTTTCCGCTCCTTCTTCTCCCTTCTCTTTCTTTCTTTCCCTTCTTTTCCTTTTTTACTTCTTACTCTTTCTGCGCTTCCTAGTTCTTTTTCTCTTCGTTCTTTCCTTTCACTTTTTCGTTTTTTCTCCTTATTTTCTTTACTTCTTTCTCTTTCTGCTCCTTCTTTTGTTTCTTCTTTCTTATCTTCCTAATCTTTTTTCCTAATCCCTTTCCTCTTGTGTAGATATCTCGACTTAACTGGACTAGGATCCACACAGCTACATATGTACGTACATAAATATACCTATCAGTTAAAATGACTATGTGTAGGTTTTGGATCAATGATCCCGACAGTTTGCTGGTTCCGAAATCATGAGTTTACCCTCTAATAAGTCAAAGACGTACATACATATCTAAAACCTTCCTTGTTTGGACGGAGCTCGAGCTGGTAGGTGCGTCACCGTTTGCAGTCCTGTGCGTTAAAGTCTTCGTCACTTCGAAGCTGAAAGCGGGTACAAACATACATATATAAGTATTTAAGTTTAAAGCTGCTACAGCCTAGAGTAATCTAAGCATTTTAAATCCTGGAAGACGTCGGGATAAGTTGCGGAACAGTTCGAGGGCGTGGTGGAACGTAGAGGAGTGGGTAACAAGAAACGAGTTTGGATCGATAAGCACACAGGGACAGAGGATGGAGTCTATCAATGAGCCTTGCTTCTTACCACGTTGGTTTCAGTTGTATGGAGCATCCGTACAAACAAGAGATTGGAGCAGTTGCAGGTCGAAGAACTTTCTCCTGGCCGTTGTGGTCTTATCAAATATGTTTCAGTTATGTGGAACAGCCGTACAAGCAGGAAGGAGGCTTGTAGTTGGAACGCCGCTGAGGCTACGAGAAATGAGCAATTGTAAATAGCATGGAGACTCTAAAGAATGCAAATAATGCAATTTTTCTGCTTTTTTTTGTTGTAGCTTGAAACGGTGTCTTGAGGTAGGGAATCAGAGGATGTCGTGTGTGCCTTAGGCGACATCCTCTGATTGCAAAAACTAAGCGCCAAAAGCTTGAAGCACATCAAACACACAAAATTTGTATTTTTTTCTTAAAATAAAAAATTTAAAATTTATTTAATTTTTTAACTGTCATTCAAAAATTTGTAGTAGAGCAGTCGAAAGATTTCAGGAATACGAAATTCGGAACGACACGACCAAGGCGAATTCATTACCCATAATATGGTTTCTTCTTCTTCCTTGAAAATCGAATCGTAGCTGTCAAATTGCTTATGTTGTTGCTTTGTCTGACTTTTCAGTTACAAGGAGTATGTGCGTGTGTGTAGATCTGAATTCGCTCGAACCCACCTGTATGAATTCGCCTTGGACACGGCTATGCGAACGAACAAAAAAAAACATTATGATATCAAAAAAAACCACATTTTATTATTCTTTTAAGCAATAAAGATTTTTATATATCCATACTTATTTTTAGTCTGGTTGAGTGTTTTTGCTCTTCTTACACGTTTGTGGCGCCTATGAAATAGCTTTAAACCCGTCTAAATACACATTTATCTATTAGCGCACATACACCAACAATTAAGAATTATTTGCTAAGATAATACACAAAATCACTTAATAAATTGAACGCTCATCTTGGCCAAAGAGTCCAGCACGCAATCCCCTTGCCACTCCTGCTCCTGTTCATGCCAACAATGTTTATTTGCTGTGTGCTCGCGAATTTAGACGGATGTATTTCAGTTGCACACTTAAGATTTGTGAATTATTAATATATTTTGTTATTCGCTGGCGCCAAAGTGATTTATTCGCCAATTGGGCAAAGTCGCCGTACAAGTTTGCTGTGAGATCGCCTCTCCGGAGTACTTGCTGTTGCATAGACATTTGTTGATCTAGTGTCTTGTTTATACAAGAATTTGGAAATTTATTTCTGACCAGCTTTAATTTATGCTCACACGAATTGGAAAATAATGCGAATCGTTATTCACCATAACGAAAAATAAATATTTAAGTCACTAATGACCAAGTGTAGGCAAAGAAAAACTTTTGAGATATATTAATTAAAACTTTCCTTATTTTGCTATCATAGATGTAGTATGTATCTTGTATGCATGCCGAAGGGTGTACGTCCATCGAGAGATAAATTTATCGTTTTTGTGCAAAATAAATCTCCTCTTTCCTATTGTGTGTTAGAAAGAAGGTGGGTGTGCGTCATACAAGCATGCTAATTCGTCCGAAATTGCCGATAGAGAAAAAAGTTCACCCGTACAGAAAAATGTGAAACCAACTATTTTTTGGGCATAATCCACTATAATATCATTATCATCTGTGATATTGTCGCACACTTTTTCTACATATCGATCCTGAGCCTAGGAACCAAAAAAAAAAAAAATACCAAGTGTCGATCAATATGTCACATCACCTCATGAGCAGGATATCCCATCAAAGGAAACATTAGGTGATGCCGATGGACCCCTAGAAAAAGCAAGCTTTGAATCACCTCAAAAGGATTTCACATCATTCGATCCTAAGTCTAGAAACCCACAAAAAATAGCAAGTGTTGATAAAAAATGTCACTTTGGCTCGTGAGCAGGATGTCACATCATTTGACTAAAAATCGGTAGGACTAGGTAATGCAACATCTGTGATTTACCGCAAAATTAGTTCAGAAATCGAGCCTGAGCCTAGTAAACCAAAAAAAAAATAGCAAGTGTTGCATCGTCTGGCGCTCAAAATGTCATATCACCTTGTAATCAGGATGTCACATCATTTCAAATCGGTATTACTAGGTGATGCGAGATCTGCGAGTTTTTCGCACAATTAGTCAACAAATCGATTCTGAGCCTAGAAACCCATCACCTGGTGATCAGAATGTCACATACCTCGTGAGCAGGGTGTCCCGTCATTAGTATACAAATAGGAAACATTAGGAGGTACCGAAAGAACCATAGAAAATAGCAAGTGTTGAATCACCTGGTGATAATAATGTCACATCACCTCGACAGGATTTTCCATCAATCGATTCTAAGCCTAGAACCCACTAAAACTAGCAAGTGATAATACAACATCTGTGATTTTCTGTATAATTAGCCGACAAATCCATCCTGAACCTAGGGAAAAAATAGCAAATGTAGCATCGCCTGGCTTTCAAAATGTCAGATCACCTAGTGATCAGAATTCCACACCATTTTACTAAAAATCGAGATTACTAGATAATACGAGATCTGTGATTTTATCGTTTTTGGGCCTAGGAACTAAAAAAAATAGCAAGTGTTGAATCGCCCGGTGATCAAAATGTCACATCACCTCATGGGCATAATTACACATCTTTTGTCTGCAAATAGAAAGCACTAGGTGATGCCAAAGGACCCATATAAATTAGCAGGTGTTGAATCAACTGGTGATAATAATGTCACATCACCTCGACAGGATTTCACATCATTCGATTCTAGGCATAGGACACAAAAAAAAATATCAAGTGGTCGAAATGTAACATCACCTCGTCCTAGTGCCTGTAAACAAATAATAAACATCAGACACCCATTACTAATAGTCACCAGAATCTAAGGATAAATTACGAAGGCATGAGATCTAAAATTTGTATCACTTTGCCCAAATTTCGGTTATGTTTACATACATATACTTTGCAGTTGAGTCATTATTTTCAAAGCTTTTACTTATTGTTTAACTCAATTAATTATGTTAATTATCCATTCAGTGATTCTGAATGCATTAGTGAAGGATATCAATCTTGTAAGGAAAATCTATTTTGAAATTTTCGTTTTTGTTTTTGTATCCCTACCTACCTTATGCCATGTTCAGACTAACGTATATAAGAAATTTACGCATTAATTATTATTATTAATTAATGTATACTAAAATTTGTTTTTAACTGAATCCTGTCAATTCGAGTGGAATATGATTTTTGTTGCGGAGTTTTACCTTTCGCAGTGGACTGTATGCGGGTTACCTCAGTAGTGTTGTTGTTGTTGCGGGTTTCTTCATAAAAGCGGCTTACCAATTCCATGCAGGTTTCCAATTGAAATAATAAGCGGGTGGTTACAGTAATAACACTTTAATGTATTAGAGTAAAACTTATTACAAAGTAACCACTAAAACTATGAAAATTATTATTCAAAAAGAACTCGGGCGGTCGTATATGCGGTAGAATTTATAAGTGAAAAAGAATATATAAACGAAAATGAATGAATAGCAAGTGTCAAAATGTACATTATTACGTATGATTGATGTGATTGAAGATTAACCCTTCTAATACGAATAAATTATATACATAGTTGCAAGATCAAACTCAACATACCGCCGCCCTTGAACTATCTAAGTATATACATTTGATATGTTCAATATTAAAGTTACATTTTTAGGAAATTTAACAGAATTATCAAAAATAATGAATGTCACGTAATTTAATTCCAATGTTTACGGCTGTTCATCTTCGCAAAATAAATCTCCTTTGGTTGGTAGAAGGCATAACTTAGCGATTGGTCTAATGTATTCACCATTAGGTGTCTTCACCGTGACGACTCGCACGCGACCGTCTGCTCCGGGGTGACAACGAACTACCCTTGCAAGAGTCCACTTTGTCGGGGGAGTGGCTTCATTAATTACAGCTACAACATCTCCCTCTTCAAAATTATGTGACGGACGAAACCATTTAGCGCGACGTTGCAGGCTTAAGAGATACTCGTCTCTCCAACGACGCCAGAAGTGTCGTCTTAAATTAGATATAAGTTGCCACCGCTGGTGGAGATTTCCACGGAACCCTTGACCCTCAGGTTCCGGGATAGACTTTAGCGGTTCACCGATGATAAAGTGCCCCGGCGTTAGGGCTTCGAGGTCGAGCGCGTTTGTCGAAACCTCACATAATGGACGGGAGTTTACGCAAGCTTCTATTTCCGTTAATAGCGTGCTGAATTCCTCATAAGATAAGAGGGTTTCTCCTAAGACGCGTTTCAAATGGTACTTGATACGTTTTATACCGGTTTCCCAGTATCCGCCCATGTGGGGAGCGGTCGGTGGATTGAAGCGCCATTCTATGTGAGAATCAGCGAAAAAATTTCGAAGCGTATCATCTGCCACACACTTCTCGTACATGATACGAAGCTCCTTCTCGGCTCCAACGAAGTTCGTGCCATTATCGGAGAACATCGTTTTGCAATAGCCCCTCCGATTTATAAAACGTTTGAATGCGTTGAGAAATGCAGGGGTTGACAGATCTCCTACGAATTCTAGGTGCATCGCACCCGTGCACATACAAATAAACGAGCAAATATATCCTTTCGTAGATTTCGCCCCTCTTCCATGAGTAAATTTATACGAATAGGGGCCGGCGAAGTCTACTGCAGTGCGTGTAAAGCAGCGAGCGTAAGTTGTACGAGATGCTGGAAGGTCGCCCATGGACTGTTTGGCAGCGTTACGATTGATGCAAGTGCACTTAACACACTTATGATAAATACTGCGGACTAAACTGCGGGCGCCAATTATCCAGTAGCGACGTTGTAATACGACCTGCATTATTCGCGGCCCAGCATGTAACGTGAAGCGGTGTATGTCAGATATTATTAGTCGCGAAAGCGGGGAATTTTTTGGCAAGATTATGGGATGCCTGACATCATTCGCGACCTCTGCGGATTTAAGTCGTCCACCTACCCGAAGAATACCGTTCGGGTCAAGAAACGGCTGCAAGCGTAACAAACTACTACGTAACGGGATCGGCCGTTTTGCGGTGCAAAGGGAGATCTCGTTAGCAAAGTAAAATGTTTGCGAATACTTGATTAAGCAGCGTTCAGATTCGATTAACTCCAGACTGCTTAAAGCATCACATCGTTTTTCAGCAAGACGTTTGATAGACGAACGAGTGTTGGCAATAAACCTCAATGCGTAGGCGATGACACGGCGAAGCTTGGAAAACGACGAATACTTCATGATGACCGGCCAATGGTCGTCCGAGTTCATCACGTGGGCTGCAACCTTGTTTCGGACGCCTACATCGGTTGTGTGCTGCTTCAAAGAATTGTTTTTCCAAAACTGGTCGTTACTCTGCAAAAAGTCGGGGCCGTTCCACCAAAGCTCATGGCCAAGCAAATCAGACGGAGACATCCCCCTAGATGCACAGTCAGCAGGATTTAATTCAGATCGCACATGATTCCAACACTCGGGAGGCAAGATCTCTTGGATATCGGCAACGCGATTTGCTATGAAAGTTACCCATCTGCTAGGGTGTGCTTGCAGCCAGGCTAGGGTGATAGTCGAATCCGTCCAAGCGTACAGCGGGTAGCGGAGATCGGCCCAGCTGTTCAAAACGCTACGTACTAACTTCGAAGCTAAATGCGCCGCACAAAGTTCTAGACGCGGTAATGTAGTTGTTTTAAGCGGTGATACTTTAGTTTTCGAAGAAATTGCAGAAACTGTGACCGTACCATCGTATTGTAAGGTACGAGCGTAGATAACGGCGGCGTAAGCGCGTTCGGAAGCGTCAGCAAAAACATGAAGCTCCGTGAATGATCCGGTTGCTCCAGACCCAAGCCAGCGATCCACCTTCAATTCTCTCAGTTTCTGCAGTTGAAACCGATGATCTAGCCACGCCTTACTGATCGAATCAGGGATCATGTCATCCCACCCAACCGAAGAGCGCCAAACGTCCTGAAACCACATCTTCCATTTTATTGTCACCGGTGCGAGTAGGCCCAAAGGGTCGAACAGAGTGCTGGCATCGGCTAAAAACGATCTTTTAGTTAGTCTTGTAGGTTCTGCTTTCAGGTCGACTGCAAAAGTAAAGTGATCTTCCTCTGTATCCCATGTTAGACCGAGCGCATGTACCTCCTTACCATCGACTACGTAGTGCGAGATGCTGCCTGCAGATTCAGATATACTTTCCTTGAGCTCTTTGCAATTCGTTGCCCATTTTCGCAGCTCGAAACCACCTTCCTTCAAAATCTCCGACACGTTCCGATGTAAGGATTGCAAATGAGTTTTACAGGATGCACCAGTAAGCAAGTCGTCCATGTAAAAGTCGTTCAGGATCACGGAACGGGATCTTTCGCAGCTGTTTGAAGAATCTTTAGCGGTTTGTTGCAGGGACTTTACAGCTAAATGAGACGCGGCCGCCACACCATATGTCACACGTAGCATGCGGTAATCTTGAATGGGCGAAGATGGATCGGTACGCCAAACGATACGTTGCAAATCGAAGTGTTTCGAGGATACGCATACCTGACGATACATCTTCGCAACATCCGCGGTTACAGCATAACGGTGAGTTCGAAACCGTAGCAATATAGAATAAAGATCCTGTTGTAATTGCGGTCCAACAAACAGCGCGTCGTTTAATGAATTACCAGACGAAGTTTTGGCAGAAGCATTAAAAACTACTCTTAGCTTCGTCGTAAGGCTTGACTCCTTCAATACTGCATGATGCGGCATGTAATAGACGGCATTGTTCGTCTCGCTGGTTACGGCTTCCATATGCCCCATTTCCAAAAGCTCCTGCATGAACTCGTTGTAATGTGCCTGCAAGTTGTTGTCACGAGCCATCCTCCGTTCGATGCGTAGTAGGCTACGGACTGCGAGATCGCGAGAATCACCCAATGTCAACTTTCAGCGGAATGGAACATCAACTTTCAGCGGTAACTCCACTAGAAAGCGACCATCGGGCGATCTGCGGTGCGTAGATGCGAAGTGATCTTCGCAGAATCGTTCTTCGTACGTTAGATGCTGTTTGCGCGGAGACTCCTCAAGTTCCCACAGCCTAGTCAGAGCTCGATCGATATGCACATCACAGTGCAGCGTTTGTACTTGGGACGACGACGACGACGTATCAACATTTCCGCACAAAGTCCAACCAAATACTGTTTTTTGAGCGATGGGTGTACCGGGTGGACCCTTACGGAGTTCGGTACAGATGAGACGACCCATGACATCCATCCCCACTAAAATATCGACGCGTCCGGGTTTCATAAACTGCGGGTCAGCCAGAACCAAACCCCGAATATGAGTCCATTCAGGGATGTCCAACGTTTGCGATGGCAAGTCGCCTGTGATTTTTGGCAAAATCAGGGCATCTATGGTGTAAGTGTCATCCGAGGAACACGAAGAAAGAATAAGTGAAGTCTCACCCTTACAGCGACCTCCCTGCGAAGACCCGATACCGGTGACGACTACTGAAGATGATGTTCGGGGTAATCCCAATCGCTGAACACACGCTTCGGTTACAAAGGTCGCATGTGAACCCGAGTCAAATAAAAGCCGAGCTGTCTGCCATCGGTTGGAGCTATCGCGAACCTTCACAGATGCGGTTGATAGCAACACGGTGTGTTGCCTTACAGGTAGCGGGTCGGCTTCGGATCTCAGACATGACGAGACAGAGGTGGCAGCTGAGTTTGATGGCGGGTTAACGACGGGGGATGCGGGACTTGTCGACGAAGTTGTATCGATGATGGCAGAGGGTGCGGTGCGGTTTGCCTCAGCGACGCAATGAGCGGATGTGGTGCTCGCGGCTGACACTCCAACACCATGGATCAGCGTATGGTGCCGTTGATGGCATATGCGGCATCTGGACGTACTGTTGCAACGGTCTTTGTAATGTCCTGGACTCAAACAATTTAGACAGGCTTTGGATTCTTTAAGAAATTTCGATTTGGCGGGAGCGTCTAAATTTCGAAACTTCTCGCAAGTATAAATTCGGTGTCCTGCATTGCAGTATAGACATCGCGTATTGCCTTGCTCCGAGATCGCGTGCAAAACTTTTGTTGACTTTCCAGCTGACTTTACGGGTGTTACCTTCCCTACTGATGCCTGGGGATCAGGCGTAGTTAGCATCGCTAACGAACGGCATCTAATTTCCAAAAAGGAAGTCAACTGATCTAGGGTTGGCGGCTCATCGCTAACCAGCGACAACTCCCACTGCTTCCGGGTCTCGAACGCCAATTTGTTGACGATCTCGTGAACGAGCCAATCGTCCCAAAAATCGACCGGCCTACCTAACGCTTTGAGCTCCCGTATGTGCTGTAGAAATGCATTTAGTACGCTCTTTATGCCATCAGCAGAGTCAGTTGTGACTTTTTTGATCTCACCTATAGCCCTAAGATGCGCTTCAACGATGACGCGTATAACCTTATAGCGCGACTTGAGTAGGTTCCACGCCTCAGTATAGTTCGCGTCGCTGATTTTAAACCCACTTATAATGCTAAGGGCGTCTCCCTTTAAGCAGCTACGCAAATAATATAATTTTTGCCCACCTGACAAGGCGGCATTGTTGTCGACCAGTGAACAGAACGCGTCATAAAACGCAATCCATTCAGTTGAATCGCCGGCGAAAGTTGGCAGATCCATTTTAGGCAGTCGAATGGATGCGGACACAGTAGCTTGCGAAGAAGTTGGTTGCGACCCAGGTTCCGCCCTACATTTTTGCACGCGCCTAAAGTTGGCTAACGCTGTGCAATACCAGGTTTCAGCCTGTATGCGCGCATTCTCCTCCACCTCGATGTTGTCGACTCCACAAGACTCTTCCACTGCATCTTGCGCGGTGTTGAAACGAGCCCATTGCTCAGTCAACAATGTCAAATAGCTTTCGACATTATCGACGTCCAGAATAAAAGCGTCGTCATTACTCTTCGTCATATACCTCTTGATGGCGTTGAGGGCAGACTCACGCGTTTTGACGAATGCAGACATTTTGTTTAAATAATAATGTAATAGCAGAAATTTATTTATTTGTTAAGTATTACAAATGAATATGTACGTATGTATGTAAGTGCTGATGCTTTGCTTATTGCTGCTTGCAGAGGCCAAGTCAAAGTCAAAGGCGAAACGGAAAATCAAAAAGTACGAGAAATCAGCAAAGGACAATTTTCAAAGGGCAAGTGAATGTCACGGCGGTTCTCCGTTATGAATTTTATGACACCTTTGAAACGAAATTTATTGCAGCTTATTAGTTTTGCGTTGATAATAATATTTAGATATATTACGATATGATGTATTTCGATTTAATGTATATATGATTATATACTTGCAGTTGATAGCGAATTCGGTTCGTAGGACCAGAAATGTTGCGGAGTTTTACCTTTCGCAGTGGACTGTATGCGGGTTACCTCAGTAGTGTTGTTGTTGTTGCGGGTTTCTTCATAAAAGCGGCTTACCAATTCCATGCAGGTTTCCAATTGAAATAATAAGCGGGTGGTTACAGTAATAACACTTTAATGTATTAGAGTAAAACTTATTACAAAGTAACCACTAAAACTATGAAAATTATTATTCAAAAAGAACTCGGGCGGTCGTATATGCGGTAGAATTTATAAGTGAAAAAGAATATATAAACGAAAATGAATGAATAGCAAGTGTCAAAATGTACATTATTACGTATGATTGATGTGATTGAAGATTAACCCTTCTAATACGAATAAATTATATACATAGTTGCAAGATCAAACTCAACAATTTTGAAATGTGTTTTGTAAGTCATTAGACATTAATATGCTAAATACCCGCAGTGAGCAAAATTTTCAGCCACAAGATCAAAGTAATGATAATGATTTGGGTACGGTTGGATTTCTTGATAATTTTCATAGAAATCTGAGCAAATTAATCCAACTAAGACCTTTACACACAATGCACATTGAAGAAAAGAACTTGCCAAACAGAAAAAGGTTATTAAAATTGTAAATAAATAAATAAATGGCTGAGATTTAGTTGAGCTGCCAATTAAAAAGCCCGTAGAAGTTTATTGGATTTATATACCTCTAACTTGAATGAGCTTACTTGTCTTTCATGTTAAATTTCAAAGTAATTTAACGCACTGAAATAATTATAAACATCTAAGCAACTAAACTTTTATGTGCGCCAAAACACATATGGCATATTCACTAATAAACATAAGCATATACAGCAATACATATATTTGCTCATAAATTTACTCATCTGTAACCATGTGTGACATTATTATTACATAATTTTGCTATTAAAGAAAAACAGAAGTGAAACCACACAATGGTGGTAATGCCTAATGGCGTGCGGTTGCTAAGTTGTTAGTGGGTGGTGTATTAGAGTGGTGTGAGAATGTATCTGTGTGGAATGGAATTAAATGTAGTTGTATATGTATGCGTTTAAATTTCATTTGTTGAAATAACCTGCAGTAGAATTTGAGGTAGCTGCTGTTGCTTAAAACTTTTAAAAACCTTTCCCCTTCAAAGCACGGTAAAATTTATATGTATACACAGCGATTTTAACATATGAATGTGACTACGAACCTATGATTGTATGTGTAATTTCCATATAAGGGCTTAATGTTGCATCATCTGGTGATCAAAATGTCGCACCACCTCGTGAGTAGGATGTCCGATTACTTGTTTACAAATAGGCAACACTAGGTGATACCGGTGGACCCAAAGAAAATAGCAAGTGTTGAATTACCTGGTGATAATAATGGCACATAATCTCGACATGATTTCCCATCATTCGATTTTAAGCCTAGAAACCCACTAAAGCTAGCAAGTGGTAATGCAGCATCTGTGGTTTTGCCATATAATTAGCCGACAAATATATCCTGAGCCTAGGAAAAAAAAGCAAATGTAGCATAGCCTGGCGCTCAAAATGTCAGATCACCTCGTGATCAGGAAGTCACATCATTTTACTAAAAATCGATAATACTAGATAATGCGAGTTCTGTGATTTTCTAGCACAATAACTTTACAAATCGATCCTGAGCCGTGGAACCCATAAAAAATAGCATGCCTTGCATCAACTGGTGATCAAAATGTCACATCACCTCGTGAGCAGGATGTCCCATGATTTGTCTACAAATAGGAAGCACTAGGTGATACCGCGAAATTCATAAAAAATAGCAAGTGTTGTATCACCTGGTGATCAAAATGTCACATCACCACAACAACAAAAACAACAACAACAGCAGGATATCCCATCTCATTAGACGACAAATAGAAAACACTAGGTAATGCCAATGAACCCATAGCAAATAACAAGTCTTGAATCACCTGCTGATAATATTGTCACATCACCTCGACAGGACATGTCACCCTTCGGTCCCAAGCCTAGAAACCCACAAAAAATAGCAAGGATTACATTGACTGATTATAAAAAATATATCACTTCGCTTCGTGACCAGAATGTCACATAATTTGACCACATATCGATAAGACTAATGGTGATTTCGTTTCATCAAAAAAATGCGCATTTTTGTTACACTCTTCAATTTTCCGTTTTCGTTTGCAAAATGAAGGTAAAACGTCAAACATGATATGTTTTCTTTGATGTTATGGTCATGTTATTGTACAGTAGAAAATTTTCGAATTTTAGAATGTTTTCGTTTCCTAAAAATGTACTCTTCAAGAGTGTAAAAAACTCACACTTTTTACCCTCTGAAGCTTTGACAGGGTAGCTGGTTGCACTGAAAATCAGGTGACGAAAATTTTATTTCATAGATAAATTTGGTGAAATAAATGGGATTTTGCAATAACAATGAAATATGGGTGAAAACGAAACCTAATTATTCAAGCACATAGCATAGCAAACGGGGCAGTGTTTTATGTTCGTTTTATCGATAACAGGTTCATGCAAAACGGGTACACTTTTATCACATCTTTATAGTGTTCTGTGCAAGAGTGTAAACATGTTCAATGTGAAAGTGTACATTTTTTTCGATGAAACGAAATCAGCATAAGTAATGCCATACATAAGACCTTTACCTCTAAAATAAGTAAGCTCGGGCGTATGAGTGACTTTTTTAAATATTCCAAGTAGTAGAGTTATAAAATACTTGTCTGCAAGCATTTTTTTCGCTGCCTTCGTATATTCAAAACTTCCTTATAGATTTGAAATAATGCTTAGTCAGCAGTCGTGATATGAAAAATTTAATAGCTTTATGTAAATGCGTGTGCTACGACAAAAGAATAGGAAGAATAAGAATACCAGCAGTTATGAGAAATCAACGTCGCTCTCTTGGCAGAAACACGAATGTGTAAAACTAAAAATGTTGAGGAACATTTAAGTTACATCGTTTATAGTCAAGGTATTTTCTTTCAGATACTTTTTTACTTTACATTCACCAAATCGGTTCAGAATGGTACAAATTGTACATTCGTCCTTCTTTCAAAAAATTGCGTATGTTCAAAAAAGAACTCATATGCAAGTCTATTAAAATTCGTATGCATAATTGAGTACGCAAAAAGAAAATGCGTGCGAGAAAAAACTTCCTTTACGCAGAGTAAATATAAAATTTAAAATGTAAGCTTTAACATAGTCAGGATGTATTTATATAAATAAGTTTTTCTTAAAGTCGCTTCATTTTTAGCAAGCAAAAAATAGCAAAATAGTCTACGATTAATTTAATGCAGCAAAATATTTTGTTGCATAGTTGATAACTAGAAAAAAGTGGCTTAGACCTTCATTACTGATTCCGTTTAGGTTTCGAAAATTTGTATGCGTGCTTTGTAAGCCGATTATGTTGCCATTTGTAGACGCAAAAATGAACGGCAGCACAACTATATATCGATAACTTTGTAAAACCACCTATCTGCAAGCAATCAAAGTTTACAAGAGAGCAAAAAAACGCATTTCCTTTTAAATTCGATGTATAATCTTACAACTGAAATTTTGTTTCTGTTTAATAACCTCGAATTGAACAAAAGTTTCGAGTAGTTAGCTATGTTTTTTGCCACTTTCGTCTTTTGGGAGGTTTTGCATCTGGGAGATAGTTGGTTTTGCATAGGCATCGACGATTTATGTATTTGTATGTGCAATATATTCGATATTTACCATGTAGGCATATATTTACTATGACGCATAGTTCGTGTACGCGTTTCCGCAATGTACTGAGAAAACGCTGTCCCAGCAAATTTGCCATTAGACTAACCCCAAAAGTAAAATAACACAAAATAAAAGAATATGAAAGAAAAGAATAAAATAAAAAACACACAGAGACATAGAGCTGATCATATCAACTAAAAAATAGATTGATTTCTTAACTTAACTATTATGGTTTAAGGTGTTGCTCTATATCTAATAGCTTTAAACGAGCTAAAAAGGGAAATATTTGTATATCCAGACTATCTCGGGTACCGCTTGACCGATTTGGATGAAATTTGGAATATAGATAGTATGGTTAATTCTAAGACTATCCACTTGGCCGTTGCCAACTGGGGAGGTTTATGGGGTTGCCACCTATCCAATTTTTTTTTTTTTAATTTTGTAGCAAAATATGCCAATATGGGTATGAAATGAAAGGTATTTTCAGCGATATGCTAACTAAAATATTTTCAAGTAGGGTTGCCACCTTACCGCAGTATATTTGTATATTCGGACTATTGCGGAAACCGCTTGACCGATTTGGATGAAATTTGGCATATAGATATACTTGGGGGTGTACAGGGTTGCCACCTATTCCAATTTTTTTAATTATGGAGTTAGATAAACCAATATGGGTATCAAAAGAAAGTTAATTTCGCCTACATACCAACTAAAATATTTTCAAATATGGTAACCTCCCAGGGTTACCATTTTACAGTATTGTAAAAGTAACATCAAAAATTATTTAGAAAAAGAAATTTTCTAAACGGGGTCGCCCCTCGGCAGTAGTTTGGCAAACTCTCCGTTTGTATTTCTGCCATGAGAAGCTTCTCAGCAAAAAAAACTCAAAAGCAACACACCACAAGTTGGAAAGAGAAGCTCGGCTAAAAATCTCGTTAGAGGTTATGATAACCTGTTGGTATATCGCCGGCATTAATAGTTAGTATTTGTATTGTATATTTTTGGGATCATATTTGGATTATTTTGAGATCATTTTGATATCATTTAGGGGTCACTTTGGAATTATTTTGGGGCTATTTTGAGATCATTTTGGTTTAAATTTTGGATTAATTTGGGACAATTTTCGGTTATTTTTCGGATCGATTTGGAGTCATTTTGGGATCATTTTGGGAACATTTTTGGATAATTTTGTTTCATTTAAGGTACATTTAAGGATGTTTTTGGGATCATTTGGCAATCATTTTTGGATAATTTTGTGATCATTTTAGGGTCACTTTGGGATAATTTTCGGATCAATTTCGGGTCTTTTTGGCATCAATTTCGTATCATTTTGGGAACATTTAAGGGTCTTTTTGGGATCATTTTAGGATTATTTTGTGATTATTTTTGGTTAATTTTGGGATCATTTTGTGTAAGTAAAGAAACCGCTAAATTGATAGCACCGAGCAAGATCGGTCAGCCAGGTACTATAAACTAAAATAAGTGTTATTTTACACCAAAAGGACTTAAAGTAAAAAAATATTAAAAAAAAGTTATTTTTCAGAGTTCTTATACTGACTTCAGTTACAAATTTTCTCTTTGAAATTAATGACAGTATCTTCGTTTAATCAGCAAAATTTCTGTCAGTTCTACTAAATTTATTTGAATAATGCAATAAATTTAAAATGAAAAATCCTTCGCTGTTGAATTGACTAGAGGAAGTTGTTGTTTTAACACAAAATTTAGTTTGATCAACAAATAAACTGTCAAAATTTGATTATTTAAAAATAATAAGATCTATAACTGTTCAATCAACAATTGAACAATGAGAAGACATGTTTAATAAATGTTCATCATACGCCCTGTATGACCAAATAAATTATTTACGATTTGCTGTTTTTTTATTAAATTTAAAAAAAAAATTTATCTGTTTTAGGTAGTATAAAATAAATGTAAATGTAATTCAAACCTTCAATTTTTTCTTTTTTTAATAAATTAAACTGTCATTTTTTTAATTTAATTTTTTTTACTTTTTTCTTTTAATAAAATTTTTATTATCAGCAAAAATAAAATTTTCTACTAAGTGATCGCATCTGAAACTGAGCTTATATTCCTCGGACGGTCTACTAAGTGTACAAAATTTATATTTAT
>CAXKVI010000002.1:128731672-128766672 GCA_964058755.1 Campiglossa producta | reverse complement strand
CTTATCACCAGTTTAGATATTTAGCAAGAAGTATTTGTGCGTATATGCATTTGTGTACCATTTGAAACCGTAAGCAAGAGAATGCATTAGCGGAAAGTGCATCGTCAAGTGTTCGTACTTTTTTTGCGAGTGTGAATACTCGTACTATGTACATATGTTTGTATTTTTTCGTGTTTTTGGTGTGCTGTGCTGTGCTTCTGTTTGAGTGCTTGCTACACAGCGTAAGTCCTTTTATAGAGTACAAACTTGCATTTGTGTACACGCTTCTGAATGTGCAAATGCAAATACATACACATTGTGCAGGGGTGTTGTGGTCAGAAATTTTCAAGTAGGGGATTGGATATAATTTTCATACGAAATTTTGTTCCAGATTAGGTAACATTAGATAATATCTCATAAACTAATTTAAAATAACATAAGATAACCTATTATAACATAACAAAACATACACTAATATAAGAAAAACATAACATAACATAAAACAACATAAAATAACATAAAACAAAATAACATGACATAACAAAGCATAAAATACTATAGCATGATATGACATAAGATACCACAATATTACAAAACACAACCTAAAATGACATAATATAATACAGCTTAACATTGCATACTACAGCATATCATAGCAAACATATCCCATCATAGCATTGCAAAACATAAAGTACATAGCATACAATAACACCTCCACTTCCTTTAAAATCTTCCCCACCACTGAGCTGGCATACAAGGCGGAAACCTTTTTAGCTTTCCGCTGCTTTGCTTTTCCATTCAAGCATTGTTGCTGAGCGACACTGCGAAAAAAGTAAGTAATCCCACCTCCTCTACGCTGCGATGACATAAGCATAAACGTTTCTATTTCCATTAACTTTTTCATAACAATTTTTCTTTTATACCTTTCATGAACATGAAATGGTATTATAACTTTGGTCCGATGTTTGTAAGTATGAGAAGAAGAAGAGATGGACCCATCACTAAGTATACCGAAATGATCAGGATGACGCGATGAGTTGATTTAGCCATGTCCGTCTGTCCGTCTGTCTGTCCGTCTGTCTGTCTGTCTGTTTGAACGCAAACTAGTCCCTCAGTTTTTGAGATATTTGGCTGAAATTTTGTATGTGGCCACCATTTTCTAATATAGGAATCATTTGTCGGAACCAGCAAGATCGGACCGACATTACATATAGCTCCCATACAACCGATTGTTCCGATAAACGGATTTTGGGCTATAACTCCTGTAATTAAAGAGGTAGGAACATAAAATTTTGTGACAATTGCTTTTTTTTATATAAGAACTGTCGGTGTTGAAAATCATCGAGATGGGATAAATATTTCACATAGCCCCCATACAATCGATTGTTCCGATAAACCGATTTTGGTATATAACTCCTGTAATTATATAGGTAGGAAAGTGAAATTTCGTAACATTTGCTCTTTTAGAATGTGGAATGTCGATGTTAAAAATCAATGAGATTGGACCAATATAACACATCGCCCCCATATAATCGATAGTTCCGATAATTTCGGTATGAGCTAAAGTTAAATTGAAACAGGCTGTACTGCGGATCGAACAGTGAAAATCGTGACGCTTATTCATGAAAGGTATATAGCCTTCGGCACAGCCGAAGACAGCTTTCCTTACTTGTTTTTTTTTTGTATATTTTCCGCTTAAAAACACATTTCTATGCTCTTGTGTTATTTTGCTTTTTCTTCACTGTATAAGATTTTAATGCGAATCCTTTTAGATCTGTGAGGTAGACTATTTTGCGGCTCGTCTTTATCGATGTTGCCACTACCGCGTAGCCATTACAGGCTGCTACTCATCAAGTGCATGCTTGAATATGCGGTGTTGTTATATGTGAAATACCTACATAAGTTGGCTGCTACAAAGATGTCAGCCCCATATCGCACCTTGGCAGCCCCATATAGTCGCTTTGCTTTGATTGCTTACATAAGTTACGAGTGCCTACAAAATAAGAATTTTCTGGTTTGTTCTTGTAATTGTTTCCTTGCATCATTGCGTGTGTGTGTGTGTGTGCTCTGTGCGCTGAGCACTCCCTTTCATGCCACGTTTTTCGGTTAACCAACTTGTAAATCTGCAACGCTTTAACGTAGAGTAGATTTGCAGCTTTTGTTAATGCTAATGGGTTGCGTTGCATGGTTACTAGGATGCTTTTATGTGTGCTCCATATCTTTGTATAATGTATGTATGTATCTGTATGCGTTTACTTAACTCACATGGTAGTCAGCCGCATATGGCATTGAGGCTGCCGCTTTTGTCACGCCTGCCGTAAACTGCTTGCCTCAGCATACACATCGCCATGTCGCTTTGAACGGATTTTTAATCTCAGTCATTAAAGCGTGAAAGCGAGTAAATTTCGATGAAGTATTCACCGCCCTCGCTGCTTGAACTTAATCACCTGATTATGCTTACATCACCTTCTTCTTCTTAATACTCTTATTTTTCTTGATCTGCTTCATTTTTGTATTCGTTGCTTAGATCTTGATTATTTTTATGACTCTTGGCTTTGGATTTTGCCACTGCGGTTGAAGCAAGCGTATATGTATATCTAAGTATCCTACATTTTTATCGATGTTTTCTTCATAACTCTGGGAACGCTTCGGAAAGTGAAGAAGTTAGAACCGTTTTCCATATAGAATGTCACTGCTAGCCGAATCGCTCGGGTGAGTTATCGTTCGCTATACAAAATGGGGCCCTATATCACATTTTTCCCACGTTTATACATACGTTTTTCCAAAACTTATATCCACTGTATATTCAATCTGTCTAGAGGCTTCAAAATTTATATTTAACTAGTAAGGACTGAAAACTACACCATTTTAAAACACTTATCAATAACTTTCATTTGATGCCCATATTTAAATTTAATTTTATTATGTCCAGCCGTTATCGAAATAAATTATAGCATAGATGAAGCAAAGTCCAAATGAAAGCTGTGGTCTTCTTCCCTCGTTTGATACAAATTTTGTGCAAATATTCCAAAGTTTACCCGAAAAAACTATTTGACCGCTAACTCTGTTATGACAAATACATCGAAATAAAACAGGGTCCGAATGAAAACTGTGGTCGTCACCTTTCGTTTGATACCAATTGTGTGCGGATATTCCAAAGTTTACGCAAAACCACATTTTGACCGATAACTCTGTTATCGATAAATATATCGACATTCATGATACCTGTTGCAGAATTTATACTCCTAAAAATTTGCCTGCAAAATTTCGTAAAGATCGGGGCATTGGTTCAGACGTTAAAGAACCGCAAATATTCGCAGTCACTCACAAACTTTCGTTTTTATATTTTAGTAAGATAAGATAAGATAAGATAAGATAAGATAAGATAAGATAAGATAAGATAAGATAAGATAAGATAAGATAAGATAAGATAAGATAAGATAAGATAAGATAAGATAAGATAAGATAAGATAAGATAAGATAAGATAAGATAAGATAAGATAAGATAAGATAAGATAAGATAAGATAAGATAAGATAAGATAAGATAAGATAAGATAAGATAAGATAAGATAAGATAAGATAAGATAAGATAAGATAAGATAAGATAAGATAAGATAAGATAAGATAAGATAAGATAAGATAAGATAAGATAACATAAGATAAGATAACATAAGATAAGATAACATAAGATAAGATAACATAAGATAAGATAACATAAGATAAGATGTATATTTGTATATCCAGATTATCTCGGGAACCATTTGACCGATTTGGATAAAAAATATAGATAGTATAATTGATTTTAAGACTATCCACTTTGCCACCTGGGGCAGTTTACAGGGTTTTATCTCAATTTTTTTTAAATTATGGAGCAAGTTATTCCGATATGGGTATCAAATGAAAGGTGTTTTCAGCGACATGCAAACTAAAATTTTTTCAAGTTGCCACCTTACCGAAGTATATTTGTATAGCCGGTAATATCTCGCAAACAGCTTGATCGATTTGGATGAAATTTGGCATTTAGATGACATGATTGATTATAAAACTATCCGCTGAGGGGTTGCCACTTGGAGCGGTTTACAGGGTTGCCACCTATTTTAATTTTTTTAATTATGGAGCAAGATATGCAAATATGGGTATCAACTGTAAGCTTTTTCCGACTACATACCACCTAAAGTATTTTCAAGCAGGGTTGCCACCTTACCGCAGTATATTTGTATATCCAGTACTATCTCGAGAACCGCTTGACCGATTGAGATGAAATTAGGAATAGAGATAGTATTATTGATTCTAAGACTATCGTTGGGTTCGTTTAGAGATTATTTTATTATTATTTCGAGATTATTTTAGGGTAATTTTGGGATCATTTTTGGATAATTTAGTGGTCATTTTCTAATAGTTTTGTGTACATTTCAGGGTATTTTTGGGGTCATTTTGGAATCTTTTTTGGATCATTTTGGAATCATTTTTGCATCATTTTGGGATCATTTTAGAGAAATTTGGGGCCAGTTAAGGAGCATTTTGGGATCATTTTTGGGTCGATTTGGGTTCAATTTCGGTTCATTTTGGAAACATTTAAGGGTCCTTTTGGGGTCGTTTTGGGATTATTTTGGAATTATTTTAGGGTCATTTTGGGATCATTTTGGGTAAGTAAAGTTAGCGCTAAATTGATAGCACCAAGCAAGCCCGGTCACCCAGGTGACTGAGTTTCTTGAAATCTTTACTTCATAAACTTTTAGGTTTTTAAATAGCTTATTTTATGTTATATTGAACAATCAATAAACAAGAATAGAGCCTAGCAAACCAGCAAGCAAAATATATATTTACATATGGAATTAGGCAAACATATGGCTATATACCGTATATGAGCACTCAAGCATCATTAATTCTTGATTATCAACTTAGCTATGGTAATTAAAGTCTCGTAAGAATTACTAACTTCTTTCGATGTTCAAGAATGCGCCCTTCATCAAGACTGTGATACATAAATGTTGTTCCTGTTTGTTTGGCACTGCATTGTTAAAAAATATAAATGTATGTGTTGTTGTGTAATTTATTTTTATTAGGGTGTGATCGGAGGTTTTTTAGTTGACTGTGTTGACTTTCGTTGACTTTCAGGTATTTAAAATTTTTGTATCGAGGTTACGCTCTTGGTGACAGCATCCTTTTGTTTGATAAATGATCTCTATTTATGCGATTTTTTACAAGTTTTCCGAAAACTGTGGATATGCTTCGATCAATTAGTTTTTCATTGAAAGGCTCAAATTGTGAGGTTGTTTGCACTTTCAGTAGTCTGTTTCATATTTAATGTGTCCAGCTTCGCTTTGAGGTCGATTAGTGAATATGTAATACCATACATTCGACTTCCCCGGAAAATCCATAATCGTTCCAACCCTAATACAAAAACATTCATTGCGGGGAGAAAAGTGTTGCATAAATGAATGATGTTATTACTTGACGTTGTCGCAGTCGTAAATAAGAAAAGCTGTTACCCGCCCGCCATTCGCACGTGGTTCCTCTAATAACACCGTCACCCTATTCCACTACACCCAACACTGTATCTACGCTGCTTCCTAACTTCCTGCCCTGCTACTATGCTATATTCACACTGATTTTGATGTGCTGCATAAAAAAGAAACCAGCGCTCGTAAATTTCAAAAAAATATGCACAAAATTGCTATTACAGTTACTTGTTTTTATGTCTCCTCCTCCTGCTGCTTCCTGCAATGCAATTGTTGTTGCTGATGCTGGCATTGTTAGACTGCTTTGGTCGTGGAAGCATTTATTGTTGTTAGCTGCTCGTCTGTGTTGCTTTGATTAATTTGACACAATTGTGTTTTATGATACGAAAATCCTTTAAATTTATGAATTTATTTTGCGCACATCAAAAGTGAAAAGTTTTTTTAAAAGAAGAAAAAGTGTAGAGGATAACAAGCGACTTTATAAACGGGTACGTAATAAAAAGGAACTCCATCTGAAGTATGAGTTACGAACTTCTAATTTAGTCAATATGATGCAATCGTGTGGATTTTATGCATATTCCGATAAGAGATTTATTTTGTTTGTAATATTTCAATATTTTGCTAGGGAAATGAAGCGTGCGTAGAAAGTGATAGAATTTATATTAGGTTTTTTATTATATTGAAAATTGGAAATTTTCCATATTTGATTATTCCCAGCTGGGATGCGCGCTGGTGAGAACACTTGCAAGTTGCTGTTTTTATTTTTATGTTTTTTTTTTTATTGAATATAATTTTAGTTTGTTTTATTGATTTATTTTATATTATTTTGATTTATTTTATTTTTATGTTTTTTATTCAAATCATTTTTTTCTGTTTAGTTTTTGATTTTAATTTATTTTATTTTATTTTATTATTTCTTTTTATTTTACTTAGTTCTATTTATTTATAATTTATTAGTTTTTTATTTATTTATTTATTAATTTTTTTTGTGATATCATATTTTTTTCTTCTTTTTTATTTTATTTTAGTTTATTTTGTTTTATTTTACTTTACCTTATTTTTATTTTTTTTTTGCATTTTATTTTATTTATTTTTATTTTTTTCTTTTATTTTACTTTATTTTAGTTCATGTTATTTAATTTAATTTTTTTAATTTAATTTTATTTTCTTTTTTTCTTTTATTTTTAATTTCATTTTTTTATCATCATTTTATTTAATTTTATTATATATTTTTTAATTTTTTTTTATTTTTTTTTATTTATTTTTTTATTTTATTTGATTTTATTTTATTTTATTTTATTTTATTTTATTTTATTTTATTTTATTTTATTTTATTTTATTTTATTTTATTTTATTTTATTTTATTTTATTTTATTTTATTTTAGTTTATTTTATTTTATTTTATTTTGTTCTATTTTATTTTATTTCATTTTATTTTATTTTATTTTATTTTAATTTATTTTATTTTATTTTATTTTATTTTATTTTATTTTATTTTATTTTATTTTATTTTATTTTATTTTATTTTATTTTATTTTATTTTATTTTATTTTATTTTATTTTATTTTATTTTATTTTATTTTATTTTATTTTATTTTATTTTATTTTATTTTATTTTATTTTATTTTATTTTATTTTATTTTGTTTTATTTTATTTTATTTTATTTTATTTTATTTTATTTTATTTTATTTTATTTTATTTTATTTTATTTTATTTTATTTTATTTTATTTTATTTTATTTTATTTTATTTTATTTTATTTTATTTTATTTTATTTTATTTTATTTTATTTTATTTTATTTTATTTTATTTTATTTTTTTTTATTTTATTTTATTTTATTTTATTTTATTTTATTTTATTTTGTTTTATTTTATTTTCTTTTATTTTATTTTATTTTATTTTATTTTATTTTATTTTATTTTATTTTATTTTATTTTATTTTATTTTATTTTATTTTATTTTATTTTATTTTATTTTATTTTATTTTATTTTATTTCATTTTATTTTATTTTATTTTATTTTACTTTATTTTATTTTATTTTATTTTATTTTATTTTATTTCATTTTATTTCATTTTATTATTATACCAACTAAAATATTTTCAGGTAGGGTTGCCGCCCAAGGTTACCATTTACCGAATTGTATAGGTATTGTATATTTGTGGGATCATATCTGGACTATTTTAGGATCATTTAGGGGCCACTTTGAGATCATTTTGGGCCATTTTGAGAGCATTTTGGGTTCACTTTCGGATTAATTTGGGACAATTATGGGGTCATTTTCGCATCATTTTGGAATCATTTTTGGATCTTTTTGGGATTATTTTTGGGTAAGTTTGGAAAGATTTGAGGGTCTTTTTGGGGTCGTTTTAGGATTATTTTTGGATTATTTTGGGATCATTTGGGGCCATTTTTGGTTCTTTTCGGGTTTCCTTTTCTGATCATTTTGGGTACATTTAAGGGTCTTTTTGGGATAGCTTTTGGATTATTTTGGAATTATTTTAGGGTAATTTTGGTATAATTTTGGGTAAGTAAAGTTAGTGCTAAATTGATAGCACCGAGTAAGCTCGGTAATATAATTTAATTTTATTTTATTTTCCTTTTTTTATTTGTTTTATTTTATTTTTTTTTTTTTTTTTAATTTCATTCTGATTTTTATTTTATTTTTTATTTTTTTTTATTTATAATTTATTTGATTTTTTTTTTTTTTTTTTTATTCTGTTTTGTTTTATTTTTTTTTTTTTTTAATTTTGTATATTTTTATTTTTTTATCTCAATTTATTCCATTTTTTGATTTTCTTTTATTTCATTTATTTATTATTGCAAAGAGTGTATTCTACAAAGTGCTAGTCTTCCAAAAAGTAATCTGTAATATACTAGTGTTTCTAAATAACTTAAGTCATCTACACTAAGTTTATAGCCCCAATATATCGATAAACCAACTAAAGTTTATTTACATTCTAATGGACAAATTAGACCGCACATGCCCAAACTTTGATTTTGAACCAAAAATTATTGCTACTATTAGCATGGCATTAACAAAATTCTCGCCTCTCAATCATAATTTAGCAAAAATTACTTAGTTAAGCTTAAGAGTTTTCAAACAAACTTCAAAAAAGACTAAATAAACTTAATAAACTTTCTATAATTCAATTTATCGCTTGTAGTTTCCGTTAATGCAACTATTTGTAATTATGAAGAGTACGTAGTGAGTACTTACGAGTAATTTATGTGAATGTATGAGTGGTGAAAACATTTGGTTTTAGACTCTCGTGTCCTTTTTTTGGTAAGCAATTAAGTGCGTTTGTTGATTTTGTTATCAGCGAAAAAGTTACTTTCGTGTTTGTTAAGAAAATAAAAATAAAATAGAAAAAATAAATTAAAAATATGCTAATTAAATATTGTTGTACAACGCAACGTCGACAACATGGGCTTAAGTATCCGGCAGAAAAAATAGCTAGATGTAAACTAACTCGTGCAGGGTTAAGCGAGCTAGTCATGCAACTGAGTTCTTTCATGCTACTGCAAAACGGGTTTTAAACTCTTTTCGCTTACCAACCACATCAACACATTCATGTGGTTGTTGTCGCATTCTTCGTTAACTTTTTCTTAAAGGCATGACCCTATAGAAGTTTGAGAAATGCTACATACAATACCAACTACCATGATTGAAGTTTCGATCTTGTTGAAGGATCTTTTCAAACCGCTTTGTATTGTTGCTTAGAAATTTTTCATCAACTCCTAATCTCCTTTCCTTGGTTCGATGACCAGTAAAGGTGATGAAAAATTTCTAAGCAACAATACAAAGCGGTTTGACAAGATCCTTCAACAAGATCGAAATTGCAATCATCGTAGTTTGTATTGTATGTAGCATTTTTCAACGTGTTTTAGCCAAAAACTCAAAACAATAATTTGATAAAAGATGTATATTGGAACGACTTTTCGTCATCGCGTGTCAATTTTGGTTTTGTAACAAACTGGTTTCGGCTATCCGCCATCTTCAGTGTTTAATTTCGAGAACGAAGATGGCGGATCGCCGAAACCGGTTTGTTACAAAACCAAAATTGAGACGAGATAACGAAAAATCGTTCCAATATACATCTGGTATCCACCCTGTCGGAAAACACACAAAACAAAATTAACTCAATTTGATAAAAATTATTCGACTGGTCAAAAGTCCACAATATTTTCAAAGTTCGAAAATTTATAATATAGAGCACAACTCGGATTTTTACACTCTGAATTTTTTGGTAGAAAAAAATTGTGAGAGAACTATTTTGAGATGACTTAGGAAATTCTGGTAGTAGACTAGTGCATATTCTGACGTGTTTGACGTTTCAGTACAGGGTGGCCACAGACTAGAACACACGCACAATTGTCTACATTATTCAATACCAGTACAACTTCCTAGTTTACATGTCTCATTAACACGACACACAATTTTATAGACCTGCGCCTTGTCAAATTGAATTGACCATAAGCAAACCAAACTAAGGGGACTGTGTGAAAGTCCCACAAACTAAAGTAAACTAATATAGAACTTTAGCAGCTGTTTGAGCCGGCCGACAGCTATACTGAATATATACATGAGTAAGTGTTAGACGCCTTTGTCCAGTCACTAGACAACTAGCCAAATGCAACTATTGCTCAAGTAATTAAGCTAGCCAGCCTACCATCCATCTGCATCTCAACTACGCTTAAGTTGTTGGTTCTATGCGTTGGCATTTAAACAAATGCGGGAAGTCACTTAAATTATTATTTCCATTTTTTACATATTTTTCCAGTTATTTTGTTACTTAGTTGTTGATTGCTTTTGTTGTTTATATTGTTGTTGTATTTGATGTAAGTAAAACCGCAAAGGTGCTGGCCAAGTTTTGCGGTCACACACCAGAGTGATATCGATCTACAGTTGCGTTCGTTTTTTTTTTTTTTGGTAATGGCACCGACATGGAAGTGGACTGATTAGCGGTCAGCGTCTGCTGGATTGACCAGTTCGTTTGCTTTCAAAGTATTTAAACTTTGTTTTGCGGTTTGAGTGGTGAACGGTTGAAAAACAATTCAACAGTGGGGAGTTTGGACGAAATTTCTGGCCCAAAAAAAAAACTAAAAAATAAAACAAGAAACATAAATTTAAAACAATTACATAAAAATAAAATTAAATCAATAAAATTAAACAAATACAACAAAAAAATAACAAATGAAATAAAATAAAATAGAAAAGGATATAAAACATCAAATTAAATTTAACAAAATGAAATTAGCAAAATAAACTAAAATAAAGTACATTAAAGAAATAAAACAAAAATAAAAAAAAAACTTTAAAAAATAAATAGAATAGAAAAGAATTAAAAAAATGATAACTAAAAAATTGTAATTAAATTAGAATAAAATAAAAGAAAAATAAATAAAAAAAAAGTAATTAAATAAAAACAAATTTATTTGAATTAAATTAAAAAAATAAAATAAAGTAAAATAAAATAAAATAAAATAAAATAAAATAAAATAAAATAAAATAAAATAAAATAAAATAAAATAAAATAAAATAAAATAAGATAAAACAAAATAAAATAAAATAAAATAAAATAAAATAAAATAAAATAAAATAAAATAAAATAAAATAAAATAAAATAAAATAAAATAAAATAAAGTAAAATAAAAAAAAATAAAAAAATAAAATAAAATAAAAAAAAAATAAAATAAAATAAAATAAAATAAAACAAAATAAAATAAAATAAAATAAAATAAAATAAAATAAAATAAAATAAAATAAAATAAAATAAAATAAAATAAAATAAAATAAAATAAAATAAAATAAAATAAAATAAAATAAAATAAAATAAAATAAAATAAAATAAAATAAAATAAAATAAAATAAAATAAAATAAAATAAAATAAAATAAAATAAAATAAAATAAAATAAAATAAAATAAAATAAAATAAAATAAAATAAAATAAAATAAAATAAAATAAAATAAAATAAAATAAAATAAAATAAAATAAAATAAAATAAAATAAAATAAAATAAAATAAAATAAAATAAAATAAAATAAAATAAAATAAAATAAAATAAAATAAAATAAAATAAAATAAAATAAAATAAAATAAAATAAAATATTATAAAAAATAATCTTATCTTACTAATATATAAAAACGTAAGTTTGTGACTGACAGCAGATATTTGTGATTCTTTAACGTCTGAACCAATGCACTGATCTTTACGAATTATTGCAGATAAATTCTTAAGGATATATTTGTCGATAGCAGAGTTATCGGTCAAAATGTGGGTTGGGTAAACTTTGGAATATTCACACAAAATTGGTATCAAACGAATGGGTAAGACCACAGCTTTCATTTGGACTCTGGTTCATTTCGATATATTTATCGATGACAGAGTTATCGGTCAAAATTTGATTTGGGGTAAACTTTTTAAAGGCCACAGATTTCACTAGGACCTTGCTTCAATGCTAGCATCTATTTTGATAACGAGAAAAGCATGTGAAAGGATGATGGTGGGGTGGACGGGAAGAAGGTTCTGAAGCTGAAATAAGGAGGGCGAGTCACATTTTATAAACGAAAAAAGTTAATGTTTGGGCAGGACAACGTCTGCCGGGTCTGCTAGTATGAAAAAAAAACCAAAAAAAAAAAAATTTAGTAAAAAAAAAAATAAAAAATCAAATTAAAAAAAATTAAATTAAAGAAATGAGAAGTAATAAAATAAAAAGAGTAAAAAAAATAGAAAAAAATATAAAAAAACATAAAGTTAAAAAAAATTCAAAATTAAAGAAAATAAAATTAAACAAAATAAAATAAATAAAATTTAAGAAAAAAAAATTTGAAAAAAATAAAAAAAAAATAAATAAAGTAAAATAAAATAAAATAAATAACAAAAAAATAAAAAAATTTTAATATAATGAAATAAAAAAATTAAAAATAATAATAAAGCGTCATAAAATATATTAAAAAAAGTTAAAATAAAAAAATTAAATGAAATAAATAAAATAAAGTATTGCAGATAAGGGCAGCAACCCCAGATTTTCTAAACGACGTTCCTGAAAAACATTTTTTAAGTTAAATTCAGATTAACCTGCACAAATCTAAAGCAGCCTCAGCTGCCCTAAGCATTCGTCTTTATAAAGGCGACGTAGACGTGGTCCTTATCCAAGAACCCTGGGTTAATAGCTCAAGGATCTGTGGATTGGGGGCTAAGGGGTACAAGCTCATCCGAGCTAATGAGGAGGGCAAGGTCAGAACCTGTATCTTGGTCAAGTCTGAGCTGAACACCTTTCTCTTACCCAACTATTCAAATGGTGACGTTACAGCTGCCAGCTTAACGGTCGGCAGCACCAGCCTGACGATGGCGTCGGTCTACATGCCCTATGACGCCGAAGAACCTCCTCCACAAAAGGAGGTGAAAGATCTGGTGGAAAATTTCTGCACGGGTCATCTTATTATTGGAGCTGACGCTAATGCTCATCACGTCCAGTGGGGAAGCTCCGATATTAACGCTAGGGGCGAGTCTCTGTTTGACTACCTACTAACAACTAACCTGGTGGTTTGTAACGTGGGTAACGAGCCTACTTTTATAACTAAAGCTCGTAGGGAGGTTATAGACCTCACTGTTTGTAGCGAAGGCGCTTATGAGTGGGTTAGGAAATAGCGTGTTCTTGAGGAGCATTCATTTTCCGACCACCGGTACATAGAAATTGCCTTAGATTTTTCTGTTGAGCAGCCAGTTATGAAACGTAATCCACGCAACACTAATTGGCAGCTACATAATCAAATATTAGTTAGGGACCTACCAGTGTTACCCCCACAAGCTCCATCATCAGTAGGAGAACTGGATGATCTGGTTGCGACCTTTACAACGGCGCTCTCAAATGGCCTAGAGCAGGCTTGTCCAGTGCCGAAACCACGCGGTCAACATAGACCACACTGGTGGTCCTACGACCTGGATTCGCTCCGCAAGTCCTGCAGGAACCAATTTAATAGGGCCAAGAGCCTCGGTACGGAGCCTGAATGGCTCGAATATAAAGTTAAACTGAGGGCCTATAAAAGGGCCCTAAGGCAGGCGAAGAGAACTTCGTGGAGAGATTTCTGCACCGGGGTCGAAAAGGTCGATGATACGGCGAGACTTAGACGAGTGCTCTCAAAAACTCAAACAGCCATTAGCAATTTGCGGAAGCCTGACGGATCGTGGACTAGCACGGAAGGGGAAACCCTGGAGCTGCTATTGAATACACACTTTCCGGGGAACTTGCATGAAGCACCTTTAGCATCTGCAACAAATATGGCAGTGAATATACCCATCACGGAGGAAAGGGTAAGGTGGGCGATCAAAAGCTTTGAGCCGTTCAAGGCTGCTGGGCCAGACGGGATTTTCCCCGCACAACTCATAAACACGTTGGAAACATCGGCTAAATGGCTGGTATTTCTCTTTTCAGCCTGCCTGGCTCTCAACTACATTCCGCACTCCTGGAGAAGCGCCAAGGTAGTCTTTATTCCTAAGGCTGGGAAAGCCTCACACTATGAGCCTAAGGACTACAGACCGATCAGTCTCTCGTCCTTTGCACTCAAAACCTTCGAGAGGATAATTAGCGATTATCTCTCCTCTACTATTGATAGCAACCTTATCTCTAGCTATCAACATGCATACACCAAAGGTAAATCAACGGAAACTGCGCTTCACAGCCTTGTCTCTGTTATTGAAAAATCGTTGTATGAAAAAGATTACTGTCTCGTGGCCTTCCTAGACATTGAAGGTGCCTTCAACAATATAAGCCCGGAGGCTATTAACACCGCTCTAACTAATCTGGGCATAAGCAGGTCTCTTATTGGACTAATTGATAAGCTACTAAAGGGAAGGAAAATAGTTTCTACACTGGGCACAGTTGATTTCTCACGCTATGTCACAAGAGGAACGCCTCAGGGTGGTGTTCTCTCTCCGCTTTTATGGAACCTCACTGTAAACTCGTTGCTACGAGACACAAGTTGGGGGGGCTTGAGGATAGTTGCATATGCAGACGATTTAGCTATTGCATACAGGGGCAAATTCCCACAAACCCTGTGTGACTTGATGCAAGTAGCACTGCGAGCAGTTTCCTCGTGGTCATCTCGCTGCGGACTTAATATCAACCCGGGAAAAGTGGAGCTTGTCCTTTATACTAACCGGTACAAAATACCAACGCTAAGCCTACCAGAACTAAATGGCGTGCGGCTGAACTTGGCTGACAAAGCCAAATTCCTAGGCATAGTTCTGGATAGAAAGCTTAACTGGAAGGAGAATGTCATCCAGCGCCAGAGGAAAGCGTGCATTGCACTTTACACCTGTAAAAGAGCCATTGGCAAAAAATGGGGGCTCAGTCCCAAAATCTGCAGATGGATTTACACTGCGATAATCCGGCCAATTATGCTGTATGGAGTCGTGGTATGGTGGCCTGCGCTGAGCAAGGCAGCCAACCTAAACCTGTTAGGTAAAGTCCACAGATCTAGCATGATCTGTATAAGCGGCGCGTTGAGAACAACGCCCAACGAAGCTCTCCAGGCCATTCTTGGCATTTTGCCACTCGATCTGGAAGGGTACCGGGCAGCGGCAGCATCGGCTCTGCGTCTAAGGGAAACTTCCGGCTGGGGCGCAGGCACTACTGGATTCTCCGGTATTCTGGATTCTTACAGCTTTCTCCCTCCGAGCACGGACCGTTGTGCAACCACAACAGTCGGAGATAGCTGGTTCAGAATAAACATTCCCAGCAGGGAAGACTGGGAGAGGACGGATCGGTGTCCTGCTACTAATGGCGGCATTTCCATATACACCGACGGTTCGAAGTTGGACGGCAGAGTTGGGGGAGGGATTTATTCCAAGGATCTGGACCTTGAGCTTTCCTTCAGACTGCCTGATCATTGCAGCGTCTTCCAGGCTGAGGTCTCAGCAATCATGGACGCCGCGGCTTGGATAGGGCAACACGCTATCGGACAGAATATCGTTATTTTCAGCGATAGCCAAGCGGCAGTCAAATCCCTTGGCTCTTACTTGTTCAACTCTGAACTGACGCTCAGCTGTCGTCGATCTCTTCAGGAGATGGCCCAACAGAACCGCGTGAGCCTCACATGGGTCCCGGGACACAGGGACATTGAGGGAAACTGTAGGGCAGACGAACTTGCTAGGCAGGGCACGACCAAGCAGGTTCTTCAGGATAAAGAACGCTTAGGTATGCCCTTTGCCACATGCAAGCTAATGCTGAAGGAGCATACACTCCGACAAGATGGCTTTTATCGCCAGGGTGCCGAGTATCCAAACAATCCTGGCCAAAATGGGATATTAAAAGATCTAAATATATTTACACCCTAAGAAGAAGGGATATATCTATATTAATAGGGGTTTTAACCGGGCACTGCCTTATTGGAAGGCACGCAGCAAGGCTGGGTGTACCCTATCGACGATGCTGTAGGAGTTGCAAAGATGATGAGGAGGAGGAAACGGTGGAGCATCTCATCTGCAACTGCCCGGCTTTAAGCGGCGCGAGAAGGCGCTTTTTCGGAGTTCCCTTCCTGGATAGGCTACGCCAGGTAGCGGAGCTGGACATAAAGGACTTGATGGCTTTCATCAAGTCATCTAAATGGTTCGAGGAGGTGTAACGGTGTCGGTTTTAGGAGTGTCAGCCCCGGGATTCTGCTATGTGGAGAGTCCCAATAGCACTGGGATTTTCCATATGGCTGGGTCCCGGGACTGACTTTCCTAGTGTTGATGGTATCACAACGGGCCTTTTAATACTGGCCTAGGTGTGCCTTTGCGGCAGCCACTTCAACCTATGAAATAAAAAAATTAAAAATAATAATAAAGCGTCATAAAATATATTAAAAAAAGTTAAAATAAAAAAATTAAATGAAATAAATAAAATAAAGTATTGCAGATAAGGGCAGCAACCCCAGATTTTCTAAACGACGTTCCTGAAAAACATTTTTTAAGTTAAATTTCCTTCTATTTTGCCCACTGTGGGGTGTACGAAGACACTGGTCATATCGGTTTATGGCGTGAATGCAAGTAAAGTGCTAATTTTGCATATCAGCTGCTATTCAACGCCGCTGTCACTTAATGATAGACTATCGTAGCTTTATTATATTATATTGTTGTTGCTGTGCATTTGTACGCACGTAAGCTAGCACGCACGCAGCTCTGACTTATGCCTCACGCGTTCTCGCACATTTCTTACGCGCTTCATAGATACGTACGGCTTTTGGTGGTTAAAGCATGGATTAGTTGCAGCTAATTTGTGGGCGCTACGTAGGTATTTCATGACTTTTTCAATCTAAAAGTAATTTTTCTCATGTTTCATATTTAAAAAAAAATATATATATATTTTGTTAGTAGCCACTCGTTGTGCACGGATTAGTTGCGGCAGGCGGGCAATCAAATAGTGCAATAAAAAAATCTAAAACAAAATAAAATGTTTGAATATTTACTAATGAACGCAAGAAATAAATTTCGGCTGTTAGTTCCGGCCTATAGAGTTGAAGCCGCCACAGCTACGCCTTCCAAACAGGCTCAAGCATTTGCTCACAGAGCAAGATTCCGCTTTACAACATTTGCGCCACCAACGCTGCCAAAGCAAACAAAATAAATAAAACTCGAAGAAAAAATATATATTTAGTTACAAATTAGCATAAATTATTGTTGTTGTTTCATTTTTAATGTTACATGTTTCTTTTTTTAATTTTCGTGTGTAAAAAATGTTTTCAAACCAAATTTTGTAAATTTATTATTTTTATTATTCTTTAGAGGTCATTTAAGGAACACGTGTGCTCGCTGCGGTTCCCAACGCTCTATATTTATACACTTTTCTAAATTTTTAGCTATTTTATAGCTACCAGCAGAGTATCTTTTGTCGGTTTACGACGCCTAAATTAACATTGAATATCGGCGAGACTATAAAAATCTTAAATGGATTTAATTACAGTCATCACTGAGGTACTATGTAATGGTTGGTTGAGATAATTGGTGTGAAGAAATAGTGCAGAAGGGATAATTAGTGATACCTATAAAATTATACATGAATTAATTAGAGATGTAAGTGGTTTATATTGCCGACAGGAAAATAGAAATAGAATCAGAATAGAATCATGAGAACTGATATTTATTTTAAGAAAAATCGGATTTCTCAAGCACATAAAATCCAAATAAATTCAAGCTTGATAGTCTTAGCGAGGGAGTCTTGAGGGCGTGGTTTTGATATCAAAGTTTATCGAGAAAACAGTCTAGTTAATGAATTCCTTACCATGTTTTCAATGGTCCACGATTCCGACTGTTATTATCTAAGAGGGTGAAAAAGTTGGAACAACAAGTGGACGGTAGGAATTTTTGGCCATCTACAAATTTTTGATAATCTTTGACAACGTCTTTGTAGTGCGTCCCACCAACCGTCTATTATGAAGTGAGGATAGCTAGGTTAGGTTAGGTTGCCGGAGAGACACACTTAGGCCTGTTTTAAAAGGCCCGTTGTGATACCACCAACACTAGGAGAGTCGGTCCAGGGACCCGGCCATATCGAAAATCCCTGAGTTGTTGGGATTCTCCACATAGCAGAATCACGGGACTGACACTCCTAAACTGACACCGTTACTCCTCCTCGAACCACTTAGATGACTTTATGAAGGCCTTCAGGTCCTTTATATCCAGCTCCGCAATGTGGCGTAGGCTATCCAGGAAGGGAACTATCAAAAAGCGAGTTCTCGCGCCGCTTAAAGCCGGTCAGTTGCAGATGAGGTGCCTCACCGTTTCCTCGTCCTCATGATCTTTGCAGCTCCTACAGCATCTTCGGTAGGGCACACCTCGTCTTTCCGCGTGCCTATCAATTAGCCAGTGCCCAGTTAAAACACCTATTAATATGGAGATTTCTCTACTTCTTAACCTATTTTGGCCCGGTTTGTTTGGATATCCGGCACACTGGGGATTGTTGCCATCTTTCGTTGGCTTTATGGAGCGTGTACTCCTTCAGCTTGGTCGTACCCTGCTTGGCAAGTTCGTCTTCCTAACAGTTTCCCTCAATGTACCTGTGTCCCTGGACCCATTTGAGGTTCACGCGGTTCTGTTGGGCCATCTCTTGAAGAGATCGACGACAGCTGAACCTCAGTTCAGAGTTGTACGAATAAGAGCCAAGAGCTTGATGGCCGCTTGGGTGTCGCTGAAAATAACGATATTCTCGCCGAACGCATGTTTACTTATCCAGGCCGCGGCATCCAAGATTGCTGAGAATTCAGCCTCGAAAACGCTGTAAAGATCAGGTAGTCTGAAGGAGAGCTCAAGTTCCAGATCCCTTAAATAAACCCGTCATCCAACTTCGTCTAGCTTCGTGCCATAAGTGTAGACAGAAATGCCGCCATTAGTAGCGGGGCATCGAAACGTCCTCTCCCATTCCTCCCTGCTGAGAAGGTTTTTATTGAAGCAGATGTCTCCGACTGTTGTGGCCGCACATCGATCCTCAGGGGGAGAAAACTGTAAGATCCCTGAATGCTGGAAAGTCCAGTTGTGCTTGCGCCCCAGCCAGAAGTTTCCCTTAGACGCAGAGCCGCTACCGCTACTGCCCGGTACGCTCCAGTTCGAGTGGCAAAATGCCTATAATAGCCTGAATAGCTTCGTTGGGCGTGGTTCTTAGCGCGCCGATAATACAGATCATGCCAGATCTGTGGACTTTACCTAACAGATTCCGGTTTGTGGCCTTGCTCAGCGCAGGCCACCACACCACGACTACATATAGCATGATATAGATCCACGAGAGGGGTTTCCTATCAACATCCAAATTCGTCAGAGGAGCAAGGGGAAGACCTGGACTAGAACGTCAGATACCGTGCTAGTATGCAATAACATTTGAAAGCCTTTTTTATATCGCGAAATGCTATAAAAAATTAAGGTTGTGCAACACTAAAGCTGTCTAATCCACATTCGTTTACCCTTTGCCATAACCCACACCCTTCACAATCGGTTAATTGGCTTAGTTTTTTTTTGCAGCATCTCAGTTGCCTGCGCCTGCATTTATATAAAAAGTAAGTACACCGCGCTACAATAATCTCTTATCAAACAATCCCCACGTGTACACTATTTTCACCCTTCCCTGCGCCCAATACGTGTTGAAACTGAAACTGATAGTAAGCTCGTGGTCGCAGATACAAGTTTTTGTTTTTAAATGAATTCAATACCTACATACATGTTGTTCCATATATTGTTTTAATTTTTTCACATTGTATTTTGTTTGGTTTTATCGCATAATTGATTATGAGCCAGACGTTTGGGCTATGCGACATCTGGCACATGTAGGCAGTCTAGTTGATAAGTATTTACGAATTTAGTATATGTTTACGCTAAGCTTCCGCAATTTCCTGATGCAATCCATATATGTTAGCGAGTCAGTCAATTTGCTGTCTATGATCACTGACTGTCTAACGTAATTATTGTTCGGCGATAAATGAGCTAATAAATATGTTAATCCAGAGCCAAAAGGTGTCAAGTGTGAGATTCGCAAACAAATTGTAAACAATACATTAAATTATTTTGTTGCTATTTATAATCAAAAATATAATATGTGTTTTTGAATTAGAGTGTATTCTTTTTCGTGGAATAAGAACCAATTTTTCTATCGGCTGCAAATTTGTTTAAACCCTTTCGCTATCCCCACCCACTTCATTTATTGGTCTGGAATGTAAATCTAAACCATCCTTGAGCCTAACTGAGTAAACACAAAACATTTCATCAATATACATGAGCCCAGGGCATAAGTTCAGAAGATTTTTTTATATAAAGATGAAAATTTGCTTGATACAAAAAAAAATGCTTACTCATCAGGGCATCTCTTATTGTAAAAACGACCTTGTCGTGCAGTGATATAAAGTCACGGCCTTGTTTTTGTCATAAATTTGCATTAATCAATATTAACCTTAGTTACCTAGAATGACTATAATGACAAATATATACCAGTAAGTTATATCTCGGCCAAGGTCCGCTTCAATCGTACTCAGAAGATGTTTCACAGAATTGATTAGTCATTTATTAGTAAGAAAGCTAACTAGCACGATAAAGTATTGACTAAAAATAAATACCATTTAAAAAACCTTAGCAGCTCAAAGTATAAACTATTTTGAGCTTAGATTTTACGAACTTACATATTTTTGCCCTTATAAGCTGCTCAGTAATAAAGGTATATCTTGGAAAAGTGTATCTATAAAAAATATGTGAATAACGACGGAAAGTTAGAAGATCACGCAATTTGAAAATTTGATTCAATAACACCCTATCTGGGATACAAATGTATTGGATAGGAAAATGTTATAACTCAACTGGTTTTAATCTTCGCTATTATAAAATTCCAAAAAATCGTGATTGTAGATTTAATATTTATTTGAAAGAGAGACTGGAGGTGACGTTGGGAATTTTGCAGAGTTCATTTGAAACATTCTTAAAATATTATCCTATCTGTTTGAATGCAAGAATCTCGGAAACTAAAAAATGGATTCATGAGACTTTCTCTGCTTAAAAGATGGAACGGTAGGATAGTACCCCAAATTAAGTTTATGCTTTGCTGGCTTTGCCTCGAGAAATGTCAAAATTCTTTTGAACTCTACTGAAATGTATGAAATTTGGCCCAGTGGCAGCCTTACTTTGCTTGCTTGAAACGCTTCAAAGCGTCGAATAGTCCAAATCTCTTTTTGACAGCGCTTTACACGATTCGCTGTTTGTCTTGTTGTTGTCTGGTTTGTCTCATCCTAGATTTTTGACAACTTTTGTAGCTTCTATTGGGTCATCGAAGCTTTAAAAGGAAAGCAAGGTAAGCCTAGGTAAGCAAGGCAAGCAAATCAAGCGTACATTCGGTCATCAGCTTTAGTTTTATCAAAATCGCTTTATGCACAAAAAAGGTATAGGTACTAATTTTTAGTGAGGTACCTTATTTCCTTTGAAATAGATTTATATGAAGCAAAATACACTTAGATTGACAAAAATACAACAAATCGTGGGAACCATCCTAAAACACATATCGTCGACTAAGAGTGTAAACCTGCCAACGACCAAAAAAATATTTTTCAGTAGAGGCAAAAAACCAAATTTAACTTGAACTTTCAGGTTATGCTTCGAGGACCATGATTGCCTTGAAATATCAAAAATGTAATCATATTCGTTGGCTATAACCTTGCCTTAAACCCAGAAAGCAATACTCTAGGATAGAACAGTAACCGGGCGACAAAAGCTCTATATGTTGGATTTAGCAGCTTTTCTCATCAAACAATTTTTGATATTTGCATATTTAGTTTGAGACTTTTGTTTTGTTTGCCAACTGCAGAATCGGTTACTCCTTCGAACCGCATCAAAAAGTCGATTTTGCTAAGAACGGGATTTGGCAGGTTTACACTCTTAGCCGACGATATCAACCCGAAAAATATCGGGTTTCCTGCTAGTTTTGAAATTTGATGTTTTTGAATAATATCTAAAAAAAATTTTACGACCTTATATAACAGTTGTTAAAATTATTTCCAAAAGTAGGTACTTATCAGCGTATAGTCTAATATAAGTAAAAAATTAAACACACCCATTAAGAGGTCAGCTAGGAAAAAATTGCATCATATAATTGAAACATACGTATGTATTAGAGATGGGATCGTGCGCTTTTTTTCCTATACGACACGACACGGGCACAAAACACATTTTCGAAAGTAAGCACTAGCACGCACTGTTATAAAAAATAATTTGAATTAGAATTTTTTCCAGCAACGCTCTTTCTGAGAGTTTGACTCAAAAACAACCTATCTTAGCTAAAGCTAATGGCGGCGATATACCAACAGGTTATCATAACCTCTAACGAGATTTTTGCCGAGCTTCTCTTTCCAACTTGTGGTGTGTTGCTTTTTTAGTTTTTCCTACAAAGTTGGTGGGACCTACAGGTTTTTGCCGACTCCGAACGGCACTTGCAAAGCAAATGAATTTTTTGCTGAGAAGCTTCTCATGGCAGAAATACACCCGGAGAGTTTGCCAAACTACTGCCGAGGGGCGACCCCGTTTAGAAAAATTCTTAGCTAAAAATGAATGGAAATTTTCATTCAGGTAGGTTATTGTGTGTGTGTTTTTTTTTTTCAGCACGAACACGGCACGAAATAGCATTTTCGGATACGAGCATATGGGCACATGCGTGTTTGTCGTGCTACGGAAAAAAATGTGCACGACGCCCATCTCTAGTACGTATACACAACGAAAAAAAGTTAAAGTAAAACATTAAAATTTGTTTTGAATAAATTAAATCAAGCAGTAAATTTAAAAAATATTTTTATTCACAATCGATATACGTATGCAAATAATCATAAGCAATTATAAAAAAATTTGCTTTATAGGTAAACAAAAATATAAAAATAACTGGATGCGGCTGTAAGAGGCTTCGAACCCAGCGTAAAATGGTACATAGTTAGAGCGGGTACTTAATACTTTCCTGAATCCATACATTCCGCCTTTAGCTGTTTTCTGCAGATGACTCCTGTGAGAAAGTGAAGTATTTAAGAGCCCATCACTGCTTTTTTAGACATGTGGAAATCGCTCCCTTTTTAAAATCGGAGTAGCTGCATTCACCGAACTTGCGTTTCCTGCACAAAAAAACTTAAGGATGCGGAATAAAACCAATTTATTTTCTTCTCAATGGAAACTTAAATTGCTATTGCAAATATTTCACTTTAGGTCGTAAAGGTAACTAGGGAGGAATTTGAGATTTACAACTGAATACTGTAAACATTAATAAATTAATAGTTTTCTGTCTGAGAGTACTTATTTAACGCATAAAACACTCCAATTAACCTCTCATCCTACGAAAGAATAACGGATTTAATGTTTGAGTTTTTCCATTATAGATCAAACCATAGCTCGGTTTGGGGTAAATCTAATATATATTGCTGCTACAAACGACTACGCCCATAAACAAATACGTGGCAAATAGTAAATTAAACAAAAACGACAAAGAAAGAAAACAATTAAGAAGAAAAATCTATTATGCGCACTACTTATAAGTTTATATAAGAACGTGTGGGATTTAGGGTGGTTCTTTATTTTATTAATTAAAAATTGAAACTAAACTTGAAATTTTTACACAATGGTCTCAGTGAAACGATTTTTGAAAGTTCTTGTGAGCTATAATATCGAATTGGGATTTAAGTTTTCATTCCAAGGGTTTATACCATACAAAAACATTTGCACTCAAAAATAGTAGCTACCCTAGTGTATTCCGTGAAGCTGTTTGGCGAAAAAGCTGTTACACATATTGATTAGGGAAGGAGCAGCTGTAGTTGTGGGTGGATGGGTTGGGTTAGTGGCATGACGTTTATGTCACATATTTTGCAATTGTTGCAACCCACTAGAGAAAAACTCATTAGGTAAGTGAGCATTTATTGTGCGCAAGAGTAAAACGAAAATACACACATGAACGACATCTGTTTCAATCTAGGAAAAGTCCCAGTAGGAATATATTTCAGCATATAACACTTAATTTTTCTTATATTAATGTGTACTAGAGTGTGCCCAGTGGTTGAAATTCAACGACACAACCTTATTCTAATTTATTTCGTTTTTTGAAGTCCCTTTCTTGGATTCAAAATTTTTTTTATTTATTTCCTATATTTTTCCTTTCCTCACATTCTTACTCCTTCTGCCTTTTACTCTCTACACCACTAAGTAACGCAGCATTAATTTTTATTTTTATATTTTTATTTCATATAATTTTTCAATTTACCTATTTCTAAGGTTCCCCTTATTCAATTTTTTCTGCATTTTCGTTTCTTTCCTTTCCTTTCCTTTCCTTTCCTTTCCTTTCCTTTCCTTTCCTTTCCTTTCCTTTCCTTTCCTTTCCTTTCCTTTCCTTTCCTTTCCTTTCCTTTCCTTTCCTTTCCTTTCCTTTCCTTTCCTTTCCTTTCCTTTCCTTTCCTTTCCTTTCCTTTCCTTTCCCTTCATTTCCTTTCCTTTCCTTTCCCTTTTTTTCCTCTTACTTGCTATGCTTTCCTTTTCATTCCATTATTTTTTCTGTAATTTCTTTTCCATTTCTTTCATTTCCTGTACTCAATTTTCCTTTCCTGTCCTGTGAAAGGAATATCCTTTCTTTTCCTTTCCTTTCATTTCCTTTCATTTCCGTTCCTTTCGCCTTGTTTTCTATGCTTTCCTTTCCATTCCATTCCATTCCATTCCTTTCCTGTCACTTCTTTTCCATTTCTCTCTTTTCCTATACCTAATTTTCCTTTCCTGTCTTTTATATTCCTTCCCTTTCTGTTCCGTTCCTTTCCTTTCTTTTTCCTTCCTTTCCTATCCTTTCCTTTATTTTCCTTCGCCTTCCTTTCCTTTTCTTTCCTTTCTTTTCCTTTCCTTTAATTTCCTTTTGTTATTTTATTTGAGTTGTTTTCATATGATCTGATTTACCACATATGTATGTATGTATTTACATTTATTTTAATTTATTTTATTTCACCATATTTTGTATTACTTTTGCTACCAATTTTTAAGCGATTTTTTGTTTTTTTATATAAATTAACTTTCAAGATTTCATAATAGATTTTTTAAGAAAACTGTCGCTGGTTTTTTTTTTTACAAAAACACCTCATCTTGGCACTATTCTTCTCTTTGTAAAGAGTGCATGTGTGATCAATCAAGTTTATGTACTTGCTTATGCTTGTTTTTGCTCCCTTAACCAACAAATCAACTCTTGTGCTCACACTCAGGCTCTCCTACAAAACACCAATTGTAGTGGTCACACCTACACACAGAACAGCGGCTCTATAAAGTGAATACGTGTTTAGCATTTGTAGTGGTGTGACTTTCAAATAAATCTTACTAATATTATAAATGTGAATGTAGCGATGTTTGGATATTTGGATGTTTGGATGTTTGGATGTCCAGACGTTTACTTCTGTTCCTCAATAACGTGAGAATGGCAAGACGGATTTTGTTGAAATTTGGTAGGCAGACAGCTAATAGTCTGGAAGGAGGTATAGGCTATTTTTTGTTTAATTTTGGGGGGTCCGGCCATGCTAGGGACAGATACTTTTCGATTTTTTTGTTTTTCCATATAACTCTGAGTACATTTGACCTAAACTTATGATATTTCGAATACAGGTGTAGAAACTTCGAACAATATGGGTATCAAGCGAAACTGGAAGGTGCCAGGTCTCATTTGGAGTTCGATATATTTCGATAAATTTATCGATAACTGAGTTATCAGTCGAAATGAGATTGCCCAGAAAGCTTACATTTTCCCTACAAGATGGGTATCAAACGAAAGGGGATAACCCCAGGTTTCATTTGGACTTCGATATATTTCGATAAATTTATCGATAACCGAGTTATCGGTGAAAATGTTATTGAACAAAAACCTTAAAATTACCTTACAATATGGGTATCAAACGAAAGGGAATGGCCCCAGGTTTCATTTGGACCTCAATATATTTCGATAAATTAATCGATAACTGAGTTATCGGTGAAAATGTGGTTGCTCAAAAACTTTAATTTTTCCCTACAATATGGGTATCAAACGGAAGGGGATGACACCAGGTTTGATTTGAACTTCGATATATTTCGATAAATTTATCGATAACCGAGTTATCGGTGAAAATGTTATTGAACAAAAACCTTAAAATTTCCCTACAATATGTGTAACAAACGAAAAGGAAAGGCTGCAGGTTTCATTTGGACTTCGATATATTTCGATAAATTTATCGATAACTAAGTTATCGGTGAAAATTTAATTGCCCAAAAACCTTAAAATTGCCCTACAATATGGGTATCAAACGGAGGGGGATGGCACCAGTTTTCATTTGGATTTCAATATATTTCGATAAGTTTATTGATAACTGAGTTATCGGTGAAAAATCCTTAAAATTGCCCTAAAATATGGGTATCAAACAAAAGTGGATGGCCCCAGTTTTCATTTGGACTTCAATATATTTCGATAAATTTATCGATAATTGAGTTATCGGTGAAAACGAGATGGCTCAAAAGCCTTAAAATTGGCCAACAATATGGGTATCAAACGAAAAGGGATTGCCCCAGGTTTCATTTGGACTTCGATATATGTATTTCCATATATTTATCGATAACTGAGTTATCGGTCAAAACGTGATCGCCCAAAAACATCAAATTATTTAATCAATCTAACTTTCCCCATTGATGGGAATTTTGAAAATTTTAAATACCCTTGGTAAATGCTTCAGTATTCAATAATATTATATAAATATCAAAGTTTGAAGTTTAGATGAACTATTCGATAAATGCTTTCTGAGACATTTATATCCATACTTAAAGCCAAAGCAATATTTAACTTTAGAAACCTCACTTTAAATCGATTTCAAGGATATGTATATTAAATAAAATTTTTGAACCCCGTTTTTCAATACATACTATTTTTTCAAAACTCTAGGAACATAGACAAATAATTGATCTTCCAACAGTTTTTTATTTGACCAATCTACCTAACTTGGTGAACTTCGACGACCGAATTTTTACTTCAAATGTTGAAAGGGCACTTCGCAGGGGCGGACAAGGCCGCGGGTATATACTAGTTTTTACATATTATATTTAATTTTTTGTTTGTTGAGGCACACACACCTCGAGGAGACCTATGTATACACCTTGTACACCTTAATATTGTGGTTATTGCAAAAAAGGGATAGACTTTTATACATTGCGCATTTATCTCTACATATAATAAAATTGTAACAGGTCGATGTCTGTACATAGCAGATATCAAAAAAAATTGATTGGGGGAAGCATTATTAAGTGAGTAGAATCCAAATCAACCATTTTAAAAATTTTTGTGTGTCTGTCTCTCTCTCTCTGTACTCTAAAAGTAATGAATGGAATTGAATGATACTTCTTTCGTTGGATTACTCGACGTTCAACTTAAAGTTTAAGATATTCTTGTTTTCGATATCTCAGCCGGTTTTGGAGTTATCGCCCAATATGTGGTCCATGTCTGTCTGTATGTTTGTGGACGTAACACTCTAAAAGTACTGAATGGAATTGAATCGTTGGATTGCTAGACGCTCAATCTAAAGCTTAAGATATTATTTTCTGCGATATCTTAACGGGTTTTGGGGTTATCGCGCAATATGTGGACCAGGGGTGACCAAAAATGTCTTAGTACAATATGGGTGTCAAACGAAAGGTGTCAATGAGTGAAATATCTGAAATGGTTTGGGAGATATCTTGAAATTTCGATAGCTCGACCAGTTCCGGAGGTATCGACGAATATTTCCACAAAAGGTGTTTATGAATGTTGTCATAAACCATTTGATTAATTTCAATACCTAAACGACGCATACGAAGTCGCGGACACCAGCTAGTATATAATATAACCGGAAACTCACCTGATTATAATGATTTTTTTCCAGTACCTGAGCAACCGGTCTTTGCTCGTCGTTAGTGGTTTGTATATATAGTATGCTTATATTTATACATAATTTAATTTATTTTATTTTTATTTTATTTTATTCTATTTTATTTTATTTTATTTTATTTTATTTTATTTTTTATTTTATTTTATTTTATTTTATTTTATTTTATTTTATTTTATTTTATTTTATTTTATTTTATTTATTTTTATTTTATTTTATTTTATTTTATTTTATTTTATTTTATTTTATTTTATTTTATTTTATTTTATTTATTTTTATTTTATTTTATTTTATTTTATTTTATTTTACTTTATTTTATTTTATTTTATTTTATTTTATTTTATTTTATTTTATTTTATTTTATTTTATTTTATTTTATTTTATTTTATTTTATTTTATTTTATTTTATTTTATTTTATTTTATTTTATTTTATTTTATTTTATTTTCTTTAACACCATTTTTTATTTTATTTTTTTTATTTCTTTATTTATTTTTTTTTTTTATTTCTTCTTTTTTTCATTTTATTTTTTTTATTTGTTTTTTTTTTATTTATTTATTTTTATTTCTTTATAATTTTTTTTATTCTTTGCTTTTACTTCGCTTTATCTCATCATTCAAATTTTTTGTTGCAGGAAAATCTTTGTCGCGTGATTCCTATTGGGTACCTTCAAGTCAATCATTAAAGTATTTCGCTCGTTTATTTTATTATCTCCGCCTTTATGCTGGGACGACTTCTCTTAACAAAAATTCTCATATGAATATGTGAGTTTCAGAAGAACAAGAAGTCCTGCAAGCACACACAATAAACACCGTTTAAGCTCAACAAAAAAACCCTGAGCCGAGTTTACTACTTTCAATGTGTCATGAAAACCTGTGTAAAGCGTAGCCCGCTGTGCAAAATGCTGACAAAATGAAATTTCCGCTTACTGCTGCGTATTTGCTTTTGTAGTGGTATTTTGTTATATCAATTGTAAAAGAAACATATTCAGGTACACACATGTGAGCAAATGCCAAGATGGATATGTGAAGCATATACGTATGTTCAGAGGTGTATTATAATAACAAACTTAACTATATTTTCAGGGTTGTGCGACTATAACATATTAACAAAAGTAGGTACACGTTGAATGTCAAATTGTTTTCTATTTTACGTGGCATACAACAACCACAACAAGTACAACAAATATGACGACTGCTCCTGCCACTAATTCCACCAATGCTGCCACCACTGCTGCCATTACTGCAACTAATGTCGTTCTTGTCGACGGTAATAATGGATTTCATTAAGCCCAAGCTGGGGACTGTGAGCTGGCAAGGCAATTCAAATGATTTCATGCGTAACAAATAAATTCATTAAGCGACATACCGCCGGCTGTGTGAACGCATCATACCGCTTGTTCGCTCATTTACGGCTCTCAGATATTGTTGATTATAATCTGCGATTTTATAATATTAATACAAACATATCATGATAGAAATATGCAGACACACACATGTTCGAAGGTACGCGTACACCAGTCATTCGTATAAACACCAGCCCATGTGGAATTAAAACAGAAGGCAAATAGTTGACTCGAGCGCTAATATGATATGAGGAAGGATAAGAAGGGTATGAGAAGTGTGACAACAAAGAGATACAAGTGAAAGTACGAGTATACTTAAGGGGCGAACGTTTTTGTGCGTACATATTCCTGATATAGTAGGATATAGCCGAATTCTTTTACAAACGAGTTGCAAAAGATCAAGAAGGACTGTATACAAAACACCACATAGCTCCAGAAACAATTGAGAGATGATCACAGAAGAGTTGCGAAGCGATCCATTACTGTACCATTCCATTAGATACCAGCCTTTGGCGTACACAGAAAAATGAGCTGGTCATGTCAACCAAAATATGGGTTGATTTAACCAAAATCACGGTCATTCTCATTCATTATTCAAAGCTGTTGATTCAACTGAACAGAAAGTTTGTTGTTTAAGATGATACTCTATATATACCTAGAATAAGTGATATTTTAACACCATAAAGTAAAACAAAAATTTTCTTTTTGAGTTCTAATATTGAGTTCACCGAGAATCGAACTCATGTGTTTTGAATACTCAAGCCAGGTGTCTACCACGATGCTATCGTATACCTATGCTTAGCAGCGTCTAATTACAGCTTTCTCATGTTGCCTTGTTGCCTTCACCGAGAAATGGGCGCACACGTTTTGACTGCTGAACGGGTGTGTCTACCATGATGCCATCATGTACATATGCTTGCCGGCGTTTAATTACAGCTTTGTTTTATGATAGCAATGACAGTATCTTCGCTGTTGGATTAACTGCAGGAGTTTGTTGTTTCAACACAAAATTTTTTTGATCAACAACAACTCTGTCAGTTCTTCTAAATTTTTTGAATAAACTAGAGAAAGTTGTTTTATCATAAATTTTTTTTTTATATATAAACATCTTTGCGCTGGGTCATCCAGAAAAAGTTACGCGTAACATGTAGCATTCAAGAGGTAGAGGGTGTGGTGTAATATGTAACAGGTATAGGGTGGGGTGTAACATGTAAGCAGGTAGAGGGTGGGGTGTGAAAGGAAAGGAAAGGAAAGGGAGGGATAAGAAAAAAAGTAGTCATCCATGAGTAATTTTTCACTCATCTATGAATCATTTCTTACTATTCTATGTGTCATTTTTGACTAATCTATGAGTCATTTATGAGTAATTTTTTACCCATCTATGCGTCATTTTTGATTTATGTATGAGTCATTTTTGACTCATCTATATGAGTAATTTTTGACTCATCTATATGAGTCATTTTTGACTCATCTATATGAGTCATTTTTGACTCATCTATATGAGTCATTTTTGACTCCTCTATATGAGTCATTTTTAACTCCTCTATATGAGTAATTTTTGACTCATTTATGATTCATGTATTACGCATCTTCACACTTGTTTAAAAAAGTTTATGTGCAGAACACGCTTGTTTACACATCAAACTTCACGAGTACTTGGTACTCAAGCCTTTTTTTATCAACAAAAACTCTGTAAGTTTTTTTTAAATTTTTTTAATTAAAAATGGACAGATCTATGAAGTTACTTCAACAAAAAATTCCGTTCAAAGAACTAAATTATGATCAATTTAACAGACCTCGAACAGTACGAGATTGTTGATTTTACCACTGCAATTTTTTTTCTGTGTAATAGATACTCAACCAAGCGATATTTTTCAACCAGGCGACAAAAAAATACCGCATATAAAGCAAAATGCGCTTAGTAAGAAAATGTGAATAGCGTAGTGGGAACACAGCGAAGGTATTAAAAACAATAAAAAGGAAAAAATACTAGGACTCTTGGCTTCCCGCTGACATTTGACCAGCAAAGTAAATTAAAAACCATTACACTCGCAGGACTTTTATACCATACTGGGGTACATTTGTATCTAACAAAGGAGTCAGCCTTTGTCAGCATTGTTCAATAGTGAGAACTTCCGATTGCGTAACACTGATTTGAATTTTTATGATTATTGCCAAACCTGTTTTCATTTATTCCACAATACTCTTAAAATCTATATATTACTTGCGCCTTGCGAGGAATTAAGTTTGTAGTTGTTGAATTCTTTAAGAAAAGTGTACCCATTGTAAGTCAGCATTAAGCTGCATGTCGAATTAAACTTAAGCAGGAACTGCTGTTTTGTTTAGTACTTTTGGTGCGCTTGAATTACCAAAAATTTAACAAACTACATTACATAATCTGCTCGAAATCAACTTATAGTTTTCTATGCTAGGAGCAGGATAAAGAAGAAGCAACTCCATCAAGACTATTAATTTCTTTTCATGGTGGCTTAAGAGCTTAAGAAGCTTCGAATTTGCTAATTGGCATACAAAGTCGCAATAGCTTTTGGAAGAGTTTTGTTTACGTGAGCAATAGGAAGTAATATCAGTTGGTTTGAATAGTTTTTCCATCCTAATGAGTTCTACAGTCAAAAGCTGGTAATACTAATTATACCAGTTTTACACACAAGTCAACATTTTTATTTTGCTTATAGGGCAATAGTGATTTTTACGCAAACAGAAAAAAAAGGAACTAGTCAAAACAACAATCTCGTGTTGTTATCCTGAAGTTAACCAAATTCTGTTAATTTGTTTCAACACAATTTCTCCCAAAAAGACCCTTACGTGTTCCCAAAATGATCCGAAATTGAACTCAAAACGACCCAAAAATTATGCCAAAATGATCCCAAAATCATTCCAAAATAACCCAAGAACACCCTTAAATGCACCCAAAATGATTCCAAAATAATCCCAAAACGACCCCAAAAATACTCTCAAATGTTCCCAAAATGACCCAAAAATTATCCCAAAATGATCCAAAAATGAGCACAAAATGCCTCTAAAATGATCCGAAAAGACCCCAAAATAATCTCAAAATAGCCCCAAAATTATCCCAAAGTGACCCCTAAATGATGCAAATATGATCCCAAAAACACATAATACAAATAAAAAAAAAAAAAAAAAAACTAATGGCGGCGATATACCAAGAGGTTATCATAACCTCTACCGAGATTTTTAGCCGAGCTTCTCTTTCCAACTTGTGGTGTGTAGCTTTTGAGTTTTCCTACAAGTTGGCGGGACCTACAGTTTTTTGCCGACTCCGAACGGCACTTGCAAAGCAAATGAATTTTTTGCTGAAAAGCTTCTCATGGCAGAAATACACCCGGAGAGTTTGCCAAACTACTGCCGAGGGGCGACCCCGTTTAGAAAAATTCGTTTTCTAAATAATTTTTGATGCTACTTTTGCCGGGCATCGAACCGCCACGACTTGGTGTAGAAGGCCGAACACTTAACCGCTACATCACGGCGGCCGCCAACGCATACATCGTTTTGAAAATGCCCGTTACGTCGCTTTGCAGAATCACCGACGATACTTGAAAATATTTTAGTTCGTATGTCGCCAAAAATACCTTTCATTTGATACTTGCTCCATAATTAAAAAAAATTGAGATAGGTAGCAACCCTGTATACCACCCCAAGTGTATAGTCTTAGAATCAATCATACTATCTACATATATTCAAAATTTCATCCAAATCGGTCAAACGGTTCCCGAGATTGTCCGTTTAGCTCGTTTAAAGTGATGTATTCCGCGCATCTTGAATGAACTGCCAGCTTTCTGTATAAAAAAACTTCATACCCATAAGTTTACTACTACTCTATCTGTCACCTCCATATTACTCGTAAGATATACAAATCACGTTGCATTGCAATTTAATTGCAAAATAATAAAATTTATATAAAATCAACGAGTTGAATTGATTTCAAATTATAGCGTCTGGTCAAACAGCTAGCATAGTGGCAACAGTGGCGCAAGCAAATTCAAATTGAATTGAACCGCATCGAACCGTGTTTCAGTGTGATTACAGACCTATATGAAAGTAGTTAATATAAGTAGTTGGGTAAGAGGCTGCTGGCTGCTTGTTTACATTTTTTTTTTTTTTTCTACTGTGCAATAAAATTAGAAATTTTTAATGCAAATTGCGCAAAATGCATATCAAATCAAAAATGTTAAATAAATATTGCATAGCGTTTTTTATAATGCAAAGTTCCTTGTAGGAAAGAGAAATAAATTGTTGGAAAAAGTAGTGGCAGATGTTTTGTGAATTTGAAAAAAAAAAATTCTATAATCCAAAAATTGTAATAGGGTCTATACAGAGTGCGTCTGACTCGCGAGTCATCTGTGTACGTGTTGACTCGCCGTCATTCTACAAAATATTAAACTCATTGTGATGTTCTTGAGTCATGCTAGAGTCATGTGGGTGTAACTACTAGATACACATTTTCACTAATACACCTAAACCGACTCTTGACTCAGATGCATCGTGTATAGGGCCTATAATATGATAAAAGTTCTGAAAATGTATATACAAATATTCAAGGTGGCACAGGACGTGGACAGGATATACCCTATAAATTGATTTAACAACATGTGTATCACATAAAAGTCCATGACGGCCTCAACGAGTTTTATTTCGATATCTCAATCCGTTTCGGAGAATGAATGAATTTTACCCAAAACTTTTCTTAGTTGAATGGCTAAATATTACTCATACGTCGTGTATGACCCATAAAAAATGCACTATAATTGTTTTAAGTTTCAAGTTAGACACAACCATTTTTGGCTAGAAAACAAATTGTTATGCAAGCTACTGAAATATTTTTGAAATTCAAATGTCCTTTTCTCGTGAATACATTTTTTCAACATTCTGGTAAAGGATCCTGTTGTCCTTATAAAAATTCAAAGACGGATAGATCAAAATTCGAACCAAAATTTGTTCCTTACATTTTGGGACCATCTAATGTATATATGTATGTTTATACATAGTTGATGTAAGTTGGAATATAATATATGATCAATTGTTCTCATATATGTATGTATGTACTTGTTTCTATCTAAGTAGACTCTGTGGCGCAGATGCAATAAACTATGAAAATATAAGTTTCGCTACTTAGCTTTCAATTATGACTCGATTTTAATAGCTTCTACCTGCAACGCAACTCTTAAAACCCAATAACACAACGGCAAGTGCCGTGCTTGATCATAAAGCGGCGCTGAAGTTGGCGCAATTAAATTTGCATATCGTACTTTATAGCCGTAAATGTGTTGATATAGATTTTATGTTAACGTATGGTATAATATATATATATAAAATTGGATGTATGTATGTATGTATGTAGCTTATGGACTCCAAACCTACTCGGCCGATTTTCTTCAAATTTTCGGGGTAGATTAGTAGGAGCCTGGAGAGTGTTTTTTTACGGAAGTGGACCCGGGACTAACCTTTTTTTAAAATAACGTATAAGTGGTTGGTTTTAGGTACTTGAAATTTGGTATGTAGGTAGCGTTATTCTTAGGTTAAAGTATGGTATGATTTTTCTTCCGGGAACCAGGAACCGATCGGAAATTTGGTATGTAGGTAGCGTTATGCTAAGATTAAAGTGTGGGATAATTTTTCTTGCAGAAAGTTTACGAGGGCCCGATATATTCTAAACAATCATATTTATGACTCGATGAGCTTGATATTTGGCGTTGTGCATATATAAAAAAACTATTTCAATAATAAATATTATCGCATATTATATAATTTTATTTTCCATTTACACAAATATGACGCGACCAAAACAA
>CAXKVI010000002.1:128716672-128726672 GCA_964058755.1 Campiglossa producta | reverse complement strand
TCACTATAACTATCACTATCACTATCACTATCACTATCACTATCACTATCACTATCACTATCACTATCACTATCACTATCACTATCACTATCACTATCACTATCACTATCACTATCACTATCACTATCACTATCACTATCACTATCACTATCACTATCACTATCACTATCACTATCACTATCACTATCACTATCACTATCACTATCACTATCACTATCACTATCACTATCACTATCACTATCACTATCACTATCACTATCACTATCACTATCACTATCACTATCACTATCACTATCACTATCACTATCACTATCACTATCACTATCACTATCACTATCACTATCACTATCACTATCACTATCACTATCACTATCACTATCACTATCACTATCACTATCACTATCACTATCACTATCACTATCACTATCACTATCACTATCACTATCACTATCACTATCACTATCACTATCACTATCACTATCACTATCACTATCACTATCACTATCACTATCACTATCACTATCACTATCACTATCACTATCACTATCACTATCACCATCACCATCACCATCACCATCACCATCACCATCACCATCACCATCTCCATCACCATCACCATCACCATCACCATCACCATCACCATCACCATCACCATCACCATCACCATCACCATCACCATCACCATCACCATCACCATCACCATCACCATCACCATCACCATCACCATCACCATCGCCATCACCATCACCATCACCATCACCATCACCATCACCATCACCATCACCATCAACATCACCATCACCATCACCATCACCACCACCATCACCATCACCATCACCATCACCACCACCATCACCATCACCATCACTATCACTATCACTATTATAGCACTATCACTATCACTATCAATATCACTATCAGTATCACTATCACTATCGCTATCACTATCACTATCACTATCACTATCACTATCACTATCACTTTCCTTATCCTTATCCTTATACTTATAACTAGTATATCCCGTGGTCGAAATTCGACCAATTTAAAATAGTTGAACTTATTCAAACATCTGATCAACTTTTTGTCAATAGCTGCCTTTAGGACCCGTGGCCGAACCTCGACCAACTTAAATGTATACATTAAAAACTCATCTATAGGCAAAATGAGGCCATCAAAGAATTTAAAAAATAGCGGCTGTTATTATATGATAAAAATATTAAATTACAGCAGCCCTTTCCAAAATTATTTATGGCAAATGCCATGCAAATATTCGAGATTTTATGTTGCACTTGAATAATCGGATGATGACATTGTGCTTAACAAATAGCCACTAATTTATGCGATCGTTTTGAGCAGGGGAAGAACAAAAAAATATTAGGTTGAAAATTAAGTAAATTGTAATAGTTAAGATTAAAGGTTTTTTAATATAAAAAAAACATAATTTAAGAAAAAAAAGGAATATTCCGCAACCGGGTCTTGCAACTGTGCACACCGTATTCTATACGCTCACCGCCGCGCCATTGCCTTATGCACAAAGCAGTTTAAGAATTAACAATATACCAACAACAAAGTTAGACTATTAATATAAATAATGGACCAAAGTACTCAATGAGCGAGGGAATGAAAATAATTTCTCTCTCATAATAGGACGTGTTTAATGAGGGAGAGAATGAAGATAAAGAGTGGTTTCCTTTGAAGTTCAGCCAACTTCGAAATATGAGTTTGACGCTATTACTCTAACTCTCAAAGAGCGAGAGAATCAAAATATTTCCATTGCTGGTATTTTACACACATATACAAATTTCTCAAAATAAGCGTGGTACTCCAACAACAGTAGCCATATTGAATTATTATTTTATATTTTTTTGAAACATTTTTTTTGTTTGGTGGTACGCAAGCCAACTTTGATTGCGACATATTTTTTTCAAATTAAAAGTTTGACCATGGTTGCCCTATTTCACATTTTAATAATGGTGTTATGAGAACATAAAACTTTGTAGAATTTCATTTTAAACAAATCTATTACATCGGAATTTTTCCGAGCAGTTCTAGCGGTTTCAAGATATCCAATTCAGCCTGCAACTTCTCATGCCCTTGGTGTCTTGTCCATAATCAATTCCTTGAATAAATTTTTTTAATATGGAATTCTACAATTAAGTGAAGCTTTATTGGGCTTTTGAATCTCTATTTAGATATACATATATACATACATATTAGAGCTTTATGGATAAATATAATTTTGATAACGTTTTCCCAAAAAATTGTATAGTTAAATTACATTTTATTATAAGTATATGTAATTGAAAATTTAAATTTTCATGATTTTATGGCACAACAATATAACATTTTTAGTTTTTCATTTGTTTATTTAAACTTTGGAATATAAGGCGACGATAGTTATCTCATTTTTATTATAGAATTCTACGAAAAAGATGTTTGATTTTTATTTTTTTAAAAAAGCAAATTTTCATATTATATAGAATTGACGGCAATGGGTGTATCTATTTCAATCTCATTCTTTTTTTTTTTTTTCTTGATGAATTTCAATACAGAAAGTTAAAACATTGATTGCTTCTTTCCTAAAAATTTTATTTTTAAACTATTTTCGTTTATAATAAAGCGTGCGAGATATGAGAAAAACAAATTGTTACTTTTTTTAATACTTTGGTACATAACAACACATATTGGGGCAACTCTCATGCGGAAACAAATTGGCTATTCGCGCCGACGCCATCTATTTGGAGTGTAACATTTCAATATACATATGAGTTCAACGCCGAATCTACTGTTTGAACTCAATGAGCGAGAGAATTGGAGTGTTTACGCATATATGTATATGTGTATATAAATAGATATGAGTATGAAATTGGTTTGACGTTTATTTTGAAGGGGTGGAAATTTGGAAATATGAGTTCGTGTAATATTAAAGAGTATTAATGAGCGAGAGAACGAAAATAGAGAAGTATGGGTTGTATTTAAAAAAAATGTATTATACATGGCGTGGTTTTAAAACTTTTTAGTGGGGGTAAATTACAAATTCTGGTTAGGTCAAAAAAAGTGTGAGGGTTTTCTAGCTTTTTTCTTTAACCATAACTTAGCAATATTTAAAATACACTTTATATGGATTTTTCTTTTGATTTAAAGAAAAAAAAATGTATATTGATTTTTAAAAAAATTCTATTCAATTTGGTCTAGACTTGTTTGGGGCAAAGTTAATACATATATACATTTGAAAAGAAATTATTTGTTGTCTTCAGTAAAATTATCACTTGGTTTAGTTCAAAATAATGTAGTATCCATAAAATATTTTGTCGATTTTTATACTTTAAATAAGGAATTTGTCAGCAACTCTATCTCAATCGATAGAATTTGAAAAAAAATTGGCAAATTGCAGCTTTCATCTTCAAAAATTTGAGCAGTCGGACTTATATTAATGGTAATTTTTTTAAATAATTACCAAAAAAAAAAAAAACAAAAAGAAATTGTATAAGCGGTTATAGCATTTCTATAATGGGTGGTATGTATGTATATTTATGATATAAAATTATTATTTCACATGGCTTTCCGTAAACTAAAAATATTCGCACCAAATTTTTTTCTTCTCGAAAATAGAGATCACAAACATAAAAATATTGTTTATAAAAATATTAAAAAGTCAAGATTAGAAATATAAAAATATATAAAAAATATAAACAATTTTCAATGACAAAAAAGAAAAAAAATTTTGGCCTATAGCTGTGTAACTAACTGTACTCGAACCATCAACCGCTCGACCACTACCCACTAACGCTTCCCACTGGGCTATCGCTTTATTTACAAATTGATTGTCAGATAACCAATTTAAGTTGCATGAAAAATTTTCATTCGCTTATTACAGATAAATGAAGCAGTATTGGTTATATATTAGATAATTGTGCACTGCCTTAGAGGTATGCCAACAAATAAATATGCATTTCATAAATATTTATGCATATTTAGTATGGGTTTAAGCTTGGCAATGGTTTATATGTAAAATTTGTTAGCCTATTAATATAATAGATAATGGACCAAAGTACTCAATGAGCGAGGGAATGAAAATAATTTCTCTCTCATAATAGGACGTGTTTAATGAGGGAGAGAATGAAGATAAAGAGTGGTTTTCTTTGAAGTTCAGCCAACTTCGAAATATGAGTTTGACGCTATTACTCTAACTCTCAAAGAGCGAGAGAATCAAAATATTTCCATTGCTGGTATTTTACACACATATACAAATTTCTCAAAATAAGCGTGGTACTCCAACAACAGTAGCCATATTGAATTATTATTTTATATTTTTTTGAAACATTTTTTTTGTTTGGTGGTACGCAAGCCAACTTTGATTGCGACATATTTTTTTCAAATTAAAAGTTTGACCATGGTTGCCCTATTTCACATTTTAATAATGGTGTTATGAGAACATAAAACTTTGTAGAATTTCATTTTAAACAAATCTATTACATCGGAATTTTTCCGAGCAGTTCTAGCGGTTTCAAGATATCCAATTCAGCCTGCAACTTCTCATGCCCTTGGTGTCTTGTCCATAATCAATTCCTTGAATAAATTTTTTTAATATGGAATTCTACAATTAAGTGAAGCTTTATTGGGCTTTTGAATCTCTATTTAGATATACATATATACATACATATTAGAGCTTTATGGATAAATATAATTTTGATAACGTTTTCCCAAAAAATTGTATAGTTAAATTACATTTTATTATAAGTATATGTAATTGAAAATTTAAATTTTCATGATTTTATGGCACAACAATATAACATTTTTAGTTTTTCATTTGTTTATTTAAACTTTGGAATATAAGGCGACGATAGTTATCTCATTTTTATTATAGAATTCTACGAAAAAGATGTTTGATTTTTATTTTTTTAAAAAAGCAAATTTTCATATTATATAGAATTGACGGCAATGGGTGTATCTATTTCAATCTCATTCTTTTTTTTTTTTTTCTTGATGAATTTCAATACAGAAAGTTAAAACATTGATTGCTTCTTTCCTAAAAATTTTATTTTTAAACTATTTTCGTTTATAATAAAGCGTGCGAGATATGAGAAAAACAAATTGTTACTTTTTTTAATACTTTGGTACATAACAACACATATTGGGGCAACTCTCATGCGGAAACAAATTGGCTATTCGCGCCGACGCCATCTATTTGGAGTGTAACATTTCAATATACATATGAGTTCAACGCCGAATCTACTGTTTGAACTCAATGAGCGAGAGAATTGGAGTGTTTACGCATATATGTATATGTGTATATAAATAGATATGAGTATGAAATTGGTTTGACGTTTATTTTGAAGGGGTGGAAATTTGGAAATATGAGTTCGTGTAATATTAAAGAGTATTAATGAGCGAGAGAACGAAAATAGAGAAGTATGGGTTGTATTTAAAAAAAATGTATTATACATGGCGTGGTTTTAAAACTTTTTAGTGGGGGTAAATTACAAATTCTGGTTAGGTCAAAAAAAGTGTGAGGGTTTTCTAGCTTTTTTCTTTAACCACAACTTAGCAATATTTAAAAGACACTTTATATGGATTTTTCTTTTGATTTAAAGAAAAAAAAATGTATATTGATTTTTAAAAAAATTCTATTCAATTTGGTCTAGACTTGTTTGGGGCTCGGGTTGCAAATCTGCCCTTTTAAAAGTTAATACATATATACATTTGAAAAGAAATTATTTGTTGTCTTCAGTAAAATTATCACTTGGTTTAGTTCAAAATAATGTAGTATCCATAAAATATTTTGTCGATTTTTATACTTTAAATAAGGAATTTGTCAGCAACTCTATCTCAATCGATAGAATTTGAAAAAAAATTGGCAAATTGCAGCTTTCATCTTCAAAAATTTGAGCAGTCGGACTTATATTAATGGTAATTTTTTTAAATAATTACCAAAAAAAAAAAAAACAAAAAGAAATTGTATAAGCGGTTATAGCATTTCTATAATGGGTGGTATGTATGTATATTTATGATATAAAATTATTATTTCACATGGCTTTCCGTAAACTAAAAATATTCGCACCAAATTTTTTTCTTCTCGAAAATAGAGATCACAAACATAAAAATATTGTTTATAAAAATATTAAAAAGTCAAGATTAGAAATATAAAAATATATAAAAAATATAAACAATTTTCAATGACAAAAAAGAAAAAAAATTTTGGCCTATAGCTGTGTAACTAACTGTACTCGAACCATCAACCGCTCGACCACTACCCACTAACGCTTCCCACTGGGCTATCGCTTTATTTACAAATTGATTGTCAGATAACCAATTTAAGTTGCATGAAAAATTTTCATTCGCTTATTACAGATAAATGAAGCAGTATTGGTTATATATTAGATAATTGTGCACTGCCTTAGAGGTATGCCAACAAATAAATATGCATTTCATAAATATTTATGCATATTTAGTATGGGTTTAAGCTTGGCAATGGTTTATATGTAAAATTTGTTAGCCTATTAATATAATAGATAATGGACCAAAGTACTCAATGAGCGAGGGAATGAAAATAATTTCTCTCTCATAATAGGACGTGTTTAATGAGGGAGAGAATGAAGATAAAGAGTGGTTTTCTTTGAAGTTCAGCCAACTTCGAAATATGAGTTTGACGCTATTACTCTAACTCTCAAAGAGCGAGAGAATCAAAATATTTCCATTGCTGGTATTTTACACACATATACAAATTTCTCAAAATAAGCGTGGTACTCCAACAACAGTAGCCATATTGAATTATTATTTTATATTTTTTTGAAACATTTTTTTTGTTTGGTGGTACGCAAGCCAACTTTGATTGCGACATATTTTTTTCAAATTAAAAGTTTGACCATGGTTGCCCTATTTCACATTTTAATAATGGTGTTATGAGAACATAAAACTTTGTAGAATTTCATTTTAAACAAATCTATTACATCGGAATTTTTCCGAGCAGTTCTAGCGGTTTCAAGATATCCAATTCAGCCTGCAACTTCTCATGCCCTTGGTGTCTTGTCCATAATCAATTCCTTGAATAAATTTTTTTAATATGGAATTCTACAATTAAGTGAAGCTTTATTGGGCTTTTGAATCTCTATTTAGATATACATATATACATACATATTAGAGCTTTATGGATAAATATAATTTTGATAACGTTTTCCCAAAAAATTGTATAGTTAAATTACATTTTATTATAAGTATATGTAATTGAAAATTTAAATTTTCATGATTTTATGGCACAACAATATAACATTTTTAGTTTTTCATTTGTTTATTTAAACTTTGGAATATAAGGCGACGATAGTTATCTCATTTTTATTATAGAATTCTACGAAAAAGATGTTTGATTTTTATTTTTTTAAAAAAGCAAATTTTCATATTATATAGAATTGACGGCAATGGGTGTATCTATTTCAATCTCATTCTTTTTTTTTTTTTTCTTGATGAATTTCAATACAGAAAGTTAAAACATTGATTGCTTCTTTCCTAAAAATTTTATTTTTAAACTATTTTCGTTTATAATAAAGCGTGCGAGATATGAGAAAAACAAATTGTTACTTTTTTTAATACTTTGGTACATAACAACACATATTGGGGCAACTCTCATGCGGAAACAAATTGGCTATTCGCGCCGACGCCATCTATTTGGAGTGTAACATTTCAATATACATATGAGTTCAACGCCGAATCTACTGTTTGAACTCAATGAGCGAGAGAATTGGAGTGTTTACGCATATATGTATATGTGTATATAAATAGATATGAGTATGAAATTGGTTTGACGTTTATTTTGAAGGGGTGGAAATTTGGAAATATGAGTTCGTGTAATATTAAAGAGTATTAATGAGCGAGAGAACGAAAATAGAGAAGTATGGGTTGTATTTAAAAAAAATGTATTATACATGGCGTGGTTTTAAAACTTTTTAGTGGGGGTAAATTACAAATTCTGGTTAGGTCAAAAAAAGTGTGAGGGTTTTCTAGCTTTTTTCTTTAACCATAACTTAGCAATATTTAAAATACACTTTATATGGATTTTTCTTTTGATTTAAAGAAAAAAAAATGTATATTGATTTTTAAAAAAATTCTATTCAATTTGGTCTAGACTTGTTTGGGGCTCGGGTTGCAAATCTGCCCTTTTAAAAGTTAATACATATATACATTTGAAAAGAAATTATTTGTTGTCTTCAGTAAAATTATCACTTGGTTTAGTTCAAAATAATGTAGTATCCATAAAATATTTTGTCGATTTTTATACTTTAAATAAGGAATTTGTCAGCAACTCTATCTCAATCGATAGAATTTGAAAAAAAATTGGCAAATTGCAGCTTTCATCTTCAAAAATTTGAGCAGTCGGACTTATATTAATGGTAATTTTTTTAAATAATTACCAAAAAAAAAAAAAAACAAAAAGAAATTGTATAAGCGGTTATAGCATTTCTATAATGGGTGGTATGTATGTATATTTATGATATAAAATTATTATTTCACATGGCTTTCCGTAAACTAAAAATATTCGCACCAAATTTTTTTCTTCTCGAAAATAGAGATCACAAACATAAAAATATTGTTTATAAAAATATTAAAAAGTCAAGATTAGAAATATAAAAATATATAAAAAATATAAACAATTTTCAATGACAAAAAAGAAAAAAAATTTTGGCCTATAGCTGTGTAACTAACTGTACTCGAACCATCAACCGCTCGACCACTACCCACTAACGCTTCCCACTGGGCTATCGCTTTATTTACAAATTGATTGTCAGATAACCAATTTAAGTTGCATGAAAAATTTTCATTCGCTTATTACAGATAAATGAAGCAGTATTGGTTATATATTAGATAATTGTGCACTGCCTTAGAGGTATGCCAACAAATAAATATGCATTTCATAAATATTTATGCATATTTAGTATGGGTTTAAGCTTGGCAATGGTTTATATGTAAAATTTGTTAGCCTATTAATATAATAGATAATGGACCAAAGTACTCAATGAGCGAGGGAATGAAAATAATTTCTCTCTCATAATAGGACGTGTTTAATGAGGGAGAGAATGAAGATAAAGAGTGGTTTTCTTTGAAGTTCAGCCAACTTCGAAATATGAGTTTGACGCTATTACTCTAACTCTCAAAGAGCGAGAGAATCAAAATATTTCCATTGCTGGTATTTTACACACATATACAAATTTCTCAAAATAAGCGTGGTACTCCAACAACAGTAGCCATATTGAATTATTATTTTATATTTTTTTGAAACATTTTTTTTGTTTGGTGGTACGCAAGCCAACTTTGATTGCGACATATTTTTTTCAAATTAAAAGTTTGACCATGGTTGCCCTATTTCACATTTTAATAATGGTGTTATGAGAACATAAAACTTTGTAGAATTTCATTTTAAACAAATCTATTACATCGGAATTTTTCCGAGCAGTTCTAGCGGTTTCAAGATATCCAATTCAGCCTGCAACTTCTCATGCCCTTGGTGTCTTGTCCATAATCAATTCCTTGAATAAATTTTTTTAATATGGAATTCTACAATTAAGTGAAGCTTTATTGGGCTTTTGAATCTCTATTTAGATATACATATATACATACATATTAGAGCTTTATGGATAAATATAATTTTGATAACGTTTTCCCAAAAAATTGTATAGTTAAATTACATTTTATTATAAGTATATGTAATTGAAAATTTAAATTTTCATGATTTTATGGCACAACAATATAACATTTTTAGTTTTTCATTTGTTTATTTAAACTTTGGAATATAAGGCGACGATAGTTATCTCATTTTTATTATAGAATTCTACGAAAAAGATGTTTGATTTTTATTTTTTTAAAAAAGCAAATTTTCATATTATATAGAATTGACGGCAATGGGTGTATCTATTTCAATCTCATTCTTTTTTTTTTTTTTCTTGATGAATTTCAATACAGAAAGTTAAAACATTGATTGCTTCTTTCCTAAAAATTTTATTTTTAAACT
>CAXKVI010000002.1:128629353-128716472 GCA_964058755.1 Campiglossa producta | reverse complement strand
CCCTGTATACCACCCCAAGTGTATAGTCTTAGAATCAATCATACTATCTACATATATTCAAAATTTCATCCAAATCGGTCAAACGGTTCCCGAGATTGTCCGTTTAGCTCGTTTAAAGTGATGTATTCCGCGCATCTTGAATGAACTGCCAGCTTTCTGTATAAAAAAACTTCATACCCATAAGTTTACTACTACTCTATCTGTCACCTCCATATTACTCGTAAGATATACAAATCACGTTGCATTGCAATTTAATTGCAAAATAATAAAATTTATATAAAATCAACGAGTTGAATTGATTTCAAATTATAGCGTCTGGTCAAACACCTAGCATAGTGGCAACAGTGGCGCAAGCAAATTCAAATTGAATTGAACCGCATCGAACCGTGTTTCAGTGTGATTACAGACCTATATGAAAGTAGTTAATATAAGTTGTTGGGTAAGAGGCTGCTGGCTGCTTGTTTAAATTTTTTTTTTTTCGTTTTTTTTTTCGACTGTGCAATAAAATTTGAAATTTTTAATGCAAATTGCGCAAAATGCATATCAAATCAAAAATGTTAAATAAATATTGCATAGCGTTTTTTATAATGCAAAGTTCCTTGTAGGAAAGAGAAATAAATTGTTGGAAAAAGTAGTGGCAGATGTTTTGTGAATTTGAAAAAAAAAAATTCTATAATCCAAAAATTGTAATAGGGTCTATACACAGTGCGTCTAACTCGCGAGTCATCTGTGTACGTGTTGACTCGCCGTCATTCTACAAAAAATCAAACTCATTTTGTTTTTTTGAGTCATGCTAGACTCATGTCGGTGTAACTACTAGATACACATTTTCACTAATACACCTAAACTGACTCTTGACTCAGATGAATCGTGTATAGGGCCTATAATATGATAAAAGTTCTGAAAATGTATATACAAATATTCAAAGTGGCACAGGACGTGGACAGGATATACCCTATAAATTGATTTAACAACATGTGTATCACATAAAAGTTCATGACGGCCTCAACGAGTTTTATTTCGATATCTCAATCCATTTCGGAGAATGAATGAATTTTACCCAAAACTTTTCTTACTTGAATGGCTAAATATTACTCATACGTCGTGTATGACCCATAAAAAATGCACTATAATTGTTTTAAGTTTCAAGTTAGACACAACTATTTTTGACTAGAAAACATATTGTTATGCAAGCTACTGAAATATTTTTGAAATTCAAATGTCCTTTTTTCGTGAATGCGTTTTTTTTTCAACATTCTGGTAAAGGATCCTGTTGTCCTTATAAAAATTCAAAGACGGATAGATCAAAATTCGAACCAAAATTTGTTCCTTACATTTTGGGACCATCTAATGTAGATATGTTTATACATAGTTGATGTAAGTTGGAATATAATATATGATCAATTGTTCTCATATATGTATGTATGTACTTGTTTCTATCTAAGTAGACTCTGTGGCGCAGATGCAATAAACTATGAAAATATAAGTTTCGCTACTTTGCTTTCAATTATGACTCGATTTTAATAGCTTCGACCTGCAGCGCAACTCTCAAAACCCAATAACACAACGGCAAGTGCCGTGCTTGATCATAAAGCGGCGCTGAAGTTGGCGCAGTTAAATTTGCATATCGTACTTTATAGCCGTAAATGTGTTGATATAGATTTTATGTTAACGTATGGTATAATCTATATATGTAAAATTGGATGTATGTATGTATGTATGTACGTATGTATGTATCTATGTATGGATGTATGTATGTATTTAAAGTCTTTTTTACGGCAGTGGACCCGGGACCGCCATATTTTTCTTATATCGACCCGGCCAAGAGCAATACACTCGGGGTGACCCTGTCTGACATTTAGGCAGGGCTACACCTCGCTACAACAACAACAGAGTATCGTATAAATGACTGGATTTATTTGAAATTCCGGAAAGTGGATCCAGGACTCACCTTTTCTAAACTATCGTATAAATGGCTGGATTTATTTGAAATTTGATAGCGTTTAGCTTAGGTTAAAGTATGGTATGATTTATCTTCCGGGACGTGAACCAGGAACCGATCTGTTCGAAACAATCGTATTTATGACTCGATTTGCTTGAAACTTGGTGCGTAGGTAGCTATATGCTTAGATTAATATATAGAATATATTTTCTACCGGAAAGTGGACCCAAAACTGACCTTTTAAAAAGTATCGTAAAGATGGTTGGATTTTGAAATTTGGTATGTAGGTAGCGTTATGCTATTTTTTCTTCCAGGAAGTTTACAAGGGCCCCATATATTCCAAACAATTACATTTATGACTCGATGAACTTGATATTTGGCGTTGTGCATATATAAAAAAACTATTTCAATAATAAATATTATCGCATATTATATAATTTTATTTTCCATTTACACAAATGCTTTTCATGACGCGACCAAAACAATGCAACCAACGAAGCGAAAACAATCAATGAAAGCATTTGTTCGCAGTTGATTAACATACCAAGACAAAAAAAAAAAAAAAAATTTATTTGCGTATGCTGTTAACATACAGATGTGTATTAATATATATTTGCATATATTTACACTTATTTGCAAAAATATTTTATTTGAGACCGCAATGAGCGAAAGTATTATGTCGACAAATTGGTATTTTGAGAAAACTAAATTCAAAGTTTCAAATTTCGACACCCACTGGGGGAAGCTAAGGAGAACAATTAATTAACAATTAATTAACAATAATTCTTTATAGGGGGGTAAAAGAAACGGAAAACTCTCCGCAGCTCTACAAACAAATCAAACAGTGGTTCTACACAAGTACGTTATGTGTGCAAAGTTTTATTGTTCTAGGATAACGGTAAACCGTGCCGATTTAATTTAAGCTTTAGCTAGCAGCCTATATGTACTAAGTTCGAAAAAACGACCATTAAGGCTTCGAAAAACGTATAATTTGAATATTTTGCCCATATATAAAGAACTGTGCAACAAATTTCTACCTTTGCGTTTTTATAAGGACAGTGGGATCCTTTATCAGGATATTGAAAAAACGTATTCACGAGAAAAGGACATTAGAATTTCGATAGTAGTTTAGTAGACTGCGTAAAAATTTGTTTTCTAGCAAAAATAATTGTGTATATTTTTAAATTTTGCAATTATAGTGCACTTTTTATAGGCCACACACGGCGTATGAATAACATTTATTTATTAAAGTAGTTAAGAAAATTTCATATAAATTTTATTTATGTTTTGGCTGATATCTCCGAAACGGATTAAGATACCTGAATAAAACTCAAACTAAGCAAAATCAATATTAAGGATATTTCCTGTCCATCTCCTTTGGCAAGATATATTTTAGAGCATAATTGTTAAATATATTTAAATTTTTTGGGACAGTCTAATGTACGTATTTCATACATACATACATTTAACTTGTTTTTTTTTTTTTTTTTCAAAGTAGTTAAAAAAACTTCTAGCATCAACATTTTTAACTATTTTGCCTCGCCCACCTTGCAATGTTTATGACTTTTCGTTGATTTGCCTTATTTGTTCAGGGTAATGAAATTTATGCGCCTTTGAGCACGCGCATACACAATAAACTCGTTACAAATAAACAACAATAAAATCCATCTAGCTATAAATACGCAGCTATCTTGATACGAGTATGATAAAATATGCAAATTGCAGTACGCGAAAACTTCAACAGATAACCAGGCTGAGGTAGCTGTGCTTAGTCTGCACCACGGTGGTATAATTTTTGTATTTTAATTTATTTCGTTATTTTATTTTATTTTATTTTATTTTATTTTATTTTTTTTTATTTTATTTTATTTTATTTTATTTTATTTTATTTTATTTTATTTTATTTTATTTTATTTTATTTTATTTTATTTTTTTTTTAATTTTATTTTATTTTATTTTATTTTATTTTATTTTTTTTTATTTTATTTTATTTTATTTTATTTTATTTTATTTTATTTTATTTTATTTTATTTTATTTTATTTTATTTTATTTTATTTTATTTTATTTTATTTTATTTTATTTTATTTTATTTTATTTTATTTTATTTTATTTTATTTTATTTTATTTTATTTTATTTTATTTTATTTTATTTTATTTTATTTTATTTTATTTTATTTTATTTTATTTTATTTTATTTTATTTTATTTTATTTTATTTTATTTTATTTTATTTTATTTTATTTTATTTTATTTTATTTTATTTTATTTTATTTTATTTTATTTTATTTTATTTTATTTTATTTTATTTTATTTTATTTTATTTTATTTTATTTTATCTTATTTTATTTTATTTTATTTTATTTTATTTTATTTTATTTTATTTTATTTTATTTTATTTTATTTTATTTTATTTTATTTTATTTTATTTTATTTTATTTTATTTTATTTTATTTTATTTTATTTTATTTTATTTTATTTTATTTTATTTTATTTTATTTTATTTTATTTTATTTTATTTTATTCAATTTTATAAATTTTTTATTTTTTTTATACTTTTTAATTTTTTGTTAATTATATTTTAGTTAATTTTACTTTATTTCATTTAATATTCCTTCTGCAAACACCCCACTGTGCAGTAAATCGCAGGTGAGTTGGCACCCCTTGTTCGAAGCCAGAAGCAAATCTCTGCCATGTTGCTGTTGTCGTATACAATTAGCACATCTTTGTTAATTTTCTTTTTGTGTGGTTATTTATTATTATTTAAACAATATGGTTTCACTTTTTTTTCTTGATTAACGTACACACCTTAAGTCAACACTAAGCCATATGCAGTTTATTCACGTTCAATAAATAATGGCAATAAAACTATAAAATTATGGGTGAAAAATACTTAAGAAAATGAACCATAAAAAATCTATTTAAAATATTTGTTTACGTTTTTTTATTTAACTTGAGCTAACTTACATAAATAAATTTTATGGGGTACATGCATGTAGAAGAAGAATAGATAGCTATGAAGTAGGAATATTGCTTTTAAAGGGCGTGTTTTTATAACTTATCGTATTTAGGGGTAGGTTATTTGTTTGATAAAAATATTCTATAAATATTTAATGCACCTTTGGAAAGATAATTTTAGAAAATATGAAACATATATCTAGGTAATTTATTATTTATACACATATCGTTAGCTTGCTTTATAACACAAACCCCACCTAAGGCTATGAGAGTGCTTAGTCAGTCGACAAGGCCATCAAAGCAGACTTCACAGCAACAAAAATACACAACCTTCTCTTATATTGACCTCATCGAGAATCAAACTCAAATGTCTTGAACGCTCAACCCAGGTGTCTACCATGTAGTTATCGTATACTTATGTCTAATTATAGCTTTGTTGTAAATGACACACACACTCTCACGTTACTTTGTTGCCTTCACCGAGAATCGAGCTCACACTATTTGACTGCTGTACCCAGGTGTCTACCATGATGCCATCGTGTAATTACGCTTGCCGGTGTCTAGTTACAGCTTTGTTCTATGACAGTAATGACAGTATCTTAACTGCAGGAGTTTGTTGTTTCAACACAAAATTTTGTTTGATCAACAAAAACTCTGTCAGTTCTACTAATTTTTTTGGATAATGCAATTAGTTTAAAATGACAGCTTCGTCGCTGTTGAATTAACTACAGGAAGTTATTAATTAACACAAAATTTAGTTAGTCAACAATTAAACGCAGTTATTGCAACAACAAAATTTCCTTCGAATAACCCAAATTTGTTAAATTTAACAGAATTTGGTCAACTTCAGTACGAGATTATTACCAGTGCCATTTTTTTCTGTGAACATTTTTTTCTCCTACCCCATCATATGAAGAAAACTCAACCATCTCACAGTCCAACCAATTACCAATTCTCAATTGCTTTAAATTCCAAATAAATATGCGTACACATTTTGTTTGAAAATTTATTGTGGCTACTAAAAGCCGACTCCGCCTCCGCTCACAACCACCGTTAGACCAAAATGAGGGCTTTTTGAATGGACCAACTACACAGCTCACAAACTGCTAAGATGCCGTCCATCATTGCCTCTATTTGCCGCAATTAGAGACTGAAGATTGAACAATTTCATTTATATTTTCCTTTTGTGTGCTCGTAAAGTGCGAAATTTCCTTTCCCCAATTTCATTTAATGTTGTGCTCAAATACGTGACCAACATGCAAAATACTGTTTATTTTTTCTGAATTGAGAAATGCAAATAAGAATCAGATATTTTGTAAATTTTCAAATCAACTGTTAGGCAAAATATTGCACATAGATTTGAAATTTTGTTAAGGAGTGGGTTGGCTAAATTTGTGGAAAGATGTTATTGGCAAGGAGGACATAGATGGGCACTTTGCTTCAAAGATGAAGATAAGTAAATAAATATTAAAAACAATTTTTTTTTTTTTAAATAAAATAAAATTAAACAAAATTAAGTCGAAATAAAATAAAACGAAAAAACGGAATAAAACAAAATAAAATGAAAAAAAAAAAAATTGATTAAAAAAAAAAATAAATTAAAAAAAAAAAAACAGAACACGGACAAACTTCACGAGTACTTGGTACTTACGTCTTTTTTTAAAAAGGCATTTAACTTTCCTAAAAACTATATACCTAGCTAGTTTAAACTCAAATTCCGAAATTTTTCCAGGAAACTAAATATCACTTATTTTAGAATACGTCATGCCCTCACATGCTTCAATAAGCTCAACGTTTATGGCAATCTTTATTCTGTTGATTTTTCATTGGCGAATTGGTGCGTGCCTGGGTGTAAAAATATTTCGCACAACAACAACAACAACAACTATAAGAGCAAACAAATGCATAGTATACGTTTTACTTTTATTAAAACAAACAACTTTTAAGTTTTTAAAGAAAAAAAGCAGAAGGAGAGTAGTAAAATGCAAAAATAAAAATATCCCCAATGCCTAGACATGCCAGGCCGCAAAATGCAATATTTTCACAAAAAACTTTATTTTTTTTTTTCAATTTGCAAAACTACAAAACCATAAATCAATACAAAAATGGCGTCAAGGGGGCCTAACTGTGATTGCAGACAAAGCTCAGTGCATATGTGTATCGACAATAGAACACACTATTATGGAGCTTTCGGATTTTTGCTCTTTGATTTTACCCAATGTCTGGACGTGCGGTGTGGGGGCGTTGTTGGTGTACGAGACGTGCAAAAACTGTTCTGTACTGTAATGCCATTTGTCTGGCTGATAACACGTACACAAATAGCTTAAATAAGCAGACAGATGAAACAATTGCATTTCGCATGCATTTGCATTCAACAAAAACAAATCGTTTCGAATGGTCACCAAGTGTATAAAATGGACATGTTCAATATGTATCTCAAGTCTACAAAATTGGATAGTTGAGAGAGGACGAGTGTGCAATACACACTGTGCATACATATGTATATGGAAGCGAACATTGAGGCGTATTAAATAAAAGATTATTTTAAAAAATTTAAAAAATATTATTATTATCACTATCATTATCACTAACATTAGATATCAGTATCACTAAGACTAGAAATCAGTATTACTATCACTATCACTATCACTAGCACTATCACTATCACTATCACTATCACTATCACTATCACTATCACTACACTATCACTATCACTATCACTATCACCATCACAATCACCATCACCATCACCATCGCCATCACCATCACCATCACCATCACCATCACCATCACCATCACCATCACCATCACCATCACCATCACCATCACCATCACCATCACCATCACCATCACCATCACCATCACCATCACCATCACCATCACCATCACCATCACCATCACCATCACCATCACCATCACCATCACCATCACCATCACCATCACCATCACCATCACCATCACCATCACCATCACCATCACCATCACCATCACCATCACCATCACCATCACCATCACCATCACCATCACCATCACCATCACCATCACCATCACCATCACCATCACCATCATCATCACCATCACCACCACCATCACTATCACTATCACTATTACTATCACTATCACTTTCCTTATCCTTATCCTTATACATATAATTATCCTAACCAGTGTCGGTCTCTACAGGCTGAAAGGAGTTTAGTAAAATAGACTATCGGAACAAATGCAAGAAACTTAAAACAAATTGAACCAGGCAGTAGTGTGAACCCGCCATTACCCATACATAAGTAACATCATTCCACAACTTCATACGTCAGTTTTTCAATCAAAGATGCGAAAACCCAAAAAAGCAAAGTTTAGAATTCTCTTAATAGTTTAAACAAATATTCAAATAATTAGTGTTTCTTTAGCGCCGCATCACGCAGACTATGCGTGAATAAGCTGACCTAACTTGGATTTAGACGTTTGAAGGGGCGTTGGCGCAATACGCGTGTATCTTTCAATGTAGGCAAACCGTAAAAACGTCAAAATTGTTTATGTCTATATTTACCAAACTCTATTTAAAATAATATTAAGCTAATATTAGTACATACCAATTTTTTTTTTATAACAAAACCAAATGTGTAGACATTTTTAATTTTCCCAATGCCAGTTCACGCCAGGTTTGGATGTTTTTGGGATTTGTAAATTAGCTGCAGAGTGGGTAGTTTTAAGTTTATCTACTAAACAAATATTTACACATTTTAACAAAAGATAGGTGTTGCAAAATTTGGCATAATATTTGTATAATAGAACATGTATGTATGTATATTAGGGTGATTCAAATAAAAAAAATTTGTTTTGTTTCGATCTTACCCCCTGAAACTTTAGCGCTCCAACTTAACCCTTCGCACTTTCCCATACATTTTTTATGGGGAAAACTGGCATTTTTATACCTTTCATGAACATGAAATGGTATTATAACTTTGGTCCGATGTTTGTAAATATGAGAAGAAGAAGAGATAGACCCATCAATAAGTATACCGAAATGATCAGGATGACGAGATGAGTTGATTTAGCCATGTCCGTCTGTCCGTCTGTCCGTCTGTCCGTCTGTCCGTCTGTCTGTTTGAACGCAAACTAGTCCCTCAATTTTTGAGATATCTGGCTGAAATTTTGTATGTGGCCACCATTTTGTAATATAGGAATCATTTGTCGGAACTGACAAGATCGGACCAGTATAACATATAGCCCCCATACAACCGATTGTTCAGATATAAGGTTTTTTGGCCAAAACTTCCGCAATTAAACAGTTAGGAACGTAAAATTTTGCAACTCGAGTAATTTCTATTTATGTAGTGTATATAGTGAAAATCAACGAAATCGGGCAAATGTAACATATAGCCCCCATACAACCGATTGTTCAGATATAAGAATTTTTGGCCAAAACTTCTGCAATTAAAGAGTTAGGAACGTAAAATTTTGCAACTCGAGTACTTTCTATTTATGTAGTGTATATAGTGAAAATCAACAAGATCGGGCAAATGTAACATATAGCCCCCATACAACCGATTGTTCAGATATAAGGTTTTTTGGCCAAAACTTCTGCAATTAAAAAGTTAGGACCGTAAAATTTTGCAACTCGAGTACATTCTATTTATGTAGTGTATATAGTGAAAATCAACAAGATCGGGCAAATGTAACATATAGTCCCCATACAACCGATTGTTCAGATATAAGGTTTTTTGACCAAAACTTCTGCAATTAAAAAGTTAGGAACGTAAAATTTTGCAACTCGAGTACTCTCTATTTATGTAGTGTGTATAGTGAAAATCAGAAAGATCGGGCAAATGTAACATATAGCCCCCATACAACCGATTGTTCAGATATAAGGTTTTTTGACCAAAACTTCTGCAATTAAAAAGTTAGGAACGTAAAATTTTGCATCTCGAGTACTTTCTATTTATGTAGTGTATATAGTGAAAATCAAAAAGATCGGGCAAATGTAACATATAGCCCCCATACAACTGATTGTTCAGATATAAGTTTTTTGGCCAAAACTTCTGCAATTAAAAAGTTAGGAACATAAAATTTTGCAACTTGAGTACTTTCAATTTATGTAGTGTGTAGAGGAAAATCAAGAAGATCGGGTAAATATAACATATAGCCCCATACAACCGGTTGTTCCGATATAAGGTTTTTTGGCCAATACTTCCGCATTTAAAAAGTTAGGAACGTAAAATATTGCACCTTTAGTACTTTCTACATATGTAATGTGTATAGTGTAAGTCAGTACAATTGAACACGTATAATATATAGCCTCCATACAATCGATTGTTCCGATAACTCGGATCCTATTATTTTGTAAGTTTTTTTTAAATTATAACAAAGATGTGTAATGTGTATAGTAAATATAGCTAAATTGACACAGGCTGTACTGGGGATCGAACAGTGAAAATCGTGACGCTTATTCATGAAAGGTATATAGCCTTCGGCACAGCCGAAGACAGCTTTCCTTACTTGTTTTAAAGTAAATTTTCTTTCAATTTTTGAAACTTTTTTCAAAATATTTTTACACACTCTCATAGGTGAAGCTTTGAAGCTTCCAAAATGGTATGCCACGTGCTATTATCTCAACTATTAAAATAATTATAACCATTCAAAATTTACCAGTTTTTATACGTGTTACTGTGTATGTATGTGTAATAGTACAAAACTCAGTCATTTTTAAATGGCTGTAGTTGATTTAATAGTTAAGATAATCGCACATGGCTTACCATTTTGGAAGCTTCGAAGCTTCATCTTTAAGAGTGTGTAAAAATATTTGAAAAAAGTTCCCAAAATTAAAAGAAAATTCGCTTTGAAAAAATGTCATTTTTTCCCATATGGGAAAGGACGAAAAAAATAGCCACCCCTAAGGGTTAAGTTAGAGCGTTAATTTTTTGCAAGGCTTTTTTCTCATCAATACCTAACCTTTTAGGGGTTAAGACCAAGTCGACATTTTTTTTAATCACCCTAATGTATATGTATGTATAGAGTTTGGTAAAGTCTAAGATATCGATTTCATTATGTTCACGTGCTAAGATCGTGTCTCGTTTCATACTGATTTCGGCAAAGCTATATTAGGCTGAACACTTTGGAATTGTGATTTTAGTGAACTTAAGAACTTGAGTGGCGATTGGCGAAGCAGAAAGAAAATCTTTAAAATGATATTTTGATTACCAGGAAGTATTTATTATCAAAGATAACACAACATACAGTATGGATTACCTATTCAATAGCGTTATTGACATCAAATGACGACTTTGTGGCGGGGGACTGGCTACATTTCGGACAATTTTTGTAGGACAATAAGTCTCTTGAGATATACCCACCACTGACAACTTACTGTAAAAAAAACGATATTGTTATTATATACAATATTTTGGCGTTATTTTGACATGCTTGGATCATCGGTCCCATTTTATGTCGCACCCAATTTGTAGGAGACATATTTTCCGGAGTTGGTTATGACAGTGGCAGTTAATGAAAAGAAAATAAAACTGCTATTAATAAAAAAATGCATGCACCAAAATAATAAAAAAAGTGCAGCACCAAATTACCCCGAAACCGGTTGTGCGCTGGGTTTGGGACCCGTCACGTAAAAAACTTAATTCCAATGAAAACAAATTCAAAGCCTCGGATGAGAACCCCCTTTAATGTTGACGACCCGGCAAATTGAATAAGGCATAATGATTTGGATATTAGGGCATGTACCGGGAATGTCCGGACCCTTTCAAGGGTCCGTATACTATAGTGGCCAGACACGCGGCAAAGCGCGTGGTGTAGGATTCGTGGTGGGAAAGAGACTTCGCCGCCAAGTATTATCGTTCACTCCTGTGGACGAGCGTCTCGCTGCATCAAGGCGAGGTTTTTCAACATAACATTTATCTGCGCCTATGCGCCGACTGAGGAGACGGAAGACGCAGAGAAGGACTCCTTCTACGATAAACTTGAACAGACTTATGATCGCTGCCCCCAGCATGATATCAAAATCGTGCTCCGCGACTTTAATGCCAAGGTGGACAAGGAAGGAGCCTTTGGTCCTACAGTTGGAAAATTCAGTCTCCACGATATAACATCCCCCAACGGCACTAGGTTGATTAACTTTGCCGCTGCTCGCAATATGGTCATCAGTAGTACCAGGTTCCAGCATAAGCGAATACACCAAGCCACATGGCTGTCCTCTGATCAAAGAACTAGAAACCAGATTGATCATGTCATAATCGACGGCAGACACAGCTCCACCGGCGGATGACGGAAGGTTTAAAGACCGGGGCAAGTTCCTGTAAGAACAATAATGGCGACCTCGTAACCGACGTAAATCTGTAAATGTACTTAAATTATGGAGGGAGCACTTCTCCTCACTGCTAAATTGCGATGGAGACGTCGAACCCGATACCCCAATCCCTGACGATGGAAAAGTCGTCCCACCGCCTGACTATGATGAAGTGACGATAGCTATATCCCGGCTCAAAAACAACAAATCGCCTGGGAAAGACGGACTACCCGCCGAGCTGTTCAAACACGGAGGCGAAGAGCTGCTAAAAAGCTCTTATGCAGAATATGGTCAGATGAGTGCATGCCACCAACTACCGCGGAATCAGTCTTCTTAATATCGCATATAAGGTTCTTTCTAGCGTATTGTGTGAAAGGCTGAAGCCCATCGTAGACAAACTGATTGGACCTTATCAGTGTGGCTTTAGACCTGATAAGTCTACCATCGACCAGATTTTCACGATACGCCAAATCCTGGAGAAGACCCATGATAAAATAATCGACACACACCATCTCTTTGTCGATTTTAAAGCCCCTTTTAATAGCGCAAAAAGGAGTTGCCTGTATGCCGCCATGTCTGAATTAGACTTCCCTACAAAGCTTATACGGCTTTGCCAAATGACGTTAAGCAAAACAAACAATTTGGATTTTTTAATAATATGTCATTATCACTATAACTATAACTATCACTATTACTATCACTATCACTCCCACTATCACTAACTATCAGCAATAATTTTAAAATGTTTAAAGTTTCCAGGAACAACCTTCACCAAATACAAATATTCAAACATACACCAGCAACGAACTATTCCGAGAATATATCGCCGTGCCATACGAAAACTAACACCAAAAATTTTGTGTCTGAAGAAAACTAACACTTTTATTTTGTGTCTGACGAAAACTAACACTTTCAATTTGTGTCTGACGAAAACTAACACTTTTATTTTGTGTCTGACGAAAAGTAACACTTTCAGGTTTTCTCTGAAGAAAATGTACTAGCCAAAAGTGTTAGTTTTCGTCAGACAGAAAATAAAAGTGTTAGTTTTCGTCAGACACAAATTAAAAGTGTTATTTTTCGTCAGACCCAAAATAAAAGTGTTAGTCTTCTTACAGAATTTGAAAAGTGTTAGTTTTCGTAAAAAATTTTAAAAGTGTTAGTTTTCGTATGGCACGTCGATATATAAAAGTTGTTTATTTTAAAATGTCACGAACATTTTTCATTATTTTGGAATGCATTAGTAATATAGTTCATTAAAATTCCAGACGCCCTCTTAAAAAAAAATATTAGATATTATGTAGCACGAGCTATAGATAATGGATTTTCAGCCCGCCTTAATTTTTTTTGCTACTACACAACCTTGACATTAAATATTTGTCATAGCTAATTAGGAGGAAACTAATGAAAAAAAAAAAAAAAACAGTGAATGTAAAAACAATGAATGGTGTACCTACGAGGTAAAGGTGGGTAACTTGCACAGCTATTAAAAATGTACTAAAATAAAATGTTGGAAAATTTCTAGAGAAAAATGTTGACATATATTGTAAATAAGAAAATCGAACATACAATTTTGTAGCTCATCAAATTTCGAGAACAACATGAAAAAATTATATTTCAACGACTACATCGCTAACTTCGATTTCTTTAGAGTTTAAAGTATGAGTGGGCTGTATATTTACTCAAGAACACATATGGTAAAATTCTTGGTAAAATTGAAAACATTAAATAAATAAGAATTGTGTTAAGTCATTTAAACAAGTAAGCAAATAACCCAAAACAACAAGAACCTATATCAGGCCCGTGCGCAGGAATTTGCTATAGGGGGTTTTGAACTTTTGGATGCTCCGAAGGTTGTGACTTTTGACAGTTTTTATGAAAAAATTCAGTCGTTGAGAGCCAATTGGGGGGGTTTGAACCACCAAAACCGCCCCTGCGCACGGGCCTGACCTATATACATACAACAAACAATGAGTTATACTTTCTTCGCTAAAACAAAACAACTGAATTAACAAAGCAGGTGGGCTAAGCAGGGTTAAGGTAAATAAAAGCAGTTAAAGCTAAGAACTTTTCAAAAATAAACGTCTGTAAATATTTAAAAATTTTTTGGTGGTGGAAAATCCAGCTGCTTTAAGGCCGTTGTTATAATTTGGCGACCTTGTTTCTAGGAAGTTATAAATTTTTGGTGGGCTTGGCTCAGCACTTGTCTAAACTATTTCTTATTAATATTTGCAATAATAGACCGTTTTTATTCGCTTATTGCCATACAAACATATTTGGTTTATGTTTTTCAGTTGAAAATTATTATTTGATTAAAAATTTAACGAATCATTCCAGTACTTAGAAAAAAGAGCAGTTGAAATGAACTGTGATAGGGCAATTGTGTTTGTGAACGGTATGTGATATGTCACATACCTACCTTATAACGGAAATAGACAGCCCTTTTTCAGGAGGAATCCGTACCTACTATCAAATTCTGGAAACAGCATACTCTGCTAATCTAACCAAAATATCACTTTGATCTGACCATGTGGAAATATTATTATTTATTTATTTTAGAGTGTAAAATTTAACTCAAAACATTCGAAGTAATATCTGATATGCCCCTCTCTATCTCAACTAACCACAGCAAGCTTGGGTGCATGATCAAATAATAAAACTATTTTTAACTACATAACTGCACTTTAGCATACACTTTGCAATAAAATCAATTAAGTTTTATTATAGTCTGTCACAGCAAGTTGGGCTTTGAAACAATATTGTGTTACGTACGAGTACAACAGTGTTGAACAGAGAGGTATGACAGGAATGTTCGCTTAACGGCAGATTCTAAGGGTGTGAACGGTGTGAAATACTGGAAATAAAAGTTTCCTTGCTGACAAATGGATTTAAAACCTTAAGTTGGCCCTCTAGCAACACAACGCCGAAAGCTGCATTCAATTGAATGGCATGATTCTTATGTGATGCACGTTCAAACATACAGACAAAAATTCCAAAAATTCCTGTTTCGACTTCTATAACTTGAACAGGAACCCTTTCATTTGAATTTATCTTTACGTACCAGGCTGACCGAGCTGCTCGGTGCTACCAGTTTTCCGCTAACTTTACTTACCCAAAATTATCCCAAAATTACCCAAAAATAACCTAAAATGATCCCAAAAAGACCCTTAAATGTACCCAAAATCTTCCGAAAATTACCCCAAAATTATCAAAAAATAATCCCAAAAAGACCCTCAAATGTTCACAAACTGACCCAAAAATTATCCCATAATGTCCAAAAGTGATCCGAAAATGACCCCAAAAATTGAACCCAAAATGATCTCAAAATAGCTCCAAAATTATCCCAAAACGACCCCTAAATGATCTCAAAATGATCCTAAACTAATCCAAATCTGATGCCAAAAATATACAATCCAAAAACAATAAGGTAAAATAGTAGCCGTGGGCGGCAACCTTACTTGAAAATATTTTAGTTGACATTTCGCTGAAAATACCTTTCATTTGATACCCATATTGGCATGTTTTTCTACAAAATTGAAAAAATTGAGATAGGTGGCAACCCTGTAAACCGCCCCAGGTGGCAACCCCCAAGTGGATAGCCTTTGAATCAATCATACTATCTATATTCAAAATTTTATCCAAATCGGTCAAGCGATTGCCGAGATAGTCCGGATATACAAATATACAAGTTTAGCTCGTTTAAAATTATAAGATATCGGTCATCCTGTTACGATTTTTTAACCATGTATCTATATCTTCAAGATTAAAATAATTATTAGATAACAATCTTCAATTTCACCCGCTCTTACACTTCCTTACTTATTCAGTTATGCATTTGCTCATGATTGCCTTCTACTCTTAAGTATGTATATTCTGTCTAGCAAGTATTATTATTGACATATATTGATGTTGTTTATAGAGACATTGTTGAGAACACCCGTAAGATTATGAAAAACAAGTATTCAATAGTCGCTTTATTAAAGTAATCAAATATAGATAAGTGGCTAGACATAATAAAAATAAAAAATAAAAAAACAAACACAATTTTAAAGGGTTGTTTTTTTTTTATATGTTTGCAACAGTAGGAAGAGGTGAGGCTGAAACTGTTTAACTATATTTTTGAAAACATTTGAATTTAAGGAAAAGTACGAGCGACTGTCTAGCCTAGTTAGACCGGGGGTAATAAAATTTTGATAATGAAATGGAAATGTGTGAGCATTTCGTGGCTTTGCCAATATTAATTGCTGATAGAAGTTATCTTGCGACAGTATTGATTACACTACATAATTTTTATGCAGCCTTAGCAACCGAAGACTTATAGTACATTTACACCGCACCAAATTTGGCGAAAAATTGCAAATTTGGCACTTTTTTCCATGCATACAAATCTCATTTTCCGAATTTGGAATTTCATCTCATTTACCGAACAATACAATCCAGAGGAACAGACAGAAGACTTCTTTTATTATTACTCTACTGGTGTTTAAAACATCACGGTAGTGCATTTTCTTTCGGTGGCTTTTTGTCCTGGTAGAAGACTGTTGCAGGGAAGATAAGGTCAAATGCAAATTTGCCAGTGTAAACGGTGCGGTGTAAATGTACTATCAGGCTATGATATACCATGACGACAGACTTCAAAAGACAGCGCAGCTGAAACAGGAATGAAACGAATATGAAATTGAAACAAGAACAAAAATGGAATTCAAACTGAAACAGGGATGAAACGAAGCTAAAAAGAAAAAAAAATAAAAACGAAACTAACACTGAAAGAGGAAAGAAGTGGACATGAAATTGAAACAATAATAAACGAGACTCAAACTGAAACAGGATTGAAACAAAGCAAAAAGCGGACAAAAATAAAAACAAAACTACATAAAACTGAGAATAAAGAAGAAAAAGAAATATGTGCTATACCAAAACTAAAAACTGAAATCGAAACAGAACTTGAAAAATTTATCTAAATCCAAAACCCAAACGATACAAATTGAACCTACAACCCAAATTGGTTCAATATCCAGTGTTAAAATTGAGGCCCAAATTTAATCTACAATCGAAATTTAAACACATAAACGAAGAAGACTTGCTTTGCACACAGAAAAAAATGGCATTGGTAAAATCAACAATCTCGTACTGTTTACCTGAAGTTGATCAAATTTTTGTTTATTTGAACGGAATTTTTGTTGTTCAAACTAAGTTTTGTGTTAAAACAACAACTTCCTATAGTTAATTTAACAGGAAACTGTCATTATACATTTATTGCGTCATCTAATTAAATTTAGTAGAACTGTAGTAGTCGAGTTTTTTTGCTCAATTTCTCTGCGTAGGAAAAAGCTGCAAACTAAAACACAAATTCTTAGTATTATTGATTCTTAGACTATCAACTTGGGGGTTGTCACCTGGGCGGTTTATGTCAATATGGGTATCAAATGAAAGGTATTTTCGCCGACATACCAACTAAAATATTTTAAAGTAGGGTTGCCGCCCAGGGTTACCATTTTACCGTATTGTATTTGTATTGTATATTTTTGGGATCATATTTGGATTATTTTATGATCATTTAGGTGTCACTTTAGGATAATTTTGGTGCTATTTTGAGATCATTTTGGGTTAAATTTTAGATTAATTTGGGACAATTTTGGGGTCATTTTCGAGTCATTTTTGCATCATTTTGGGATCATTTTTGAATCATTTTGGGTTAATTTTTCGTCATTTTGGGAACATTTGATGGCCTTTTTGGTTTTTATGGTCGTTTTGGGAACATTTTGAGGATCATTATTGGATAATTTTTGGGTCATTCGGATTATTTTGGGTTCACATAATGTTTGTATCATTTTGGAATCATTTTACGGTAATTTTGGGGTCATTTGGGGATCATTTTTGGGTTGGTTTGGGTTCAATTTCGGATCATTTTAAGAACATTCAAGGGTATTTTTGGGATCATTTTAAGATTATTTTGGGATTATTTTAGGGTCATTTTGGGATCAATTCGGGTAAATTAAGTTAGCGGAAAATTGATAGCACCGAGCAAGCTCGGTCACCCAGGTACTAGATATTAAACACCTAAAGAAAAATTTGAAAAATCATGCAAAAACATACCAAATAGAATTGTTAATTTTATGATGAAATTTTATGTAGAAATTGCGAGCACAACAAAATCCACGAATAGGGAACATGAAACTACAACAAAAAAAAATATATTAAAAAATGAGGAAAAAAAATTAAAATGATACTAAATTTGCAAATTCGAGCTCAGCGTAAATAATGAATGAATAAATGAATGAAATTTAAGTGCTTAGATGGCATAAATATGTATGTACTACGAAAGAGTACTTAATGGATGAGACAAAAAATGTGTGCCAAATTATATGCATAAAAGTTGTATAGCAACCTGGTAGCCAAGAGCTTAAAATACAACATTTTGATAAGCGTATATTTTTATTAAGAAATAATTTATAAACATATATTAAAGTTTCCAGTGCTACAACAGCAAGTCGAATGATTAGATCGATAAGCACAATTAAATTTTTAATATGCCGAAGAGGTAGATAAAAAACAAAAAATGGCAAAACTGATAAGCAACTTAAACAAATAATTAGTTTTAAGCTAAATTAAAAAAAGAAAAAAAAAAGAAAAATATTGGTAAAAACCATCTTTGCATAGAAAACCTGATCACAGGGCTTAGGACTACATAGGAATTTCATAGGCGCTATTTGCACGTTGTCTAAAGAGAGTTTTTGTACTTAGTTTATATACCTATGTATGTAGGTATGTATGATGTATCTATATCTCAAAACCGAAAGCGATTAGCATCTATGTAAATATATTTATATAGTGTATATTACAAGTACTTGTAGCTATGTAGACGTATTATGTCAAGTACCTAGCCTCTTGTCTTTATCGCTAAAACAACAACAAAATTTCAATACATATTTCAGTTTACACAAGCAAATCGCGTTGAACTGAGATGGGTATAATAGCGCGTCTGAATGGCTCACTGACTGACTGACAGTTGCACTAACTGTTTGGCGCGTGTTAACGGCAGATTAATGTGCCTTACATATGTACATGCATATAAACATATATTTGGTACCATCTCGTAGCGCTTGGCAACAGAGTTTCTGTTGACTGACGGGCTTGGCAGGCCATTTGCTTGTTGTTGCTTTTGTTTTTCTCAGAGATCCACAATAGAAGTTGACAGAAAGGTGATTGCTATATCTCACTGAGAACCCTTCCCTTTTTTCCATCTCAGTCAAGTGCTTCTGCTTCGATTAATTCGTATGATGATAGGACAACCTTCTGGACTGGAGCCTCTTTGTCCATTCGCATAACATTACCCAGCCAGCATTGTCCATGACTACAAACCATACATCAGGACAGCTATGATGGGGGGACTTATAGAGCGTGATATTTGTTTTTCGAGAGAGGACTTTACTTCTTAGGTGCCTACTCAGTCCAAAGTAGCACTTTTTGGCAAAAGTGATTATCCGTGTGATTTCTAGACTGATATCATTTTCGGTGTTAATGCTGGTCTCTCACAGTTTCAAATCCGTAACTACCAATAGTAACGTGGCTGCCAAGGCGCAGATACTCCGCTTCTTTCTTTGATCACAGCAAATACTTCGTCTTATTCTCGTTGACCGCAAGACCCACTTTTTCGCTTCTTTATCCAGTCCAGAGAAGGCAGAGCTTATGTAGCCGTTGTTGAGGCTAATGGCTGTGTTTGAGTTTTGAGTTCCTTCCTAATTGTTTAAGAGTTACCCGGTAGCTCTGGTTTTTATTTTTCTTTTTGTTATTTTTAGCATATATTTTTCTTTTTTTTTGGTTGTCACCTCCACGGTTCCGTTCAGCATTGGTTCTACACTCAACTTGCAGCGACTTTTTATGTTTTTACAATTCGCTTATTTTTATTTGATTTTTACTTATTTCTTACTTACTTATTACTTGGCACTTTACCTGCCGTCAAGTTGATGAATTCGTTTTTTTCTTACTTTTACACTTTTCATAATTTTCTGTTTTTTTCTCTTGTTCTCTCACTGTACAACCGCAGAGTTGCTGTCACATCTGTAATGATACTGTGTAAGTACAGTGGAAGTACAGTGGAATGTAGCGCAACAATAGTTATCTCTCCATATATAGTAAAATTGTTCATTTTTGTCTGTCTATCAGTATGTATGTTCGCGTATCACTCAAAAGCTTCTGAAGGGAATTTATTGAAACTTTCACTGTTGCATTACTATAAGGCTAAATTGAAATTTAAGATATCTCTTGTCTCGATAACTCGACCGATGCTTTCGGCCGATTTAGAAGCTTTTGACCAATATTTGGACAGTTTTTTTGACGGGTCTACTACTTCAAAATAAAAATAAATAAATTAGGTTTATTTTTTCGAAGAGCATACCAGTAATCATCGTTATACTTGTTCGGACTTTAACCAAGGACAATGAAACCTCTTTTGTTTTTAAACTATATTTTATGGGAATGTCTGCAAATGTGCTATAATTTCTTCTGTCTAAAGCTCTGTTTATACCTTCATCCCACAGTGCTTCTTTGGAACTTTAGTCGTGTTTTAAAGTGAGTGATTCATCATAATTAAACAGCGACTAGCATTGGCAATAAAAATATTAAAAGGTAGACAGAAATAAAACAAAACAAAAAAAAAATTGTCAAAACGAAAACACAATGCAGACAAAAAATAAATAAAACAAAAAGCCGGAAAAAATAGGAAACAAACGAAAGGGGGAAAAAATAAACAAAAATGCAAAGTAAAGTATTTGAATAAGCAACAGCAGACGAATGTTTTTTTCAGCAAAAATGAAAAAAAAAAAAAAAAAAATTATAAAATTAAGTACATAAATGAAGACAAGAAAAAAAAAGAAAGAAATTGCTGCCATAACAGAAATGCTGCACTTAAAAGCAAAAACTGACAAAAATAAATATGGTCTGAAACAAAAAAACAAAAATAGAAGCGTTCAACTAAAACAAACACATCATTAAGAATTATAAAACGCTTAAAGCTAACAAGAAAATTGCCATAATTGTGAAAAATTCACAAAGTAGAAGCATATGCATGCATAAAACACGCTTTCATGCATGATCAAAACAGAAAAATAACAGTCGTTATTGTTAAGGAAAATAAAAGAAAACGATTTAACACTGTGCCAAATTCAAAGCTTTCGAGGAATACTGCTGATTGCTGGTTAATGACACTAATATTGAGAATAAAGCGGCGGAAAAAAGCTGTGGCATCACAAATACAAAGCCATTTTTAGATAGAGAACAGAGTTAGGATATCAAAGGAAATTTTACAAACCGTTTTAGGCGTTGAGACATCCTCAGGGTAATTTTTTCGTTTTGATCTATCTCAATCCAACTTGATTTAATTTTATACAAGGCCCTCTTACAGTAAGTACATAGGTATCGATAAATAATATAAATTTTTTTTTTTTCAGAGTTCATATATTGACTTTACCGATAATCTAACTCAGGCGTCTTGAACTCTCTCCCCAGGTGTCTACTGTGATGCCATCGTATAGTTTTGTTTTCCCGCGTCTAATTACAGCTTTGTTCTAAATCACACCACACTTCCTCACATTGCTATGTGCGAATCGAGCTTACAATATTTGACTGCTATACCCAGGCCTACCATCAAAAACTCTGTCACTTCTAATTTAAATTGGTTAATGCAATAAATTTAGAATGACAGTTCCTTCGCTGTTGAATTAACAAGAGAAAGTTGTTGTTTTAACACAAAATTTAGGTTCATCAACAAAAACTCAGTCAGTTTAACCAAATTTTGTTAATAATATTTACACAAGACAAACAATGTCTTTGAACCATATATTGAACTCCGTTAATTGCTTCTACATTTATATTTACACAGCTATTTCTTCATTAATTTTTTATTTAAAATTTCACTAAATTGAATTTCGTATTTCACCCATACATATACCAAAAAGCAGTATTTTACAAGTAAGAAAGTCTAAGTTCGGGTAATGCGAACATTAAATACCCAGCGGTAGTTTTCATATGATTTTCGAAATATTTCATTTCGGAAGTGGGCGTGGTTGGGAAGCGATTACGTCCAATAACAACAGGTATACTCCCTATTATGCTAGTATACCTCATACCAATTTCTTCGTTCTACCGCAATTAGGTTAAAAGTTACACCAGTCGAATTTTCAAAAATGCCTCCCTTAAAAGTGGGCGGTTCCTCGCCTACTTTTGAAAATTGATCAAAAAATCATAATATTTAGAATGACTAGGGCGTTCATCCTACCATACTATATCATGTTAACCATTTCCGTTACCGAATTATGTCAATTTAAGTGACTTTCGAAAATTTCGATATCTAAAGTGGGCTGAGTTTGTAGGCGATTTTATCTAATTTCATCAGATATTCATCCAATGATAAAAAAATGCTTTGTGCCAAATTTCATCGTTATACCGGCAAAAGTTTAAAAATTACGACCAGTCGAAGTTTCAAATATGCCTCCCTGAAAAGTAGGCTGTGCCATGCCAACTTTAAAAAAATTATGGAAAAATCATAAGAGAATAATATTATTTTAGCCATTTCAGCTACTGATATATGTCAATTTGTGTGATTTTCGAAATTTTCGATATCGAAAAAGAGGGCGTGGTTATCATCCGATTTCGCCCATTTTCAATAGCAACATACCTTGGCCAGAAAGTAACCTGTATACAAAATTTCATGCAAATATCAAAATTTTTACTCAAGTTATCGTGTACTCGGACAAACGGACGGACGGACAGACGGACGGACATGCCTTAATGAACTCCTCTTGTCAACCTAAGAACTTTCATATATGGAACTCTATATCTATCTCGATTAGTTTGTGCCGTAGTTCCGTTAGGTAGGTAGGTAGGTAGAAGTGGCTGCCGCAAAGGCACACCTAGGCCAGTAATAAAAGGCCCGTTGTGATACCACCAAACACTAGGAAAGTCAGTCCCGGGGCCCGGCCATATGGAAAATCCCAGTGGTGTTGGGACTCTCCATATAGCCGAAAACCCGGGACTGACACTCCTAACCGACACCGCTACCCCTCCTCGAACCATTTTGATAACTTGATGAAGGCCATCAAGTCCTTTATGTCTAGCTCCGCGACCTGGCTTAAGCTAACCAGGAAGGGAACTCCCAGAGAGCGCCTTCTCGCTCCGCTTAAGGCCGGGCAGTTGCAGATGAGGTGCTCCACCGTTTCCTCTTCCTCATCATCTTTGCAACTCCTGCAGCATCGTCGGTAGGGAACGCCTAGCCTTGCTGCGTGCCTACCAATAAGGCAGTGCCCGGTTAAAACACCTATTAATATGGATATTTCCTTCCTTTTTAGGGCGTATATGTGTCTAGATCTTTTAAGATCGCATTTTGGCCAGGTTTGCTTGGATATCCGGCACCCTGGGGCTTGTAGCCATCTTTCGTTGGCTTCGCGGAGTGTATGCTCCTTCAGCATTAGCTTGCACGTGGCAAACGGCATACCTATGCGCTCTTTATCTTGAAGAATCTGCTTGGTCGTGCCCTGCCTGGCAAGTTCGTCTGCCCTACAGTTTCCCTCAATGTCCCTGTGTCCCGGGACCCATGTGAGGTTCACGCGGTTCTGTTGGGCCATCTCTTGAAGAGATCGACGACAGCTGAGCGTCAGTTCAGAGTTGAACGAGTAAGAGCCAAGGGATTTGATGGCCGCTTGGCTGTCGCTGAAAATACAGATATCCTGTCCTATGGTGCGTTCACCTATCCAAGTCACGGCGTCCATGATTGCAGAAACTTCAGCCTGGAAGACGCTGCAGTGATCAGGTAGTCTAAAGGAGAGTTCTAGGTCCAAATCCCTTGAGTAAACCCCTCCTCCGACTCTGCCGTCTAACTTCGAGCCGTCGGTGTATATAAAAGTGCCGCCATTAGTAGCGGGACACCGATCTATGTTCTCCCAGTCTTCCCTGCTGGGAATGTTTATTCTAAAACAACAATCTCCGACTGTTGTGGTCGCACACCGATCTGTGCTCAGAGGGAGAAAGCTGTAAGATCTTAGAATACAGGAGTGTCCAATAGTGCTTGCGCCCCAGACGGACGTTTCCCTTAGACGCAGAGCCGATGCTGCTGCTGCCCGGTACCCTTCCAGATCGAGTGGCAAAAAGCCAAGAATGGCCTGGAGAGCTTCATTGGGCGTTGTTCTTAACGCCCCGCTTATACAGATCATGCTCGATCTGTGGACTTTTCCTAACAGATTTAGGTTTGTTGCCTTTCCTAGCGCAGGCCACCATACCACGACTCCATACAGCATAATTGGCTGGATTATCGCAGTGTAGATCCATCTGCAAATTTTGGGGCTGAGCCCCCCTTTTTTGCCAATGGCTCTTTTACACGTGTAAAGTGCAATGCACGCTTTCCTCTGGCGCTGGATGACATTCTCCTTCCAGTTAAGCTTTCTATCTAGAACTGTGCCTAGGAATTTGGCTTTATCAGCTAAGTTCAGGCGCACGCCATCTAGTTCTGGTAGGTTCAGCGGTGGTATCTTGTACCGCCTGGTATAAAGGACAAGCTCCACCTTTCCCGGGTTGATGCTAAGTCCGCAGCGAGAGGACCATGAAGAAACTTCTCGCAGTGCTACCTGCATCAAGTCACACAGGGTTTGTGGGAATTTGCCCCTATATGCAATAGCTAAATCGTCTGCATAAGCCACTATCTTCCCGCCCCCCCACCTTGTGTCTCGTAGCAGCGAGTTTACGGTGAGGTTCCATAGGAGCGGGGAGAGAACACCACCCTGAGGCGTTCCTCTTGTGACATAGCGTGAAAGATCAACTGTTCCCAGTGAAGAAACTATTTTCCTTCCCTTTAGTAGTTGATCAATTAGACCAATAAGAGACCTATTTATGCCCAGGTTTGTTAAAGCAGTGTTAATAGCCTCCGGCCTTATATTGTTGAAAGCCCCTTCGATGTCCAGAAAGGCCACGAGACAGTACTCCTTTTCGTGCAATGATTTTTCAACAATAGAGACTAGGCTGTGGAGCGCAGTTTCCGTTGATTTACCTTTGGTGTATGCATGTTGATAGCTAGAAATAAGGTTGCTATCAATAGTAGAGGAGAGATAATCGCTAATTATCCTCTCGAAGGTTTTAAGTGCAAAAGACGAGAGGCTGATCGGTCTGTAGTCTTTAGGCTCATAGTGTGAGGCCTTCCCAGCCTTTGGAATAAAGACTACCGTGGCGCTTCTCCAGGAGCACGGAATGTAATTAAGAGCCAGGCAGGCAGAATAGAGAACTACCAGCCATTTAGCTGATATTTCCAGCGTGTTTATAAGTTGTGCGGGGAAAATCCCGTCTGGCCCAGCTGCCTTGAGCGGCTCAAAGCTTTTGATTGCCCACCTTACCCTTTCCTCCGTAATGGGTATGTTTACCGCCAGGTTTGTTGCAGATGCTACAGGTGCATCATACAAGTTCCCCGGAAAGTGTGTGTTCAGGAGCAGCTCCAGGGTTTCCCCTTCCGTGCTGGTCCAAGATCCGTCAGGCTTCCGTAAATAGCTAATGGCTGTTTGAGTTTTTGATAGCACTCGTCTAAGTCTCGCTGTATCATCGACTTTTTCGACCCCGGTGCAGAAATTTCTCCACGAAGTTCTCTTCGCTTGCCTTAGAGCCTTTTTATAGGCCCTCAGTTTAGCTTTATATTCGAGCCATTCAGGCTCCGTACCGATGCTCTTGGCCTTGTTAAATTGCTTCCTGCATGATATACGGAACGAATCCAGGTCGTAAGACCACCAGTGGGGTCTATGTTTGCCGCGTGGTTTTGGTACTGGACAAGCCTGCTCTAGGGCATTTGAGAGCGCCGTTGTAAAGGTCGTTACCAGGTCATCCAGTTCTCCCACTGATGAGGGGGCTTGTGGAGGTAATACTGGCAGGTCCCTAGCTAATATTTGGTTATGTAGCTGCCAGTTAGTGTTGCGTGGATTTCGTTTCATAACTGGCTGCTCAACAATAAAGTCTAACACAATTTCTATGTACCGATGGTCAGAAAATGAATGCTCATCAAGAACACGCCATTTTCTGACCCACTCATAAGCGCCTTCGCTACAAACAGTGAGGTCTATAACCTCCCTACGAGCTTTAGTTATAAAAGTAGGCTCGTTACCCACGTTACAAACCACCAGGTTAGTTGTTAGTAGGTAGTCAAACAGAGAATCGCCCCTAGCGTTAATATCGGAGCTTCCCCACTGGACGTGATGAGCATTAGCGTCAGCTCCAATAATAAGATGGCCCGTACAGAAATTATCCACCAGATCTTTCACCTCCTTTTGTGGAGGAGGTTCTTCGGCGTCATAGGGCATATAGACCGACGCCATCGTTAGGCTGGTGCTGCCGACTGTTAAGCTGGCAGCTGTAACGTCACCATTTGAGTAGTTGGGTAATAGAAAGGTGTTTAGCTCAGACTTTACCAAAATACAGGTTCTGACCTTGCCCTCATCATTGGCTTGGATGAGCTTGTACCCCTTAGTCCCCAATCCACAGATCCTAGAGCTATTGACCCAGGGCTCTTGGATAAGGACCACGTCTACGTCGCCTTTAGAAAGACGACTGCTTAAAACAGCCGAGGCTGCTTTAGATTTGTGCAGATTTATCTGAAGCACCACCAACATGAGAGAGCTCAGACATCCCTGCCGCCAGCGTGTCGTCGAGGTCTGGCCTGTTCCGGGGGCTGTCTCTCAACGAGGAGTTGTTCAGAGCACCTGCACGATTTGGCGTGGCGGGAACCCTGCTGTCTGAAGCAGCATCAACGTTAGTGTGCTCAGGTTTAGCCACGATCGTGACGTCGAGGCCTTCTTCGTCAAGCAGGCTTTCTTCTATCGCCGAGTTGTTCGCAGCACCATCGCAATTTGACGTGGCGGATAACATACTTTCCGCGTCGGACTCCTCTGCTTCCCCTTCCGATGCCTCGATCTCCGAGTCCTCCGGAGCGTCCGGAATAGCAGCGCGCTGTGCATCGCCACGGTATACGTGGATCACGATCTGACCCAAGCCGTAATGCACTCGTCCGTTGCACCGTTTAAGGGGCTCGAGCGCCTCCTTATTCAGAGTGATAACCACCTGTCTATTGGGCCCAACCACATCATCGACCAGATTGACGCCCCAATCCTGCGTCGGGAGAGACGGATTCCAGACCTGCAGCATCTCAAGAATATTCTCGGGTTCTGCAGGGACGGCAGGAATCCATGCCCTTGCCCTTGGCCGAGCAGGAATGTCCTTCCAGTCGACGACATCTAGTCTTGCCCCTGGATAGACTTCACCCAGTCTTGCAACTGCTGCCTTATACAGTGCGACAGTTCTTGCATCCTCGCACGCGAATATTTTGATCTGACCTTGGTGCCAGCCCGCGTCAGTACCTCGCGGCGGACTACCCGGAGACTCACGCATTAAGTGGAGGAGGGCCCTGCCCATTTCATTTCGGACATACAGCCACTGGTCTTTGGGGATGGACCAACGGTCGTTACCTCGGTCAATGAAACCTATAAGGATTCTGTCCTTGGTTACTTCAGCAAAGCTGAGTTTTCCCACTACGGGGTTGACCTGATGCCGCTTCGGATGGGGGTCTACCTCTCCGTCCGATCTCTGGCGTTTGAAGGGATTACCGTTCACCCTCTTAGGCACATAGGGCCTCTGGAAATTTGGTATCAGAGCTTTCGCTTCCTCCACCATCTTCCTTTCTTCCGGCGACAGCTTCTCCTGCGGTGCTCCCTCATATTTTTTAAGGATCCTTGCGGCCTTTCTTTTATCCCAGTACGCAAAGCGTCGGGGAGATGCCTCTTTGGGGGGATTCAGACTCGTAGTTGCCATCGCGGTCTCTCCCTTTGCGGCGTCGTCCTTCTCTTTCGAAACTCTGAAACCAGGTCGTGAGACCATTGCCCCAGATGTGAAGAGATTGGGTTTCGTACCAGCGCTTGATGGAAGTTTAGCTTCCGCCGTTTTCTGCTTGACTGCGTAGGCAGCCGCACTGTTGCTTGCTCCCATCAAGTCACTCTTACTTGATAGCAGTTTGGGGGATGACTGACCCGTAGTTTCCATCGCTGTCGGCCTCCCAGTTAACTTTGAGGCGGAGTTTGTCCTCCGGCGTTGTGTTTTCGCTTGCTCCAGCATAGTTCTTCTCTGCTGCGGAGTAAACGAAGTCGTTAATTGCTTTGTATTTTGTGTGTTCTTCATCTTGTTCGTACGACCCCTCGCCGGACAAGGCCAGCTTAGGGTCAAGGGTAGTGTAAGGGGAAATGTGTCGTCCGCCGCGGCAGAGCCCCATACCGCGGTAAGGCCATAGTTACTCCCTGAGGCGGCCCGGTATCAGTGAGGCTCCGTTCGACTACAGCCACGATTTGCCTCCCGGCTGCAAACGTCCAATGGGCACGGTATCGCATAACACCCTGGATTGGGAGGGAAAAGTTTTGCACATTTATATAGCGAGCCGCTTGCTTCAAGACAGACGCCCGCTTACAGCCGCACCTCTTGGTGTACAGACGCTGCGAAAAAGACCCCGGTGAGCCCTTAAACCAAGTATGTCAGAGTGGCCCCCCCGGGGCTCCCTCTCTTTCTGCCGCGAGCCTAGGTAGCTCAACGTTGCCCAGAGTGCACGAACGAGGACGCAAGAGTCGGGATTGAGCGCGGTCACTCAGCAACCACACCCCATTACACTCCGTAGTTCCGTTATGTGAACAAAATTATAATACCCTTGTACTAGAACTAGTACGCTGGGTATAAAAACTTATCTGTGTTCCCAGAAGTATCTCTCAAAAGTGCATAATTCACAAAAAAAAATAAAAAAATGTTTACTTGGCTCATATCTGTTGTATTTACACGTAAAACTACTTAAGTATGTTAAGCAATAATCAAAATAGAAAAACAAAAGAAAAAAACAAAAACAAACAAGTACCTATGCACCCTGTCGTATGAGTAATTATCGGCAGACCAAGTCACTATGTTTAAATAAATTACTCATACTTGGCGTAGTACTTAACAAGGGCTCCCTTCGAACACCTTTGCTTGTTGCTTAGGGCTTTTAGTAAACATATAAACGAAAATTGCATAAACAAATTGTTTACATAAATAAACTATTGTTATTCTTACAAATAATTGCATATGCACCCAGGTACAAAAATATGTACATATGTTTGTATGTATGCCTTCTATTTGCAAAACATTTAAAATGCGTTTTGAAAATAGTTTTTCTTGGAGTATTTAGTAACAACAGTGACAGAGTCTCGATATGTCAAAGTGATTAGCTGCTGACATTTAACTTGACATCTCATCAGACATGCGTTCTGCATATTTATTAGTTATAGTTAAGGGCTCACTCACGTTGCATTTGTATATAATTAAATTTGTTTTTTTTTTAGATTTAAGTGCCAGCTATATATTGATAGCTAGTCATATACTATAGTACACACAGAGAATATTGAGCTGTCGATGGATAATAATTGACAGTGATTTGTTCATATCAACCAAAATATCTGTTGATTCAACCAAAATCACGGTCAATTCTTATCTATCACCAGCTCAATTTTCTCTGTGTGTAGTATAGTATGTATATATGTAAATATTTACACTGTGAATCGAAATCAAAAAAAATATTTGTCAAATAAGACACTTGGCACATCATTGACATATAAGCACACACCCCCTTTGAGTTGCCAAAAACGTTTCTATGCGGAAATTAAATTAATCTGTACTAAGTATGCTTGATTTGCTTACGCTTGAAATCGTTGCAAATACAGAAGTGACGCATCGTAAATGCTAGGGATGTTGCGGAATTTCGATTTGCTATAGTGAAAGCTCGATTGATGAGGATTTTGTTTTAATATTCCATTAACATGAGACAAATGTTTCGGTGCTCTAAACTAGGTAATACTGGCCCGTAATCATAATCGTTGATTAACACGCGTATTAGTTAATATCTTCACTAAACTTAAAAAGTAATTTAAAATTGTGGTCAATCATAGTCATGCTAAACAAACATATTAGCTGAAAAGAAATTTAACAGGGATCTCAAAAAATAAAAATAAAAAAAATGAAATTAAACAGGAACCTCTCATGAAAAGAAATTAAAATGGTTGGTGATTTGAAGAATTTTTTTAACTTTGGCAGGATCACCCTGTGCCAGCTAATATAGCATATCTGTGTCACAAACCATTGCACATTTGTGCTAATAACCGACAGAGGGCAAACTCAAGTACTGTTATCCACACAACCATAGACACATACCGCGTTATTAAAATTTTAAAATGGCGCTTTCTTCATTTTAATTTTTAAACTCCATATTAGACATGAAATATATTTTATGTTGACTATGACAGACATAGAACGATGTTTATGTTAGAATCATGTTAAAGTAGATTAAACTCTATTCTAATTCGGCAGGGAAATAAATTTGAGGCAGGACAACGTCTGTCGGTTCAGCTAGTATTTCGTAAATATTACTTATGGAAAACCCTGCCGTTCAATTGTCCTAAAACAAGGCAGTCTAAATGTGTTTTCTATCAAACAAATACATTTATTTCTTACTTCGCAGTTGTACTTCTTGCAAAAAATTACCAAAATTACGAGTTTTTCAATTTTTTTCATAATGTTGTAAGTCCTTGAGCACTATATTGATGTTGCAATATTAGGTTGAAACTCTCTCAGAATATTTGTTTTGGCGATAGCTTAAAATGTAGGGGGTGCCTAGATCTGTAAACCTTATATGTAGTATATAGTTTTCTGTCTCTAGTTCAGTAGCCGGCTTGCTATGTTTAAGCATTGGAGTTTTTCTCCCAGGAAAGGAAATGCCAGCCTATGTTCTAGCCTATACCCTGCTGCGACTTTAGTCTTTCCCGCGATACCATTTCAGATAAGTTAAAAACATCTGGGTTTGAGTACCTACAGCTCCTAAAAATACACTTTCGGAACATCCCTAATCTATACTGATTAGACCTATACTGTGTTTTACAAAAGTGTTGTTATTGGAGTGCGAAATGCTTAAGTTTTTGGGTTTTGATAGCAACGTCACTAATACTGAAAAACAAGCCTCTTAAATTTGGATTGACGCAAACAATTTTATTATTGTGTTATTATATTATTTTGATATGTATTTTTAGTTTTTTCGGGTTTCGATGCATACTCAGGCATGAGAGGCTCAACTAATGATCAGTAGCTAGAGAAGATCGTACAGATGTGTTGAGTGCCTGAGAATGACTTAATCTCAATAAGCAGATCTGGGATCGTATTTTCAATTAGGTGAACTCATGAATCATACAAATATGTATAAAATAAATAATAAAAAGAATATAAAAAAATATCTATCTTTAATAAAACTCTAGAAAAGTTACTGAATGGTGGAAAGAACGAAGTATTTCGGAAAAACTCGACAGGAATTGCCAATAGAGATAGGGGCTTAATCCAAACATGTGTGACAGAAAGGAATATACCATAGGAAAGGATGCCGAGGAAGAGGTTGATGCAGAGGAATTGGACCCGATAATAAGGTTTGCAAAAGGCGAAAAAATTGTTTCAATAGAATTTAGTACCTGCTAATCTACTATAAAATAAAAGGGAAGGAAAGAATAATGAACTAAAGGAAATAAAAGGAGAGGAAAAGAAAGGAAGTGAGTCATTTACGGCTCTTACATGATTCATGTACGACACTTAAAAGAAGCAAATACGACTCGGAAGGAGCCATATCTTGCGATTTTAGGAGTCATAATCGACTCATGTTTCGCTTTTTAGATACATGATACCGATTGAGCTCCGAGAACATACCCTCAGGTCGTTTATAGAAGGTTTGTTGTTCTCTTTTTAGCCTTAAACTAAAAAAAATAAAAGAAAGAGAAGGAATAGCAAAAAAAAATCACGAGTACTTGGTACTCACGATTTCTTTCATTGTAATTTGAGAGATTTCAAAAGTCTGGAAACATTTTCTAGGCTTGCTGTGATTTTTACATGAAAGGTCAAGAGATGTGTTCGCACATTTGGGTCTTAGTTTGCAATACAGAATGGAATCGTGTGAATATGATCTCCAAATACCAATAAAATATAATGTTCCGAGTAAACACTTTTTATTTTTCAAGCATTTCCTATGATCTTGTGCTTCAGGTTAAAAATGTTCTGCAAAGATTGGAATACTTACGCATTTCGCAGAACAACGTCATCTCCAAAACGAAAAGTCTTCCCAACATACAACGAAAAACGAAAGAAAATCAGTGCTAAATTGCATTCTACTGCGCCAATAAACCCCCGCAGCTAAAATCAACTTTGTTTTCCTCTTTAGAACATTCTCCCACCTCACTACGCCCCTTCAAATTGATAAGTCAACATATTTTTTTTTTTTTACAAAAAAGTTTTTTTTTCTTTATTTGTGGATTTTTTTGATGTATTTGTGTTTTTTATTAAATTTTTCATCTGGCAACATTAGCTGTACTCAGTTCTTTTTTAGTATTTTTTTTTTTTTGTATTTTTTTTTTGTATTTTTTTTTCTATTTTCTGAAAAAATGTTTCACACCCAAAGGCGTTTGTAAAAATGTATGTGTTGATTATTACAGAGTTTGTTGTTGTTGTTGTTGTTGTTTACATACACATATATGCTTGTTTGCTTGCTTTAATGCATAATTAATTTTTAATTAGAAAAAAACTTAACATTAATACAATCATTCTTTGTTGTTGTTGTAATAATAATAATAATAATGGTAATAGTAATAATAATAAAAAATTAATACATGCACAAGGTTTGTTTATTTGTTTATTTTTTTTTAAACATTTTTTTTAACTATTCAAATTTTGTTGTTGTAATAAATAGTTGCAGTTGTTTGCTGATTTTTAATTTTTGCTTTAGCACTTACTAGCTACTACATACCTAACAGTTCACAATGAGTTGGATATTTTTGCATATTGTTTTTTGTTTTTTTTTTTTTTTTTGCTGTTTATTTTGATTTTGAAGCTATTCTGTTTTTGTTTTGCGTTACGGCTATTTACTTTTTTTAAATTGTTTTTTTTTTTTTGTTTTCTTTTCTGCGCTAATATGTTTTGTGTTTTTGTTGTGCCATATAAGAAATAATTATTGTTTGCTTGTTTTTTGGTTTTGATTATGGAAATTTTTTTCTTTTTTTTCGCTGCTATTGCAAAATATTTATATTTGAGCTTGTCTCGGGGGCTATTGCAAAAGTATCTAGTTAGTTTTAGGTATGTATGCATATGTATGTATGCGTGTGAGCGCTAACTCAATTCTTACTTATTTGCTGTTAAATTTGTTTTTGGAATTGATAAATTGCAAAACTTTAAGTTTTCTTGCTAGACATTCTCATATTTTTTTTTTGGTGTTTTTTTGTAGTTTTTTTGGAAATTTAAATTTTTAGGACTTTTTTAGGTTTTATAAATTATTTTGAATTTTAATTTTTTTTTACTGTAATACTAAACTTTTTATTATTTTGAATAGTCAATATCGCAAATGTAGCTTTTTCACACAAATATTCTTACAGTTTTATAAAATTTTTTTTCAAATTTTTCTCACATGTTTGTTGCCAAAAAACTTTAAGCTTTATTTTTTTTTTTTTTTTTAAAGTAGATTTGTTTTTTTTTTTTTTTTTGAATTGCTATCCATTTGGGCTGGCTCTGCTCGATTTCATTGCTAAAATTAAGCCGCCGCCACTGCGCACAAACTACCTACAACGTTTTTTTTTTTTTTTTTTTCTATATCTGTAATTCTATTTTCGTCTTCTTGCTTTATTGCAATTCGCTTTGTAACTGCTACTCTTCTTCTTCAACCTCCTTATATACTTTTTCGTAATCTTAATTTTAAAAAATCTTAGCATCTTAAAGTGTTATCACATTTTCATGAGTTTGAGATTTTGGCTATGTAGCGCACGAGCGTAAAAATACGACATGTTGAGGCTTCACATTAGTTTTGAATAGAGTTGGAGTTAATAAAAAAATTACAAAATTTTAATTTTTTTTTTTATGAAAAAAATAATGAAAATTTTAATTAAAAAATAATTTTTTTAATTAAAAAAAAATTTTAAACTGTTTTCAAAATTTTTAATTTTTTCTCTTTGTTTTTTTCGCAAAAGTAAAAAGAAATAATTTCAAAATTGTGTTTTTTAAATAAATATTGAAAGTTAAAAAAAAAAAAAATATTTCAAAGTGTTTCTCAAATCGGTTTTTTTTTCAAAGCAATATGTCGCCTCTCCACGCGTATCCACTAGCCGTGCGCTTGCAGCCTCAGAAATCTTAAAATTTCATGGATTTTCTTCGTTCTCCGCTTCCCTACTTCATCGCACAATAACTGCAATTTTTTGTTTCTTTTTTTTTTTTTGAATTTCAAAAAATCAATCAATTGCCATTGCTAACAATTGACTTAAACGCTACGAAACGTTAACTGCATTCACAGAAATTTGTTAAAATTAAAAATATATTAAAAAAAATTGTTTAGTATTAATTATTAAAATTTATTTTTTTCAGTTTTTTTTTCATTAAATTTAAATATGCAGATCATTCGTGGGCGCTTATGCGCGTTAACTAAAACCTAACGAGTTCATTTTTTCTGTTTCAATTGAAAGATACTTTTTTCATACGTCACTAAATGAGATACGCGTAAAACATTAAGGTTATATGTAAATGTATGTGTGTGAGTGTATGTCACGTATATTTTATGAAAATGTTTTTTTTTTTTTTTTTGTAATAAAGAAAAGTGAAAGTGGAAAATGTCGTGGAAAGTGGTCCGTTGCGGCACCACGCTTATACTGTAAGTAAAATTGCTTGCTTTGTTTGTAGTGGTATGCGTCAGTGCGTATACGTCAGTGCGTCTATTTGCGTTTGTCTGTCCATAGAAGCGTCGAAATTGTTCAATTGATGTTTTAGTATGTGTCTATATGTGTAGGTGGGGTTGCTTCCTCTTCTTCTACTTCGTCTCCTGTTTATAATAAAAAACCATGCTTAAACCTAATAACACGCCCTTAATCATCAACATCTTACACAATTTCGTTAACTTCCATCGTTTCGAGGTTCACATATTCGTCGAGCAGCAGTCATGCTTCAAAAAACAGATCGTTCGTTAAATCGGCTCGTACTCGTCGTCATTCGCAATACGTTACGTCTGCAACAGCACCAAGATTTTGGTGCTACTCCTCGAACGCGTTGACAATCAAACGTCAAACGTTTTCAATACACGCACTGCACGCATACACACGCACACATCCTAGACGCAAACCCAAGCAGCACAGCCAACTCATTTAATTGAGAGCGCTGATTGTGCACCACTGCTACTGCTTCTTCGTCTTGTTTCTCTTCTTCTTCTTCGTCTTCGTCTTCTTCTAGCAGTCTCTTGCAGTTGACCTTGACGAATTCATGATGTTGGCGCTGAGATCGTTGTAGCAACAGTTGCACCACCCTCATAACTATAACTGGTGCGATCTGTTGAGTACAATTTATGTTTGGTTATTGTGAATGTTGGACTGATGGTGATTGTGCGTGCTAAGCTCTTCATGAATTGTGGCAGCAATGATGTCCAACCGCGATGATCTTGACGCAAAGTTAAATAGATCTCGAAAGTGGATACCATTTCAGGATCCAATTTGAGTTCGGCGATGCGTCGTGAATTATTCGGCTCATCCTCGAATTCGATATAGATTGTGCAACCGCGTACGCCACATGGCTCCTTCTCGGAGACACGTATAATTTCGGCGGCAATGCGCAGCGTGAGATCACAGGGTAAGGAGACTTCGGTGCAGGTGAGATGACGCTGCTTGGCGGCGCGTAATTCATCCAACAGACGCAATGATAGATCATTCATGGCGGCCGCATCGATATCATCACAGTTGAAGAGATTTGTTGAGGGATATTGGGAGGGTGTGTGTTGTGTGGTCAGGTAGCTGCCGCCCACGCTTGTTGTTGATGGCGCTGATGCGGTGCGACTCGCTGCAGATTTTTTCACTTCCTTGGAGGACGGTGGCGCAATCATTACCTCAGGCACGGCCAAAAGTTCTTCGGTGCTCGCTGTGCGTTTGGTTTTCTTATTGTTATGATGAATAATACTGTTTCTCACATTTTTATTGTTAACTGTGTTGTTTTTGTTATTAAGAATATTATTGTTGTTGTTGCTAATTTGATGATAGTTTTGTTGATTCTGCAGATATGGTATGGGTATGCTGGCGGTCGGTTGTGGGGTAGCGGCAGCCATCTCTGCCTCCGCATCGATGCAGGCGCATGATGAGAGCGGCAACAGAGGCGATAACGTGCTGGTCCAATCTAAAAGTAGAAGAAGAAAAGCGAAAAAACAAAAGATTAGCTAAATGTTGATAAAGTTGTGTTTACTTATTTTGCGATTAAAAATTCAAGCCAAAGCAAATAAAAGATAAAAAGTTGTGTGTGTGTGAAAAAGATACAAAAAATAATAGCTGAATAAATAAGTTTCCAGAAGTATCGCGTGCACGTGTGTGTGTGGCATGGCAACTACAGCACAAACGCACATTCGCACACGAAGCCAAAGCAAACGAAGAGCATATCTCGCTACGTGCGAGCAACTGTAAAAGTGGGTGAGTGCACAAACGCACACACACAGCGCACCGCACATGGCAACAGCGCATAGCATAGCAAAAACAACAAAGCAAAGCACCGTTACCGCCACCATCATGTTTTGTATGCGTAGCTGAGTGTGCGTGCGTGTATGCATTTGCCCATTACACCGCACCTCATTGTGCCAAACGAGTGAACATCATGTGCGGCACTTGGTAACAAGCAAAGAGGAAATTGAAAACGAAAATTGTAAAAAAATTGAAAAAATTTAAAGCTTGAACGATAACTAATATCTATTATTTAAGTGCGAGTTGTTGTTGTTGTTGCAGCTTGTTGACTTGCACAAAATGTGCTCGTGTGCGTAACGCAACGTCGGACACGAGTGCGAAAAAAGGGGTGAATGGCTGATTGGCAGCAAGCGGCGCCCACTTTTCATAGCAAATGTGTATCTGTTAGATGCTTTTATTTTGCAAGTTTGCAATCTTTTTTTTTTTTGGTTTGTCTATTCTTTTTGTTGCAGAAATGTGTGAAAATTGTTTACGAAAACATAATTACACAAAAGGTTAGAAATTAATCAATTCAATGAGAAATGTGTCAACGCGCTGTACGATGTGCAATGCACAAGTTGTAAATTATTGTTAAAATAATTTAATTTTTATTTTGTAAAATAGAAGAAAAAAATGGTGTTTTAAAAAATACAAAACAATTTCACTGTGGTTAAAAATATAAAAGAAATGTGTTCTCGAATTTTCTAACCTATGTATGTATATAAATTTACAAGCTGCTTAGTTTTTTGAAAATTTCAGCAAAACTACAAGTTTTATCAAAAAATACTTAATACCAAAAATTGTAGATCATACAATTTTCTATAAAAAATATTAAACTACTTCTTTTCCTACGAGCAACCGTTTCTGAGATATAACGCTTCAAAAAGTTTTAAATACATTTCTTATCCTGATAACTAATATACATGAGTGCGTCTCGTTTATATGCGATTTTCAGCAAAATAGTAAGTTATATTAAAAAAATACCCTTGACAAAAATTGTACATCATAAAATTATCTATAAAAAAGTTCTAAAAAATTTGTTTCCTACTGCCTATCGTTTTGGAGATATAGCGCTTCAAAAAGTTGCATTATTATCATACTGTAACAAATGAAGTACCAACTTTTTGAAGCGTTATTTCTTTGAAGCGGAGGCTTCTAGAAAAAAAGTAACTTTACATTATTTCAAGATAATTTCAAGAGCTACAAGTTTTGTAAAACGTATTTTTTTGATGAAACTCACCGTTTTGCTGAAATTTTCGAAAAACTCACTTTACCTTAAATAAAAAATTTCAAACTATTTTTCGTACGATTTCACCAATTGTCAGCTTGTAAATTTATGTAACTTCGAATGTCGCAATTTATTGTGCTAAAATAGTTCACATTGGAAATTTACTAAAATCTCAAACTTTATTTATTCCAAAAAAATTAAAACAAAACTTATTTTTTTACAACTTTTTTTCTTTTTACTTAGGCTCAAAATTCACTTAAGTTATAAAATAGATTTTAAAATTTTTCGAAACTTACCTCTTACTTTACTGGACCCGTATATATTATATTTCGATTGATATTGTTGTTGCACCGCAAGTACTTCCATTTTCATTTGAGAAAAAAAATTAACTTATTTGCTTTGCAGTTTAAATTTTATAAAATATCTAATTGCTTTCGGTGGTTGGCTGCTTTTTACTTTAAGCCGACTGCTGACTGTTCTTCTTCTCTTAGCAAATCACACTTGTTATCACTTAGTTCTTGTGTTTGAAAAAATTTTATTTTTCAAAAATTTTCAAAATTTTTATTTTTTGAAAAAAGTCTTTTTATTATTATTATTAACTGCTTAAACGTCTCCTTTGCCTGCGCGCTTAATCGCTTTATCACAATATGCTGAATTTCCGTTTTGTATTAAGTTGTTGAATTGCTTGCTGCTGCATTGGTAATTTTATGTTTCTGCTTACCAATGACTAATTTTTAGCTTTTTATAAAATTTGTTAAACTAACGTTTTTTTTATTTGTAGTTTGTTAATCACAGCACTTGATTCTTAAAACATCAGCTCCTCTTTTTTACTTTAACTTATTACTTGTTAAATTATCACTTAAATGGCGTTGGTCCGTTAAGCTTTTTTTTTTGTTTGTTAAAAAAAAACTTTTCTCTCCTTAGGATGGCAAACTTTTATTTAATAATTTTTTTTTATTATTAAAAATTACAGTGTTCTTCTTCTCTGCTCTTTTTTTCTTGTATTATAAAAAAATAAGTACTAGAACGTAACTTATTTGCGCATAGATAGAATTCTTCTTGAAACAATTTTCTTTGTATCTGCAATTTTGCTTGTGTAGATATCTTTCTGAATTAAACTCGCGTTCTTCACACTTTTTCTTCTCGCCTCTACAATATATATAAGTATTTGACTCGCTTCTTCTTCTTGTTATCTCATTTGTATTTTCAATTTTCAGTTGTGTACCTCAGCAGTGTTTCGAAGCTACTATACCAAACCGGCTGAACGAGGCGCTTATTTATACCCACGGTGCTGCATTTGCTCCCTGAGTTTTATTTTTTCATCATCCTCAACAACAAATAATGGCTCATTCGTTGCTCACCGCTTGCTGCTTCGTTGCCTTGTTTTTGGTTTTTTGCCTGCTAGCGGCTGCCGGCCACTACTGCGTGTATACACAATTGGAGGCACGTATGCGCTAGGCATGAGTGATTTTTATACGAGAACGAGTGCGCTACTGCTATGCATGAGTGAGTGTATAGCTTTGGTTGAGTGTGTCTTATATGTCGCTGGATGGATAGGATTTGTGCAGTGTGGTGGTTGGAAACACATACATTTTCTATGCTCTTCACTTTTCACGCCACAAACAATATGGTTAAAAAGAGCGCGTTTGCTAAATATACTTGCTACAAATTGAGTGAGTATCTTTTCAAACCGCTTACTCCACTGCACTTTTATTCAATTTTTTGATGAATTGATAGTTGTTGCTTGCTCGCTTATAGAATCTACCCCAAAAGAATTGGTGCTATTGTCTTGCAAAACGCTCTAGTGGCTACATATATATACTACTCTTTCAACAGCTGAGCAGTAATGAGTGTTTGAGCGAGTGAATTAGTTTATCTCTCATCATCACACTCGAATACACTCAATATACAATTGCTGATGCAATTCTCGTTTCTAGTTTAAGTAGGAACTAGGCAATTATCCCATATATAGTTGTGGTTGCTTTCCTTATTTCAGCTGACTTGGCTGATGAAAGCCAAGTTTAGTTTTGCAGTATTTGAGTGAGTGGTTAGAGAGTGAAGCAAACTAAAAAAGAAACAGCTAAAAAAGAGCCGCTTTAGTTCGAGACTTGAGCGCGCTAATTGAGTGAGTGCGGCGTGCAATTGAGTGATTTTGGTGCCGGCCTCTGTAAATGCGCGAAATTCTCAGGTGCTACTGACTTAATTATAGAAAATTGATGAGCTTTGCTTCGGAGGTGGCTAATCGTTGCCACAACCCCCCTTTACAAACAACTATATTATATTTTGAGCCATATTGAGTGCCTCTTTTTTAACCCAAACACTCTCCTGTGCTCACTTTTGCGCTTGCAGAAACTCATACCACAAACAAACGCACTTGAACAGCTGTTCATATACACTTGCAGCTAGAAAAGTAGCTGTCTTATTCCAGCCCCCTTTTTCCATTCGCGTTTCTCAAATACTCTTTAAAATTTTACTCAATGTTCTTTCTTTTTCATATCACTCAAATTTGTTGTTTTCGTTTGTCTGCTCTATCTCTACCTCTCACTCAGCAGGGGGTTGCCTGTCCCATACATAGTTCACCGCTTTTACCACCCTTCAACTGAGTGCCGAGTTCTGTATTCTGGATATGCCTGTTCGTCGTTAACCTTCTCCGCACTGTGGTCTACGTGACTCTTTACAGAGCGCGTATGGCTAACAATTGTTATTTGAGTTGTTTTTCCTTATTTGTTGTTGTTGAGTTTTTCGTTTTTGGCTCTTTTATGACTTTTTCTCACACAAACCTATATGTATTTCTTTCATTATTTTGTACTTAGTATATTTGAAGCCGGAAAGAGTGTCATCTTTTTAGACGTTTTGTAGCCGCGCAATGTATGAGTACATACGTATGGACGAATGTAAGACGGGCGCACGCACGAATCGATTGTACGTCGTTTTGACACAACAGACGTACTGTTGATAGGAACTGACTGACGAAATACGTCGCTGCCAGCGAGTCACAACCAATGTAAAACTGAAATAAATAAAATATAAAAATAAAAAATTATTAACAAAAAAAAAAATATTTTAATGAACTAAAAATGCTGCGCTTGTTGGTTTTGTAGTTCGATCTTTCGCTTTGTGCCGCTGCTGTGTATTTTCAAATAATTTTTTTTTTTGCTGTTTTAAATTTTTTTTTCGCTTTCTGTTTGCTGTTGAAAGTTAATACAAACAGGATGAGAAGCCAATATATCAAGATCAAGCCGCTGTGAAAAACGGGTTTGCTAGGCACTGTGCGGGTGAAAGCGAAAAATCAAGCCACAATTCGCAACTACAACTGCAACAGCGGCGAGGCTTATGAAGTAAAAATAAAAATATTAAATAAATGATATGCCTTAAAGTAGTTGTGTTAATCATAACAATCATTATAAGTGCGATTACGTGCCCTACAAGTAGTTTCACAAACATATCGACACATGAATAAAAATGTATATATGCGATACATATGTACATATTCTCGTCGATTAAGTTAGTTTGAGCGACGAACTAATTTAATTAGAGGTGTATAAATAAACTTAATGATTTTAATGAAATGCGTGGAAAACGTTTATGATATTATGAATTTTGATAGGAAGTTTTAGTCCGGTGAAATGAGACCAACAAATAAGAATGGCTCTATATGTATATATTATAAATAAAAATTGAAAATTCCTCATCTTCCAAAAAAGTTTTTCGCGATTTTCAGCAAAATGGTAAAACTTATCGTAAAAATACGCTTTTCAAAAGTTGTAGATCATAAAATTATCTCCAAAAAATATGAAACAACTTTTTTTCCTACGAGCTACTGTTTCTGTGTTAAAACGCTTCAAAAAGTTGATATTTTATTTGTTACTATAAGAAATGTAAAAACAAAAAAAATTTGTTTCGCAATTTTACCCTAAACGGTGGGTTTTATCATAAAAATACCCTTAACAAAAATTGTACATCATAAAATTATCTACAAAAAATATTAAACAACTTTTTTTGCTACGAGCTACTGTTTCTGAGTTAAAACGCTTCAAAAAGTATATATTTTATTTGTTACTGTAGGAAATGAGAAAAAAAAAAATGTTTCGCAATTTCCAGCAAAACGGAAGATCTTATCATAAAACTACCTTTTAGAAAAATTGTAGATCATAAAATTATCTCCAAAAAATATGAAACAACTTTTTTTCCTACGAGCTACTGTTTCTGTGTTAAAACGCTTCAAAAAGTTGATATTTTATTTGTTACTATAAGAAATGTAAAAACAAAAAAAATTTGTTTCGCAATTTTACCCCAAACGGTGGGTTTTATCATAAAAATACCCTTAACAAAAATTGTACATCATAAAATTATCTACAAAAAATATTAAACAACTTTTTTCCTACGAGCTACTGTTTCTGAGTTAAAACGCTTCAAAACGTTGATATTTAATTTTTTACTCTAGGAAATGTAAGAACGTTTTAAAGCGTTATATCTCAGAAACGGTGGCTCGTACGAAAAAAACTTTTTTACAATTTTTATAGATAATTTTATGGTCTACGAGTTTTGTTTTAAGCACTTTTATAAGAAAACTTACCGTTTTGCTGAAAATGGCGTATAAATGTGGCGCACTCATTAATATTTTAACTTTTTGAAGCGTTATATTTAAGAAACGGTGGCTTGGAGGAAAAATTACATTGAAAAGTTTTTATAAGTAATTTTAAGAAACGATGGCTTGGAGGAAAAATTACATTGAATAGTTTTTATAGGAAATTTTAAGATCTAAAAATTTTGTCGGGGGTATTTTTTTTGATAAAACTTTCCGTTTTGCTGAAAATCACGAAAAAAATTTTGAATTGCCCAATTTGTTTCAAACAGGGGAATAATTGTGCTTTGAACGATTTCTCCAATTTTCAGACTGTTTTCTACTCTTTTTTTTTAATTTTATTAATCAACTTCTAAATTCTAGTACAAACAATAGCAATTTTTTATTCAGCAGTTCGCCACTTGTGAATGAAATACCAATCTGATTTTTTTTTAAGTTTCAAAATTTTGTTTAAAGTGAAATGCGAACTTTTCTCCTGTACTTCCTTACATTTTTGTTCTTTCCAATTCAAATAATTTTTTAAGCAAGTAGAAAAAATTTATCTGGTATCGAGGTGAGGAATAAAAAACTATAAAACAAAATACTTTGGTGTTTCAAAATTTTCAATATTTTCTCTCACCGTATTTTATGCCCATATGACGCAACGTATTTTTCTCCATTTTTCCAGTATTTTTTTGGAAATTGTTTTTGTTATTTAATTTTGCTATGAAAAATACAGAGAAAAAAAAACAAATAGAAAAATTCACACAAAACGCATGAAAAAATTTAGTTTGAAATAAATTTTAAGATATGTTCAGAATAATTTTTTTAAAAACGAAATTTATTACTTAATTAATTCAATTTCTTAAAATTTCTGATTAAAAAACGTATAGGTAAATGTTTGATGTGCTGAGTAACGCAAATTGTTCGATAATCGCTGCTATTGATATAGCAATTAGCAAAAGTTGAAGCGACTTGGAAAATTTGTTTGGAAATCTAATATTTTATTATAAAATTTTAATTTTAAACCATTATGTGTAGCCTCAGTGTGATCAGCTCAGTTTTTAGCTGGTGAAATATAGAGCTCTATACTATACGTGATATATTCGAAAATTTCTGAAATTTCGAAATGATAAACACCCAAAAAATCAAGACAACTTTCGAAAAATATACTTAACAAAATCGAAGTTTATAATTCGTGTTCCGTTTCAACGTTTTATCTGAACCCTAACCTTTTTTATATGGCCGTCGAAGCTATAATTTTTTTTGATCGGTGTTTAAGCGACAAAACATGGTTTCGTTTATTTCATCTGTATTACATATTATTGTAATTCGCAGATAATTTATGGAATATTCGGAATACATAGCTTATAGTCGCAGTCACAAAACGTGGTTTTTCACAAGCAAAATGGGGTAAGCCAATAGCCGCCAATGCCTCAGAGCCCAAGTGCTCACCACGAACAATTTTGAGGGGTTTTCTAAGGAAGTGAGAGTAGCCAACGATGCATTCTCAGAGCCAAAGTGCTCGCCCCAATTAATACATACAGAGTGTCAATACCAAAACACAGTCCACTAGACTTGATGGTACATACCAATAATTAAAAAGAACCAAACACAGTCCATGAGACTTGATGGAATATAAAAATAATAAAATAAATAAAATTAAAAAGACTTTGGTTGAGGTGGGATTCGAACCGGCAACCCCGGCCAACTCCCTCAACCATATAATATAGCAACAACAATAATAGTAAACTGCTCGCCGCCCACCATTTAACTCCAGCTTAGATATGGTCCTTCGAGCCGGATCAAACCAGCACCTATGGCTCTTTACTAGACGACTAAGCCGTCTAGGGCGGGGAGTATGTTTAAGCGACATAACATGGTTTCGTTTATTTCATCTGCATTACATATTATTGTAATTCGCAGATAATTTATGGAATATTCGGAATACATAGCTTATAGTCGCAGTCATAAAACGTGGTTTTTCACAAGCAAAATGGGGTAAGCCAATAGTTGCCAATGCCTCAGAGCCCAAGTGCTCACCACCAACAATTTTGAGGGGTCTTCTAAGGAAGTGAGAATAGCCAACAATGCATTCTCAGAGCCAAAGTGCTCGCCCCAATTAATACATACAGAGTGTAATTACCAAAACACAGTCCGCTAGACTTGATGGTACATACCAATAATTAAAAAGAACCAAACACAGTCCATGAGACTTGATGGAATATAAAAATAATAAAATAAATAAAATTAAAAAGACTTTGGTTGAGGTGGGATTCGAACCGGCAACCCCGGCCAACTCCCTCAACCATATAATATAGCAACAACAATAATAGTAAACTGCTCGCCGCCCACCGTTTAACTCCAGCTTAGATATGGTCCTTCGAGCCGGATCAAACCAGCAACCTATGGCTCTTTACTAGACGACTAAGCCGTCTAGGGCGGGGAGTATGTTTAAGCGACAAAACATGGTTTCGTTTATTTCATCTGTATTACATATTATTGTAATTCGCAGATAATTTATGGAATATTCGGAATACATAGCTTATAGTCGCAGTCACAAAACGTGGTTTTTCACAAGCAAAATGGGGTAAGCCAATAGCCGGCAATGCCTCAGAGCCCAAGTGCTCACCACCAACAATTTTGAGGGGTTTTCTAAGGAAGTGAGAGTAGCCAACGATGCATTCTCAGAGCCAAAGTGCTCGCCCCAATTAATACATACAGAGTGTCAATACCAAAACACAGTCCACTAGACTTGATGGTACATACCAATAATTAAAAAGAACCAAACACAGTCCATGAGACTTGATGGAATATAAAAATAATAAAATAAATAAAATTAAAAAGACTTTGGTTGAGGTGGGATTCGAACCGGCAACCCCGGCCAACTCCCTCAACCATATAATATAGCAACAACAATAATAGTAAACTGCTCGCCGCCCACCATTTAACTCCAGCTTAGATAATCGGAAACAACGTAAATAGAATTAACGTAAATAGAATTGGTTATATGTGCTCCCTTAATTTTGTAGTATTCTCTGTACTATCAATGATTCCTAGAGATGAATAAGTAACCTTTATCTATTTTAAACTAGAAAAATGTATACTCTTTAATGACATATGAATATGAGGGATTTTCCATATAGCCGGGTCCCGGAACTGACTTTCCTAGTGTTGGTGGTATCATAATGGGCCTTTCAAATCTGGCCTAAGTGTGCCTCTGCGGCAGCTACTTAAACCTAACCTAACCTTATGACATATGAAACTTTTTTAAGCTAATAGATCTAGAGTTAGTGGTAAGTATATCCTTCAATTTATCCAATATAGGTCTTGGGCCCCTAAATGCATGGTTTGAAGATATCTTCTATAATCTGGTTATGTCGAATAAGCCCGACCAGAAAGGAAGTATTTCAAAATAGAATTTCCTTTAATAACTCGCATACAAAAAAATCTTTCAAATATTTCAAAACTAGTTTCAAACCCGTTTTTTTAAGCAATACGTTTTTTTTGCATTAAAATTTAATTATCTCCGCAAAAGGGCTTTATTGAAAAAAATTGCGTCCTTCAACCAAATTTGAAATAGAATGTTTTTGAATACTTAGAATTCTCGGAGCGATCGTTTCTTAAACGAATTATGAAATAGGGTAATCTACCACTCAACCGTCGATTGGTTCTGAAGAACAGTGGTACTTGAAAACAATTTGGTGAACAACTTTTTATAGTCATGAACAAATTTGTCATTGGATTTAGCTTACTTAAATTATCTTGAAACAATCTAAATATCTCCCGTCGGACTTCAAATAAACATCTATCTATATGGTTGCAACTTTTGCTTAAATTTAAGGTTAATAAAAAAAGATTAAACATTGTTTTACTGCTAAATTGGTAAGAAAATCAGCTAGGTACATGTAAGTAGGTAAGACTACATACATATTAAGGTAAGAAACAAAAACTGGTCTCTATTATACCATCTATGTAAGTACCTAATATGTCTTCTCGAACTTTCGCACATTTGTTTCAAATGTCAGTCAGTTAGTGGCAACAACACATAAAACGGCAATAAACAACTCCGTGCAACACGAAACACCGAAGTGAAGTGAAACCATTCTCTTCTAGATGGATAGGTAAGACCGGTGTTATATTATTTACCCATTATACATATATGTAGTTACTATATATGTGTATGCTATATGCACATATCTTGATGTATAAAAGCAAATGTGCCTGTAGAACCGGCAAACCGTTGACGCTCACAACTAACTCAAACGAAATTTCTGAAAATTTTCCATTGCCACAAAGCAAAAAAGAGGAAACAAAGAAAAAAAAAAGCACAAACAAAAAATGCATAAAATAGAAGTAAACAAGAAATGGGAGTCAACAAGAGGGTTGAAGTGGTAGAACCGGAGTCAATCAGGGAGTTAGAGAGTCACTGCATATATGCATAGGTTGCATAAATCTGACATACAAAGAAACACATAGAAAAAATTAACTAATGTAGAGTAGATTGGGGATTCTTCGGTACTTTTTTTGAGCCTGCATATCTCGGAAGATACCTGCATATATCATAAGCTTACACAAATTGATTATTTGTGATGGGTAAACGTTCGCTATTTTATGGTCTTGACAAATGGGTCCTACCAACCGAAAACGCGATTGCCCAATGTACCCCAAAGCCGCAGGATTCCCAGTCTCCCCTACATATGCTTGTATGACTGAGTACAAAGTTATAGTTAGAAGTTGATATCATATGGTCATAACTGGCAAGCACACAAAGGTAGTAAAGGTTATGAAGTTTAGCAAGAACAAAAAATGGGCAAAGCAGCAGCGCGCCAGGGTTGAAATATACAATTTGGCAGTTAAATGAAGTTATAGGCCAGCGGATTGAGTATAAAAACCCACAATGATTGAGTGTTAAAGAATAGCGTAGAAGTAAACAAATTGTAGATATTTATGTAGGTGAAGTTCTTGCTAGCTACATGGAAGACTATCAAAAACGTATGTAGTGGGAGCAAAGTTTTTTTTTTTTTTTTGGACAAAAACTAAATTGAATGTACCTACAAAAGTAATATACAAGTGCTTACATATGTAAATATGTAAGTGATAAATGTGTGCACGTAAGTTACTGGCTTCGACCAAACAAATTGTGAACAAAGCTGTAGCTGCCAATAAACTGATATTCTGACATACAATCTATATGTATGAATAAGTTACAGTGGTTTTACAGAGATCTAGTTTTCTGAAAAATTCAAAAGTATTTTGGGCAAAATTTGAATTCGAAATTTAGTTGGATCTGATTACGTACAGCGGGTCAGCAACCACATAACGACATCCAACATGTAAGGAAGTCTAAGTTCGGTTAAACAAACGAACATTAAATACCCAGCGGAAGTTTACAATTTATGTGATTTTCGCAATTTTTCATATCGAAAGTGAGCGTGGTCGGTAAGTATTTCATCCAATTTCATCAGGTTACTACTTATAATGCTAGCATACCTTGTGTCAAATTTCATGATTCTACCTTTTATCAGTTTAAAATTTATCGAATTAGTCGAATTTTCAAAAATGACTCCCTCAAAGGTGGCCGGTGCCACTCCCACTCTAAAAAAATTGTCAAAAAATCATAAAAGAATGATAACTAGGGGCCCATCCTGCCAAATTATATCATTTTAGCCATTTCCGTTACCGAATTACATCAATTTATGTGATTTTCGAAAGTTTCGACATCAAAAGTTTGGAGGGCGATTTTATCCAATTTCATCAGTGCCCACGCTCACTTTAAAAAATTTCTGGAAAAATCATAAGAGAATGACAAGGAGCATTCACCTAATAAAATTATATCATTTTAGCCATTTAAGCTACCGAGATATGTCAATTTGTGTGATTTTCGAAATTTTCGATATCGAAAAAGAGGGCGTGGTGATGTTCCGATTTCGCTTATTTTTAATAGAAACCTAGCAATTTCATGCAAATATCTCAGTTTTGACTCAAGTTATCGTAAACACGGGCAGACAGCCGGACATGCCTTAATCCACTCCTTTTTTCAACCCAAGAACTTTCATATATGGAACTCTATCTCGGTTATTTTTTTTTACGTAGGCTGGGTATAGAAATAGTCAGTAATGCTCTTGTCGGAAAACGCCGAAATCATTTTTCAATCATCAGTTATTGCAATTAAAGAGCTCAACTAACTAAAAAAAAACTCGAGCCAGTATGGTTCAACAACGTAAGGCTAAATAAACTCTTACCCTCCCATCCACGCTTAAATCCCAACAATAATGAACACCGCGGCTTATCGTTCTTTTCACCGACAGCTCAGCCGCCATCAAAGCTCTTGGTTCTTACTCGTTAAACTCTGAACTGACGCTCAGCTGTCGTCGATCACTTCAAGAGATGACCCAATAGAACCGCGTGACGAACTGGCTAGGCAGGGCAGGACCAAGCAGGTCCTTCGGGATAAAGAGCGGTTAGGTATGGCGTTGGCCACATACAAACAAACGCACACACTCCCTCAAGCCAACGAAAGGCGTCTACAGTCCACAGGGTGTCGTATATCAAAAAAAAAAAAACCTGGCCAAAATGAGATCTTAAAAATCTAGACACATTTTGTGGCGTAAAATGAAGGAAATCTCCAAATAATAGGGGCATTAACCGGGCGCTGCCTTATTGGAAGGCATGCGCAAGACTAGGTCTACCCGACGATGCGGTAGAAGTTAAAATGATTATAATGAGGAGGAAACGGTGGAGCACCTCATGAGCAACGGACCGGCTTTAAGTGGTGCGAGAATGCGCTTTTTGAGAGTTCCCTTTCTGGGGGATGCCCTTCATCAAGTCATCTAAATGGTTCGAGGAGGAGTAACGGTGTTGGTTTAGGAGGTGTCAGTACGATGATTCTGCACATATCATTTTCCGGGGGACTTTCCATATGGCCGAGTCCCGGGACTGACTTTCCTAGAGTTAGTGGTATCACAAGGGTATTTTTAAACAAGCCTAAGCACATATACCTCTGCCGGTAACCACTTGTAACCAACCTTAACAAGCCGAAAACGAAAAAAAGTCGTCCAAGAAAGATTTTTCGATGCTACGTACTCGTTATACACCACTGTATTCTATATAAATCTATGAGAATATACATAGGAGAATACATATATATGTATGTACATACCTATTAAGTGTTTGTATGTAAGTCACTACAAGTGCAGCGCAACCGGCTTCTTCATGCAATTTCGTATCCCCAAAGATACAAACAAGTCGTTCAGTCAGCCGGTTGCAGTTTTATAGATTTATACATAAATCTATATACCCGCACACACATATGTATGTACATACACCACATTTTCACATAAAGTTGAAGATACTATGTACATATAAACACTCATATGGTCGATCAGCTGCAATGGTGCAGCGGGAATTGAGTGCAATAAAAATGGTCCAGAAAAGTGCAGCGAAAGACGAATGTAGTAAAAGCTCAACCAATAGACTTAAATTCAAAACATAAAAAGAAATTCCATTTCTCACTGCCTAAGAAGAATTGTAATTAAAAAAAAAAATCTTAAAGTAGGTACTTAGTCCGAGCTTCATAGAAATGCTAAAAAAACTATATCAAAGTATAATTTTTAGTTAAAGTTGAGTTATGGTTTAATTTTATAAAAATTCAAAACTACCTAGTAACATTTCCCTAGTACCTATATTTTTTAAAATCATTACTTCACTTCTCCAAAGAGCTACATTGTCAAATTTTCTATGCTCTGTGCTCAGGAAAAACGCTGCTTATTTTTTTGTTTTTGACAGCAGCTCAACGAGCATTTACTCGAGTAAAAAAAAAACACTCAAATCATTTAAAATATTTCTCTTACGAATGAAATATTTTCCACTTTTTACTATTCAGTTTTAAAGAGCATTTGAGTTGCTTAATTATACGCTCTTAAACCTACTAAAATCAACTCAACTCGAAGTCAATCATGATTGCGCATGTTTTTTGTTTCAGCGCTCAAAATTTCACTCCAAGTGTAGTTTGCTCGAAAAATAAAGTCGCTCATTGAGTTTTATGTTCTTGCTGCTGCTCCTCAACCATCCATGGCAGAGCACACTCAATTGCAAGAAATTTTATTTTTATCACAAATTGTACATGCTCAGCTGTTTTTCGCCCTCTCCAGCTGATTCCCCATATACGCCACACATACTCAAAGTTGTAGTTGTTGTTGTTGTTTTTGTTCTAGCGTTCATCGATTTGGCAAGTTTCAGCAATATATTTTGTATCCTGTTTTTAAGATTTAAAATGTCTCCCGCATAGCTCGATTTCTGTTTTTGTAAGTGTCTACTTTTATGTGGGTAGGTATGTATGTGTGTGTGTCATTTGATATTTTGCTATTATATGAGATAGCTTCAAATGCAATTTAGAAGATAGACTGCACCAAGTAAATCGAAGGGATTTTTTTTAAAGAATGAATTGACTCACAATCAAATGGGTAAACCGAAAATTAAATACCCAACGGTAGTTTTCATATGATTTTCGAAATTTTTCATTTCGGAAGTGGGCATGGTTGGGAAGCGATTTCGTCCAACTACATCAGGTATACTCCTTATTATGCTAGTAGACCTTGTCTCCCTTAAAAGTGGGCGGTGCCACGCCTACCTTTAAAAAATTATCAAAAAACCATAAAAGAATAACTAAGGGATTTATCCTACCAAACTATATAATTTTAGCCATTTTAGTTGGAGAGCAATTTTATCCAATTTCATCAGGTATACTCCCAACAATACTGGTATGCTTTGCGCCATATTTCATCGTACTATCGTAATCAGTTTAAAAGTTACGACCAGTCGAATTTTCAAAAATGCCGTCGCTAAAAGTAGGCGGTGCCACACCCAGTTTAAAAGATTTATGGTAAAATCATAAGAGAATCCACCTATAAAATTATATCATTTTAGCCATTTCAGCAACCGAGATATGTCAATTTATGTGGTTTTCGGAATTTTCGATATCGAAAAAGTTTATAATCCGATTTCGCCCATTTTCAATAGCAACCTACCTTGGCCAGAAAGTAACCTGTGTAAAAAAATTGCATGCAAATACTTTTTACTCAAGCTATCGTGTACGCGAACCGACGGACGGACGGAGAGACGGACGGACATGCCTTAATGAACTATTTTTTTCAACCTAAGAACTTTCGTATATGGAACTCTATTTCAATCTCGATTATTTTGTGCCGTTACGTAGTACCGTTATGTGGATAAAATTATAATACCCTTGTACTAGTATTAGTATGCGGGGTATAAAAAAAGCGAGGGACGAAAAAAAAGTTTACCCTCCCATACCAAAGGCGATTCAAATACGAAAATTTTAAGCACGCCAGTACAGGATTGCGCTGTGCCCTTGAATTTATAAGCCACGTTATATAGAAAGTTCTTAATCCAAAATGTTCCATTTTCACCCGACAAATTTTTCAAAATTTCCATATTCTCGAGATTAGATATATGATGTGAGCATTTGGTTTAAAAGTTGAACAGTTTTCGCGATATCTTGAAATTTCCGTTCATCTGGCCTACTTTTAAACTTTAAAATCTATTTTTTATCTACTTTTTTTGAACAATTTTGGTATCAACTGAAAGAAATTCAAAAAAGTAATAAAATTATTCCATAGATTTTGCCATATCTTCACACAGAAAAATTTGCATGTAAAATTAACACCTTTTCAGGTTATTATGTTTCAACACTATTGATCAGGTTATGTTTGCATGAAGCTCGTGTTGAATAACTCCACTTCGTGTTAAATTAACATGACTTCCTGTTAAGTTAACACTAATTGCTGTTAAAACAATACTATCTGCGTCATTTTCTCATGCTAATTTAACAGGATCTTTCTTGTTAGTTTAACATGGTTCATGTTAAACAAAAATTGTTCTGTGTGTTAATGCGTTCCAAAACTTTCGTCTTAAAAGTGAAAAGAAAGAAGTGAGGACCCTCATGAAATACATACGTACATATGTAAAGAACCTCAAAAAGGCTGTGCCCTTCTAGTTACTAACAAATATTAACATGTCTGGGTTCAGGCTTGCGAAATTAATTCGACAACATCTCATAATTTCCAGATTTTTTCTTTCGAAATATTCTGAAATTTGTATGCAATTTTTCATGTATAGATACCTATCCATATATTTAAATATATAAATACGTATGCCGACAGGTAAGAACATATAAATAAATGCATCCATAGATGCATTGTGTACTTTATAGTCGTCTTTCAATGGAAACTCTATACTGCCTGCCTATACGAGTACATTATGCATACCTATGTTAGCTACGTGCACCTCAATATGTCGATAAAGTAGCAAAAAGTTCTTGTGCCACCATTTGCCTCCACATCTCTAATCTACATTGGTTTACTTTTTAAATTGGTTTCCTTTTTCAATTTTTTATTATCATTTGAAAATTGTTGTTTTTACAAAATGTATTCTACTGGCTTAGTGTAACTTGATGCGCAACTACATATAGATTTGCTTAAACAGAGATACGAGCAAAACGTTTGGAACAGGCACAGGCACAGCTCAGCTTGTGGTAATCATATGTTTTTCATATGATCAACTAAGAGAATGAACATACATATATACATACGAATATGCAATAAATAAATATAGACAACACGTTCTAGAAAAATATATACATAGTTCCATATGTTTTTACTTACGAATATAGGTATGAATAATAAAATGAGTTTCATAATTATAAGGACAGTCATAAATAGCTGAAAAGCGAAACCAATTTGGGAATATACTTAGGTTAAAATGATTGGGCAGGGCTACTCATCGTTAATACAACAACAAAAGGGAATATATTTATAAGACTAGATTTTAGTTGAAACGAGTTTTTAGAATAAGATTGAACTCTAGGGACCATAAGTAGGCGTTTCACGCAAGTACTTTTAAGGTAAGAGCTATTCTTCGATTTCTATTTTTTAAGTAGATACTTATTTAAAAGCAATATTTTTTTGCGACGACCATATTTTGAACGAAATCTCCGGAACCCATTTTGTTTTCGCCAAAGTATGGAAAGATCTCACAGCCCTTTGATTTTTTTACAAACTAGGCGCATTTTGCTTCATACATATACATAAGTATCTAAATCTATTTCAAAGGAAATTTTTCCCATAGGCACCCCACTACAAGTTAGTATTGAACAAATTAATCATGCTATATTGATAAAATATTGGGATTTCTAATTATACTGTACAACAGCCAAAAATCCCAGGCGGCTTCTCATCGGTTGGTGTGCTGTATCCGAATCTGACGTTTTTGGTGTGCTGTATCCGAATCTGACGTCAGAACTTTCAGGTCACCCTAGGTTTCCCTCCAAAGTAGTAAACATTTTTTTTATAATTTTTCAAATTTTTTTCTTAATAACGCACCATAAATTATTAAAAAAAAATAAAACTACCGCCCTCGGGAGAGAACAAGAAAAAATCTGACTTCAGATTCGGATTCAGCACAATCCCTATGCTTCAGAAACCGTCGACAAACCGGTGGAATTTTCAAAATCCTCAATATTTTTGTACAGTGTTGTTGTTCGCAAGGGAAAAAATTTCTACGAAGACGTAACATATCTTATAACTATGAAGCAGTCTTCACTATAAAGAATATGAGTATCTTTTAGGTCGATAAGAATACATTTATGTACATATATGTAGGTTTGGAAGTACATAGTGCTGTGATCATAAAAGTACGTGAATACAGTGGCACAAAGCTTAGATGGGCCCTGTTTTAAATTTAAAATTTTACTCTTTAAACAGAGTAAAATTTCACTAGAAAAATTAAAAAAATCGACAACTTTTTTTTTTTAATATAGATTTCTTTATTTACCATCTGTCGTTTGACAATAAGTAAATGTTATAATTATTTTCAATTTTGTCAACACACATGTTCATGTAGATATATCGACAACTGAGCTGACCTTCAGCTGAGGTAAGGCGTTTTGAACCAAAATATGAGATCGGGTATGGTTGAGACAAGTTCTGGAAAAGGTATTCTTAAATTCTTAATTAGGATAATAATTCACTCAGACGTCTATATGTTTACAATGCTTTATTTTTTTTTATAAAAAATAATGCTTTTTTGATTAGCTGTGTCGCAAAACCCATTCTTTAGAATAATTTTAAAACCGTCATATCTCAGGAACGACCTCTTCCAACAACTCATTCAATTCTTTCTTACTGTGTCTTTAGAAAATCATATGAAGATGGAACATTCGTTAAAGAAAAATCTAAGAAGGGTGTTTATCAAACAATAAACTCTTAGAAAGAGTGTTTTCACAAAGATATTGTGTTCTTCCACACCGTCGTCGATTGTAATGAATTTTCAAAAAATAATTACGTTTAATTTCTTTTCTGAGCCACTGTGCATCTATAATCCAAGTGTAGATATGCTTCTTCAAATATCTGCCTGCAGTTTAGTATCCAATGCTTATGTATATTTATTTATTGTTGTTATCGATGGTACGAGTACTATTGTTGCTGTTGTTGTTTTCTTTTTTTTTGCATTTAGCTCTTAGTGTTTTTATGTCTTGGCTTACATTTATTCGTGCACGATTTTTTCTGTTGTTTCTTATTTCACATCCCCAACATCTTTACCTTCGCCTTGGCCCTTGTGCAACATACCCACTAGCACATACATACCTACCATCATATTTATGGTTTTCAAGCAAAGTGTATTCATATGAAAACAGTTCCAGCTGAGCTAAGCAGGATATCTGTGAAGCATACGAAATGCTGCCCTCAAGCGTACCCATTTTTATTTTTATTTTTTTTTTTTGTTTGTTTGCCTTTTTGGGAGTATGATGATGAAATCAAGACCACTAAAACCGCAATGACGTAGCAAACCCCTCTGAAAACGTGATGCATGCTTGTTTGTGCATGTCATGTGTCGTCGTATTTCTGGCACAGGTTCCTGTTCGTTGTTTGTGCGTGTTGTTATTGTTTTTTGACTTTTTTTCTTGCTTTGCACTTGCAGTAGGGACCCTTTTTTTTGGTTTGTAGGAATATTAAAGCAACTACAAAGTATCTGATACATCCTATATACTACTTTTACCTGCACTGATTTACTACTGCTGCTGATCGTATCTATACTTTATCAATACAGAAATCAATCTTTCTCTTTGATTTGTTGCTGCTGTCATGACTTAATGCGATATTTCGCATTTTGATTATCGAATTAACTATACAATTTCATCATAACTACCAAGCAACGATGGAAAGTTCTCGATCTCTCCACAGAGACAAGCTCAAGAGGCACGTCAATTTACACAGCACAACTTGCTTGCTGTTGCCATGTTAGGCCGATCGATCCATCGATCGCATCCAGCCAATCGCGTTCGCTTGGCTGCTATGAAAAAGGCTGATATGTATTGTTAGTGTTGTTTTGTATAAGAGTATGCCCCTATACTTTTAATACCTGACCAGCATAATCGTAAATTGTTTTTCGTTTTGGTTTTTTTATTGTGTGAGTTTTGCCTTTTTGTTGTTTTACTTTTTTTTTACTGCTTTGTAAAATGTTTTTTGTTTTTACACTCAGTTTTTTTTTTAGTTCTCCTTGGCCTTAAGTATTTCTCTGTTGCCTAGCACGATTTAATATGCTGACGAAATACGATCTGATTATTGGTTTAACGTTTCTTGTTTTCCCCTTGTTTTTTTCTGCTCTTCTGTATATTTTAGCATAACAATCTCTTGGAGATTGAGTGATGTGTCGCCAGTGGGTCGATTTCACTGCTACTAACTCGGAAGAGTATCATTTCACCAAAACAGGTTTTCAAGCATCCGTAAGATTTTGCGTTAGTTTGTGGTGCATTAACCATATCTTGCTTTGCTTAGCAATTTTCGAAGTTGTCGCATAATCTTAGATACTTACCGGCAGTACCTATAAGTTTTCCAAACATATCAAACCTGGAAAAAAAATGTTCTGAGAATCAAGTGACTTAACCCTGTTTGACAGTTAGCGCTCCGTGATCGCCCAACATTTTTTGTTTAAAATTTGTTTAGATAATGCTATATATATATTTTTTTTAATATAAAAAAATCAGATAGGTAGCAACCCTGTAAACCTTCTCAAAGGCCAGCAAGCAAAGCAATCAAGGGCCAAATTTTATCCAAATCACTTCAACCAAGTTATAGCCCAAAATCCGTTTATCGGAACAATCGATTGTATGGGAGCTATGTGTAATATCGGTCCGATCTTGCTGGTTCCGAGAAATGATTTCTATATTAGAAAATGGTGGCCGCATTTTAAATTTCGCCAAATATCTCAAAAACTGAGGGACAAGGTTGCGTTCAAACAGACAGACGAAACGGACGGACAGATGGAATGGCTAAATCAACTCATGTCGTCATAATGATCATATCAGTATACTTATTGATTGGTCCATCCCTTCTTCTTCCCATACTTACAAACATGAAAGGTATAAAAAAATCAGATCAGGTGACAACTCTCTTAAGAATGTATCCTTTAGTTCCGCGAGTATGCCTTGAGAGTTATCCTAGCCTTTTAACATTGGTATATAATAGGCTTTGGCATCCTTCCACCCACTGCAGCCTAAGTACCCGGAGAATTCTCACATCCAAAATGTGAAAAAATTGAAAAAAAAAAAATATATTATTACTTTTCTCTGGAAAGGATACTAAGAATATCTTCCATTAAAAAGTAAGTTCTCTGAGGAGTTTTCAAAACTGCCCATCCCACGTCTATCTTCACACTTTCCTCAGTTTTCAAAATTCTCCACATTTTTTGGAAAATTTCACAACTGCCGGAAATACTATTCGAATTGATGTTCGCTGCTGCCATCATCTATGCTTCGACTGCAAAATATTCTGGAACGCAAAAATTTCACCACAAATAAAGCAATTACGATATGCGATTTGTCACGCCTCCAGTGAGTAGAGTATATTAAAGTTGCTGCTGTTGCCAAGTCAATAAACCGTCTATCAGCGCTGGCACAACCACATACGATTAATGTACGTTTACTCTCTACAAAACTTTGCGCACTCTTCTTACATTTCATTTTTTTGTTGCTAGTTTTGCATATTGTACTTCGAAGTTGACAACTGACTGTCTGCATCGAAAATAAGCCTTTACCTATATAAACTCTGGGTGTTAGTCATCACTTCAAGGTGACGAGTTACTCATTAACCATTTCACAATAGAAATAAAAAAAACACGCGTTTTTCCCGTAGCTGAACAAATAAAAATATCTTTAAAATTAGGTGTCGTTTTGAAATATAATAAAGTTCATGCAGCTGATTAAATAAAATTAAGTACCTATGACTATTTATGTTAATATGTACAGAGGTAGCTGCACAATCTCCTAAGCAAACAGTGATTCGACTTTACCGAACATGTGTTTGTAATTACAATCACTTAAGTAAATACATCTTTCATATTTTTGTGCAACGATGTTTATTATGACCAAGAATAATATCTCAATTTCAATAGAATTCGTCTTTTGCTTTATGAGTGCATATGGTATATTTAATACATAAAATATGGACATAAACCGAAAAATGAGTAGAGCAGCCTATTAGTAAGAGCTAAAAGAATAGAATGACAAAAAAATAACTTCACCTACTCAGTAATATTATAAAATGCTCTAATGTATACTAGTTAAATAGGTGGCAACCCTATGATAAAATGGTAACACTCAAGTAAAAAATCTCAAAATAAAGCATACCTACTCTCCTTACACCTAATTTCATCCAAATTGGTTCGCGAGATAGTGATTGAGTACCTGGGTGACCGAGCTTGTTTCGATTTTGTCGTATAGTCTTACCAACATAAACTTTTTAAAATAGATTTGCGAAAAAATATAGAATAGGTGGCAACTTTATGATTTGTCTCAAGTGGCAACGTCCGTGTAGAAAATCTTAGAATGAAGCATTCTATCCCGTTAAAAATGTCATCCAAAATAAATAAAGCGAAGATAGGTGGCAATCATCATGGTGGGTATGCGGCTAAACCGCTCCAAGTGGCTCCATAATTAAAAAAAAAATAGATAGGTGGCAACCCTGTAACCCGCCCCAAGTGGATAGTATTAGAATCAACCATACTATGTATATTCAAAATTTCACCCAAATCGGTCAAGCGGTTCCCGAGATAGTCTGGATATACAAATATACAAATGTACAAGAATAGCTCGTTTGAAGTTATGAGATATATTTAGGCGTAAAAGAAATGTGGTAAGGTGGCAACCCTAGGTGTTAGCCCGACAAAAATAGCTTTAAAGTGATACCCTAATTAGCATATCTTGCTTCCTGAAAGAAATAAAATATGTAGCAATCCTGGAAACTGTCCCAAATGGCAACACCTAAGTAGTAAACCTTAGCATACTATCTATATGGCAAATTTCATCCAAATCGGCCAGTCGGTTTCTGAGATGGTAGTGGATGGACTTTATAACGGGGAGAATTGATAACGAACCATATTATTGATGGGGATATTACTCACATAATGAATACTGAATTTTCGGAATAAACGACAAAAATAGCTTCCTTTCCCGCCTTGGCTTCAAAGTCTCCACCCACAATTCGAGATTCGTGCCAGTAAAGCTTGTCATGTCTTACCTTAGCACTCATAAAATAAATCCATGATTGTAAGGTTATTCTTGGTCAACATTTATGTTTAGATCTCTTACTGAAATGGAAGGCTAAGCATAAGATACGGATAGGATGGAGATATAATCAATTCGCTTCGTTGATTGCTCATATATTTTTCAGTGTGTTTTCGAAAGTTCCGAAATTTTGTTTTGAACATTTTTCACACATTGTCTTCAAAAGCGCTGCCAAAATTTCCCTAAAACTCGAACCCTTTCCATCTGATGAAATATTTAGCATGCGTACGAAATGCAACGTAACCCTTTGAAAATCCCTTATTAACGCTGGGAATGTTGCCAAAATAGGGTGTGGCTGGTACTCAACTAGCTTTTGTATTTCATGCTATGCTATTTCGTACTATTTACATATGACCGTACTTTAATCATGCATGCATTTTGGTCGCATTTACAAGAATACGCACTTGAGATGTACTCGAACTCGAACAAAACCATTCTACCTAAAAAGGAAACATAAATACATATCAAGGTACTTAAGATAGAGATGCATTTGCTGATGTAGGTTGGTATGTATGTATGTGCATATGTAAGTGCGATTTCATGCTACACAACTTAATGCCGTCACTAATCCGATTAAAATTACCGGTAATCTCGTAGACGTATGTAAGTATTTATCCACGTATGTACAGATGTGCATTGGTATCTATTCCTGGGATGGGGAAACCAAACGAAAATTCCGGTAGCAAAATGAGCAACGCGTCGCATCGCCGCAGCAAGAAAATTATCACGTATATTAGTTACATTTTCCACGTATGCACTAATTTTCACCTTGTGTCTTATCCAATACTCCCTGTTTTACTTATGCAGCCAACAAAATTTCTACTTTTGATAATGTTTATGAAATTGTTGAGTTGAGCAGCTTGGCTTAGCTTGACCGTGCTTGCTTAGATAAGTAGGTATGTTTACCACTCTTATCACCAATTATGAACTGCAGACTGCCTAAGTGTGAAAGCCTACCAATAACTTTGATGCCCTATCATTTGTTAGCCGCACCTCATATTACCACTACTGCACTCTCCTTAAAATCAATCGTTCTCAGGTCTAAATCATTTTTTTTTTAAAATCCATGTGTACGTATAAAATACGATTTCTCTTTCTCCTCATGAAAATATTTGTGTACGTGCAGCCTGTAACGTGCGTATCCTGTTCAGGTACTAGACTGGCCTGCGAGCCTATATTTGTATGCACATTAGGGTGGTTTGATTTGAAAGAAGTTGTCGTTTTTTTATACTTTTGGAGTACTCCAATGAAAAGCGAGAGTTGAAGTAACGGTTCCTCTCTCGCTACGCCTCGTACTCCAACTGAAGTAATCTGGTTGAACCTTTTTGAAAACAAAAAAAACCTTGGTGTGGGTGTTCCATGGAATATGGGATGGAATACTCCTAGTTGGTCAAATCCTAGGACATCGCCATGTGAATTGGAGTACCTTTTTTATATGGAACTAGCTGACCCAGTGAACGAGGACAAGACGAAAGAAAGAATCGGCGCACCTGCGCCTTGGCAGCCAAGTCACCGTTGATGGCTACAAGTTTGAAACGGTGAGAGACTTCGTCTATTTGGGAACCAGCATTAACACCGAAAATAATATCAGTCTAGAAATCCAACGGAGAATCACTCTTGCCAAAATTGTTACTTTGGACTAAGTAAGCAATTGAGAAGTAAAGTCCTCTCTCGACAAGCAAAGATTAGAGCGTGATCTCTCATCATACCAGTCCTGGTGCACTGCTCGGAATCATGGACAATGTCAAGAGTATTTGAGAGAAAAGTTTTCCGGAAGATTTATGGTCTTTCCCGTGATGCCAACGTCGAGTACCGAAGGAAATTTAACGATGATCTGTACGAGCTTTACGCACACCTGACCATAGTTCAGCGGATTAAAGCCCAAAGGCTCCACTGGCTTGTTCATGTTATGCGAATGGAAAAAGAAGCTCCTGCACAGAAAGTTTTTCTATCGATACCCGAATTCGGCAGCAGAGGAAGGGGGAGGCCTCGCCTGAGATGGAAACAACAGGTGGAGGATGACTTGAACTCCCTTGATTGAAGATTAGATTAGCTGACCCGGCAGACGCTGTCCTGCCACGCATTTATTTCCCGGCGTGTTTCTTTACCCCGATTCCTATATCTATTTTAATCCCTATCCGCTATCTAGCGGACGAATTAATCAATGTAATTAGCTCATAAACGGAGAATTTTCTTGCATTGAGAAATAGAAAAAGAAAAGAAATAGAATAACACGACTCTGTTCAAAACATGTTTCCTTTATACACAGAGAAAAATGAGGTGGGAATGAATAAAAATTTACATTGATTTTAGTTGAATCAACCCATATTTTGGTTGAATCAATAGATATTTTGGTTGATATAACTATATTTTGGTGAATATGACCAAATCACTTTCAATTCTTATTCATCACCAGCTCAATTTTCTCTGTGTGTACGATGCTTTTTTTTTAACGTTAAAAGGAACTTCATTTAAAATCTTCAATATTTTATACTGCAATTTTTTCAATCATCACTGTATATTATTGTTTTAAAGGCCTTCTGTTTGTTGTAGGTTGCAGATAATTAGAGAACAATGAACCATGAAATACGCACATTTCGTCTGGCTAAAATTTGTATTTCAAAAAAATTGTCATTTTAAAAGTAACCAGATATGGATGTAGACATTTCAACTACCTTTAATGTGTTTTGGAAACGCTGACGCCTTTAAGCTCTATTGTCCGCCAAACCCTAAACACTTAAGGACATAATTGAATTGCGAAAAAATTTCGTGTGGAAAACGCGAACTTGTCGAAGGACAAGACGAAAGTACAAAATGAATTCGCGAAAAGCAGACAGACGACGATTTTGCAATACATCCTTGGCGACGTTGGTAATAAATGCATTTTGCGTTGGCAAATCTTAAACTGCGGTTTGACTTTATGAAAATAATGAAGCGCCAATTTTAATTATGTCTTTCTGCTTGAAGCATGTACTTAGAAGGATACGTAAAAGTTAATTACATTTTGACGACAAACTCGAGTGGTCTTGAGTGACCAACTATTTAATGAGATGTAGCTATCATTGGTGCGTCGTCGACGATATCTATAGTTGGGCGTCTCTTTTTTCTTAATATTCGTATGTCTACACAAATTAAAGGACAATCATTATAGGTCAGCCAGTCTTGTGACGCCAGTTGGCGCAACGAGGAAATGACGGGCATGCTATTTTAGACGATTCAAGCCGCCTAGCAGTTTAGATGATCATTCGAAGTAAGTAAGTAAGCATTCTGGCAATCAACAGATTTTCTATCCTGAATAGATGCATGTGTATGTGCTCGACTTGTTAAGAGACATGAAATTTGTAATCCTCTGAAAGGATAGTTAATTAAGGCTCCCAAGGCACCTAATGCCTTACTTAATTCGAATAACGAAATCAGAAATAATTTTTGTTTAAGATTTGATGATTGCGAAATCGAATCACAAATAAAATGTATCTTTGACTGTTATCCTAAAGTTGAACAAATTTTGTTGAATTACCCAAATTTTGGTTATTTCAACGGAATTTTTTGTTGAAGTAACTGCATTCAACACTTGATTGAACAATCATAGATCTGTCAATTTTTAATTACAAAATTTGGTAAAACTGACAGAATGTTTATTGATCAAACTAAATTTTGTGTTAAAACAACAAATTTCTCTACTTAATTCAACAGCGAAGGAACTGTCATTTGCTAAAACTAAGTTTTGTGTTGAAACAACCAAGCCCTGCTGTTAATACAACAGCGAAGATAACTGTCATAGCACAAAGCTACAATATCTCCGTTCAGCAGTCAAAGCAGTGTGAGCTCGATTCTCGGTGGAGCTGTTATTAAACGCTAATAAGCATAAGTAAGCGATGGCATCATGGTTAGACAGTAGACAGCTGGGTTGAGCGTTTAAGAGTCCTGAGTTCGATTCTCGGTGAAGTCACAAAATATATGTAGGTTAGGTTAAAGTGGCTGCCGCAGAGGCACACTTGAGCCAGTTTTTAAAGACCCGTTGTAATACCACCAACACTAGGAAAGTCAGTCCGGGACCCGGCCATATGAAAAATCCCTGAGTTGTTTCCACATAGCAGAATCCCTGGACTGACACCCCTAAACCGACACCGTTACTCCTCCTCGAACCACTTGGATGACTTTATGAAGGCCATCAAGTCCTTTATGTCACAATATAAGAACTCTGAAAAATATTTAATTTTTTTTATTTTTTTTTTTTACTTATTTTGGTGTTAAAATAACACTTATTTTAGTTATATATAAAAAAAAGATGTTATATTGACTTCATCGAATTCAGAACTCCTAAAACAACAAAAGTTTCTGTTAAAACAACAGCTTAACTGTTAAGTTAAGGTTAACAGTTTCAATGAAGTTGAATCAACACCGTTGAATAATGGATAAGAACTGACCGTGATTTTGGTTGAATCAACACATATTTTGGTTGATACGACCAGCTCATTTTATTCTGGGTACAAGAAAAATAATATATATTATTTGAATAGAGAATCATAACACAAAAATGTATCAAAAAATGTTTCTAGTATTCAGGGATATAGTTACAGTCCAGTAGGTATGTTGTTCTCCTACTTTAACTATCTCTTGGGTACCTTTTCACTCTTTTTTAGTCACATCTCATACTTCATACAGAATAATAAATCGAAATAATACAAAAGTATTGCAATCCTTATCAATCGTATAGCTCATTAAACGAGAGATTTCCTTATCGCTAGCGAACGCACTTGTTCTTTGTAACCTTATGACCTTTTAGTGGGCATTTTCACACAAACACTTGACGGCACTTTCTTTGTAGCCTCGAACAGCAGATAATACGGCTAAAAATATAATACATATTATGAAAGATTAGCTAGACAATGTTCTTATCACTAACAATTGTAACGCGCTGGGGAGAGATTTAAGCGTCAAACATGTTTGAGAGAGTAAGTATGATATAAAATCAGGTTCAATCAAAAGGAATGTGTAGAAATATGTATAAAAGTAAAAAAAATCGAATGTAGCCTGATCGCAAAAGAGTGTAAGAAAACTAATTTTTATTGCATGCAAATAGGGTGCACCCTAACCTCAAATTTGGAAATATTAAAAAAATATGTATAAGTTATAATATGAAACCTATATCTATTTAAAACCTTATGAGACATTAAAACTAAAATTCAGGCATGCGAATAAAACATAAAAAAAAAAAATTAGTAATACAAAAAAAAGTTTCCCATACCGGGAATCGAACCCGGGCCTTCTGGGTGAAAGCCAGATATCCTAGCCACTAGACCATATGGGACACTTGGGTAAAGTCTTCCATGCTCGTGTTATGTTGACAACTTGATGAGTTTTTAAATTGATTAAAAAATTTTGCGGATGCGAATGACTCAGTCACATATTTCGAAAATTATATAACTCAAGTTATTGAAAAAATATTTTTTTATTTTATTTGATCTTTTCGACATTAAACTAACAGTATTTAAACAATTTTGAATTTTGTTCAAAAATATACATATATCATTTTTAAAAATAAGTGTGTTATTTGTGTTTAAAAATAAAAAAAAGCAAAACATACCGCACCTTAGCTACGTCTAAATGTATTGTGGGTAGAGATAAAGTCTAATAAATTCGGAAAGAAACAAATATGACTCAGCTGTAATTATCACAAAAATTTGGGTACTATTTATTTCAAAAAATTCCAAATAATGGATGTTTTTGAAACAAACATCAAACGAATTATTTAAACCTTTCTACTTAAGTTTTATTAAACAAATCCGATTACAACACTTCTCTCTACAGCCATCTCTCATAAAACCTTGTTTAAAAATAAGATCAGGTGGCAACGCCAAGCATCAATGTTCGCGCTGCTCTGTCATCAAACGTGTCTGACAACTCGTAGCACGTCTTATCTCAATATATTTAGTATACATTTTACAGTCCGAGCGTTAAGATAAGATTGAAAATTAAAAAATTTTAAGCGGACGATGTCCGAATTACAAAATGTTTCATGTCTTGGCGGTGGCATACAATTTTGGAAGGATTTTATAAAAATCTACGAAAACTCACCAGCGCTATGGGATACCCGTAGTATGGCTTACAAAAAAACATATCTCAAACGTGAAGCCTATTTGAAACTGCGTGACAAGCTACGTGAAATAGATCCGAATGTAGCCATCGACTATGTTAAAAGGCGTATAAATGGCTTGAGATCGTGTTATCGTCGTGAGCTACGTCGTATACAAGAAAGTAAACGACGCGGCGATGACTTATATAGACCAACTTTGTTCTATTTCAAAGAGATGCAATTTCTTGACGATGTGCTGGATATAGATTTGGAACGCGACGAGCGACAAGGAAGGGTAAGTAGGTTTTGAAGAACTATGCGAGAAATTTCTCACGCACTCTCTCTCTCTCTCTCTTTTAGACTGAAAGACGTGGACGCAAGCCAAAAACGTCTAAACAACTTTCCAAGAAGCTAGTGCAAAGTGATTCATCATCAAGTTCGGATTTTGAGAAAGATAGTGCGGCTGGTTCAATGTCCTCAACGACATCACCTCAACAACCTGTCGCCGCAGCAACTGCTAAGTATACGCATGCCACGCTACCCCAGAGCACAAGTGTTGTTTGTTCAGATGTTAGCCTAGCGTCAGCGCCTCAAGCATCAGCCCCAACAGAAGCTCAAACTTTAGGCGCTAGTTGGGTGGCGCTGTATCATCGTTTAGAACGCGAACAACAACTTTATGCGAATAAAGCTATAATGGAGGTGTTGTATCAGGGCGCTTTGGGTCGTTTACATACCGATTCATATAAAGCTTTGGATCGTGATGTGAGTAATTGTAATCGGTTTCTGGATGATAATCGCTTTTTGGATGCAATCAATGAAGAGTTGGCTACCGAATTTATTACTAAAATTGATGAGAGTATGTATTGAGGAAATTTAAGTATAGTTTAATAGATAAACACAGAGCCAAAGGTACCTAATAAAATAGAACAAGAATGATAAGATATCTGTATAGTTTTTCTTCAAGAAGATGTGCTTCTTATTATTGTAGAGACAGTCTTTCCGATGTTATTAAGAAGATTTTATTTTTAATATTTTAAATGAAAAATAAAATGCTATTGCCCTCACCGAGCATCGAACTTACAATTTTCGGAATGATAAACCCAGCTGTTAACCATCAGGCCATCGCTCACTTTTGATTGCTAGCGTCTAATTACTGATATGTGTATAGTTGTTAATGTTTCAAAGGAAAATCACATAAATATAATTGAGAAGATTTATTTTTAACATTTCTAATTAGGAAAAAAAGAGAGAGAATCGAACTTACAATTTTTCGAATGCTAAACCCAGCTGCTAACCATCCGGCCATCGTGTACCAATGGTCGCCAGCGTCTAACTACACCTTTGTACTAAATGCATAGTTTTTTTAATAAGAATTTCTTCTTAAAACCAAAGAGATTTCCCTATAGTTTTTCCTTCGTTTCCACCGTTGCGACTACCCCTTTGCCCAAAAACTGATCATGAAGACAATCTTATTAATTTTATTAGGCATTTTTGGCTCTGTGAAGATGTTGTAAAAATTTGTTGCAAACTACTAGATTTTAACCGTTAGTTTTTAAGTTAAAGATAATTCACGTTTAATAAAGAATACTCATTGATCTGTAAGCTCCCTAGATCTAGTTTCAAATTGTGCTAATTTACTTGGTTGATTGTATGTCGTTAGCTCTCAGATCAATATAAAATAGTAGTACCCTCTCCTTCAAATCACAACAGTATCTTTTCTTTAAGGAACGTCTGTAGAAGTGTACTGGTCGCGGTTGGCGTAACATGACTGCTTTATAAGCTTTATAATATCATTCAGCCTTGCTGGAGCTATTTACCAAATTTTTTGCTTCGAATAAGATTTATTTTAATCCTAAATCTATTGGTTATAAGTTTAGAAAAAGGCTGTCTTAAATTTTGTTTTTTATTTTGATTTAAGTTTTTATCATTTTCTTTGATTTAATTTAGTTTTTCGTTGTTTTTCCTATATTTTTTTCTTTTTAGTTTAATTTATCTTATTTTATTTTGTTCTATTTTATCCTATTTTAATTTATTTCACATTATTCAATTTTTATTTTACGTACTTTATTTTTTTTTTAATTTAATTTATATTTTATTTTGTTTTCTTTATTTTATTTTATTTTTTTTATTTTATTTTTTGTTTTTATTTTTTTTATCTTATTTTATATTCTATTTTGTTTTATTTTTTTATTTTTTTTTTATTTTTTTTTATATTATTTTATTTTATTTTATTTTATTTTTTTTTACTAACATTTTTTGTTTTTGTTTTATTTTTTCATTTTATCATTTTTTTTTTTGTTTTTTTATTTTATTTTATTTTTTTTTATATTATTTTATTTTATTTTATTTTAATTTTTTTTAATTAAATTTTTTGTTCTATTATCCTATTTTGTTTTATTTTTTCATTTTATTATTTTTTATATTATTTTATTTTATTTTATATTTATAATTTATTTTATTTTATTTTATTTTATTTTATTTTATTTTATTTTATTTTATTTTATTTTATTTTATTTTATTTTATTTTATTTTATTTTATTTTATTTTATTTTATTTTATTTTATTTTATTTTATTTTGTTTTATTTTAATTTATTTTATTTTATTTTATTTTATTTTATTTTATTTTATTTTATTTTATTTATTTATTTTTATTTATTTTTATTTTTAATTTCATTTTTTAGTTTTTTTGTTATTTTTTTGTTGCTTGTATTTTATTTTATTTTTATTTCATTTTATTTTTTTCAATTCACCTAAACAAACCTCTTTAGAAAAAGGTGGTTCAATTTATATGGCGATATCCTAGGAGGGACCATCTACTGAAAATCGGAGTATGAGCCTTCATGAATGCATACATATGTACATACAAATACATTCGTATCAGTTGCTATTTGTATCACCCCCTACATTTCGACGGTATCTACAACTGCTCATAGTCCCATCCAGGATATGATTTTATGTTTCTATTTTATCATATGCACTTAACAAGAATGTGCTGCTGCGTTCTATGCTATTTTTGGCATTTAGCTACAACTGTAACATCTGCGCTCACATGCCGGAGCACACATTCTATTTTCCGGACGGTTATCAGCTGTTTTTTATTCGCTCCTAACCTTCAACAGCCGGTATGAGTTCGCGATTTGGGTGCAGCGCATGCGCAGTCAATAGTAAGTAATGTCTATGCTCGAAGTATTTTAGTACGCTTAAGGATACATACTTCAATCCTTGTATCAATATATGAAATGTCCTTTCTAACAGCTGTGTAGCTCATAATGCTTATGATATACATATGTACATATTTTAGCAGATACCTTAAACATTAGGGGACTTGAAGTAGATTAAAGGTTTCAAGCCAGTTTTAGCTGAGTGTTTCTATGACAGAAACGATTGTGTATATGAAAACGGTCCTAAGAGTCTCTCATGAGCTCAAAACTGAACACCTTTCAGGTCTAGTAACCCTCCTGTCTGCCAGATTCTCACGACCCTCATATTTTTGGAGAATATCTACCCTTAGACATTGCCCACGAAAAGAGAGTCCTTGCAATTAGTGATGGCCCCCACAGGTCCCAATAACCTAAAAAAAGTGGATGCTGGATTTAACTCAACTACTTACAAATATCTGGCAATGAAACTGAGACCTTCACATATTCACGTTTGCACTAATGAAATTGAATTAAGTAAAACAGGTCGTGCTTCATTGAATAGTAAATTTACTTTTGTAGCCTATATAAAATATATTATGTACAGTGCCGGATTAACCCATAGGCAACTGCCTATAGGACGCGCATAGACGCGGGGCCGCGACCACCTACAAAAAAGCATATATTCTAATGAACGAAAACTTTATACGAAAACTGAAATTTCCCAACAACAATGTTAAAGGAATTTACGATTAATATCGCATGATAGACCGGTAAAAATAAACATTTGAAAATAACCGTATTTTCCACAGGGCGAAATTTTGGTAGAGAGCACAGATTCGCCGTCAGGAAGAAAACTTCAAAGTTCCCCATCCATCCCATGTGTGTTAAAAAAGTTATTCGGAGTCAAAGTCAAAATTTGAGGTTCTAAAGATTTTTTCTCGAAAACGGAAAGTTTATTCGAAAAATTTCCTAAGACCAAGTTGTAGAACTCTCTACAAATATGGTTCTGATATTGCTCTGGAAAATATATGCCACGTACAGACTTTTCAGTATTTTTCCCGAAAACTTTACTATGCCTAGAAATATTTTCACTCACCGTTTATTTGTCACGAAGTTTTTCATCGACAATGAAAACAGTTATTTTTGTAAAGCCCCTAATTTTCGAGCTAGATCCACCTTTTCTCCATGAATAATGTTAAAATATACTCGTCTGGTAAATTAAGTTTATCTTGTATAAAAAAAACTGCCACAGAGCCAATTTTTTGTCACGAGCCTAGTTTCGCCCCCAGGAAAAAAACTGCGAAAGTCCCCATCGATCCCATTTGGCAATAAAAAGTTATTCGGGGACAAAAAACGAGAAAAATCCAAATGGGATGGGTCTTTTTTAATTCTTCTCGACTTTTGCCCCCAAATAACTTTTTTATTTTTAAGCTCTCTAAAAAAATTTCGCTCTGTGGGAATTTTTGTTATACAAGATAACTCCATTTCCTAAACTAGTATTTTTGGATATTATGGATGGAGAAAATGCGGCTCTAACTCGAGAACTATAGGCTTTACAAAATAACTATTTTCATTGTCAATGTGGAACTTCGTGACAAATAAACGGTAAAACCAAATTTTTTGACGCATAATAAAGTTTATCGAGGAAGATCCTGAGAAGTCCGTACGTGGCATATCCATATATGTATTTTCATATAATTTCGACCTTTTCGATAAGGGGATATCAGTTTGCGAAAGTAAGCATGACATACATAATTAAACACCAATAAGTCGGCGTAGATTATGATTGACCGTCGAAAAATCTATAGGTGTATTCACCACAATAAATGCCAAAATGTTACTTTGTTGTCAAATATACCATTTTCATCCTATGCACAGAGCCAAAAATGCCTAATAAAATTAATAAGATTGTCTTCATGATTCGTTTTTGGGCAAAGGGGTAGTCGCAACGGTGGAAACGAAGAAAAAACGATAAGGAAATCTTTTTGGTTCTAAGAAGAAATTCTTATTAAAAAAACTAGACATTTAGTACAAAGGTGTAGTTAGACGCTGGAAATTATTAGTATACGATGGCCGGATGGTTAGCAGCTGGGTTTAGCAATCGAAAAATTGTAAGTTCGATTCTCTCTCTTTTTTTCCTAATTAGAAATGTTAAAAAGAAATCTTCTTAAATATATTTATAAGATTTTCCTTTGAAACATTAACAACTCTACACATATCGGTAATTAGAAGCTGGCAATCAAAAGTGAGCGATGGCCTGATGGTTAACAGCTGGGTTTATCATTCCGAAAATTGTAAGTTCGATTCTCGGTGAGGGCGATATCATTTTATTTTTCATTTAAAATATTAAAAAGAAAATCTTCTTAATAAAATTAAAAAGACTGTCTCTACAATAATAAGAAGCACATCTTCTTGAAGAAAATCTATAGAGATATCTTATGACTTTTGTTCTGTTTTATTAGGCATTGTTGGCTCTGTGTGGTTTCTTCAAAAAATGCATTGTCTAGGAGCCCCGACAGGATTTTTGCCTACGGCTCCCGAATGTGTTAATCCGGCCCTGAATATGTATTTATTATTTCAATAAGTACCCCAGCTGCTTCGATCAACCATATATATGACTATTCATCCTGCCTGTCTCAGTCCCTCTCGCTTTGTTAGATTTGTAGGTGTCAGCCATTATCACCAGTTTTAGAGCGATAATTAAATTTGCATATAAATATAAATAAATAAGTTAATATAATACACATCTATTTACTCGTTTTAAATTTTCGAATATGTCCGAGTAAGTAAATTTGAAATACAATCAGTGCATATGTATTTAGGGTAGAGGGGGCGCATTCGACACCCCTATTTTCTCAAAATTTTTTCAATTATCGATCTTTGATAAACGAAATATTGCACCTCTCTTAACTAGGTTTCGACCAACTCACCGCGATCTTTGGAATCTTCTAGTTTCTTTTAGATAGGGCATTTTTAAAACTCATTTTGAGATAGTGCTTCAGTTAAGCTACAACTTTGAGAGATGTTCAGATTTCCAGGTAAACAAACAACAAACCAAATATATTATTAATTTCATTTCCACGGAAATGTGACAAATGTGCCCCCTTCCACCCTAAATACAAACGTTATAAAGCTCCAACGCTTCGAAATATTTCTGAGCGCTCTCGCCTTGCAAAACTTTACGATTAAATTATGTGGCACTGATGCGTTTGAGCAGCACGTTTGCTTACAATTTATTTACTTTAAACTTTTTTTTAACGTTTTCAATACTTTTATGATATTCTACTCTCTGTATGGGTAATGCTAATACACAGCACAATAGCCCCAGACAGTAATCAAATAAAATAGTTCACACATTTTGTGCTTATTTCTTATATTTTCTATAGTAATTTTTATTTTACTTTTCGCAAACTGCTCGTATATATTTTTGATTGTGTTTTCCATTATCAGGCAGCAGCTCATGTATGTATAGTATCTATGTTTACATCAACTTGTACGTCAGTCACATCTAGCAGTGAAATGAATGACTGGCGGCTATTCAATCCCAACCAGCTCGTCGCCATCATATGGCTGTGAGTACTCGTTTGTTTATTGATAACTTGCTTGTATCGACCAAAAAAATGTGTTCCTTTTTAATTGGGAAAACATTTAAGAAAATTAGAAAATTAAATGATAAAAATGCATAATATAAAATAAAACAAAATTAAATAAAATAAAATTTTTGTGGACTTTTGAACAGTCGAATAAGTTTTATTAAATTATTCTTTTGAGCTTTTGACGAAAACAAGTTGAAAAATGCTACATACAATACCAACTACGATGATTGCAATTTCGAACTTGTTGAAGGATCTTGTAAAACCACTTTATATTATTGTAAATTAAGTTAAGTAAAACAAGTAAGGAAAGCTGTTTTCGGCTATATACCTTTCATGAATCAGCGTCACCATTTTCACTGTTCGATCCCCAGTACAGCCTGTGTCATGTCTTATACCGAAATTGTCGGAACTATCGATTATATGCGGGCGATGTGTTATATTGGTCCAATCTCATTGATTTTGGCCATCGACATTTCACATTCTAAAAGAGCAATAGTTTCACGTTCCTACCTATCTAATTACAGGAGTCATCTACCAAAATCCGTTTATCGGAACAATCGATTGTATGAGGGTTATGTGAAATATTTATCCCATCTCAATGATTTTCAACATCGATAATGCAAATATGAAAATAGCATTACTAACAAGATTTCACGTTCCTAGCTGTTTAATTACAGCAGTTATCTACCAAAATCCGTTTATCGGAACTATCGATTGTATGGGAGCTGTATGTAATATCGGTCCGATCTTGCTGGTTCCGACAAATGATTTATATATTTGAAAATGGTGGCCGCATACCAAATTTCAGCCAAATATTTAAAAAAAAGTGAGGGACTAGTTTGCGTTAAAACAGACAGACAGACAGACGGACATAGCTAAATCAGCTCATCTCGTCATCCTGATCATTTCGGTATACTTATTGATGGGTCGTTCGCTTCTTCTTCTCATACTTACAAACATCGGACCAAAGTTATAATACCATTTCATCTTCATGAAAGGTATACAAATAATAGTAAAATAGAGGAAAATGAAATAAAAAATAAAAAAAATAAAATAAAAATAAAAAAATAAAGTAAAATAAACTAAAAAAAATAAAATAAAATAAAATAAAAAAATAAAATAAAATAGAGAAAAATAAAATAAAATAAAAGTAAATAAATGTTTTATTACCTCTATACAAATTTTTTGCTGGGTAAGTATACAATTTATTTCAAAGACTACAAAATCGCATACTTTAAGTTTATACATCTAGTTATGTAGACTTAAATATTTATTTACAAATACTTTTCTACACGTGTAGTCACTATGTAGATATATAGGTCAGTGGCGGATCCAGGATTTTAGCAAGTAATTTTAACTATATTTTTTGCTTAATTTTTAATATATTTTTTGGGTAATTTTTACTGTATTTTTTTTTGTGTAATTTTTACTATATTTTTTGTGTAATTTTTACTAAATTTTTTGCAAAATTTTTACTATATTTTTTGAGTAATTTTTATTATGGGTTGCGTAGATTTTACTTTTTTGTGTGTAATTTTTACTATTTTTTTTCAAAATTTTTTTAGCAATTATTTTGCGTATTTTTTACCATATTCTTGCCTAACTATACTGTATTTGTTGCAAAATTTTCATTTTTTGTGTGTAATTTTAAATATATTTTTTGCTAATTTTTACTGTATTTTTGCGTAATTTTTACATATTTTTAAGTATTTGTTGTGAAATTTTTACTATTTTTTGGTGAAATTTTTACTATTTTTTTGCGTAACTTTCATTGTATTTGTTACGAAATTTTTACTCTTTTTTTTGGTATTTTTTAACACATATTTTGTGAAATTTGTAATATATTTTTGCGTAATTTTTACCATATTTTTGTGTAGTTTTTACTGTATTTTTTGGGTTATTTTCACCATATATTTTGTGTAACTTTTACTATATTTTTCCGTTTAATTTTTACCATATTTTTTGCGTACTTTTTACGGGGTGTTTTTTTAGCATATACATATGTATGTATTTTCTACTATATTTTTGGTGTATTTTTTCTATATTTTTTTGTGTAATTTTTTTTTTATACTAATTATAAGTAATTTTTACTTTATTTTTGCGTAATTTTAAATGTATCACACTGCAATTTTTTGCATATAAAATATATCTTTATCATATATTTTGCTTAATTTTTTCTGTATTTTTTGCCATATATTTTGTGTTATTTTTAGTGTTTTTGGTGAATAATATTTTACATATTTTTTGTGTAATTTTTAATATATTTTTTGTCTGTGAATTACTGTGAAGGGGAGGGAGGAGCTGAAGACCCCTCATGGATCCACCTCTGTTGTATGTGCTTTTGTATATATGCTTAGTAATAATGTTTGTTTTTATTTTATACTAAAATACATACTAGAATCTATAAATGAATATGAATATAAAAATTGAACCCCGAATGGCCTTAACGGCGGCAAGGAAACTATTATGGGGCAACAATAACAAACAATATATTAGATTATTTGGCGACTTAGTAATGGTTGGGGAAATTAATGAGACAATTTGACTAGTCTGCTGAATGGTTATGCCTATACAGAAGCTTTACAAAAATCAATTATCATGCGTTGGCGACGTTTTGGCACACTTTTTCGAGTGATTGACGATATAGCTTCCTTCCAGAAGTAGACTATTTACGTAAGGATGAGAACGCGTTATGAAAGCAACTTGGTAATAATTTGTTTACAATTGTAGTTAAGTATAATGCTTTTCTATCCTTCACAACGTATGTGTGTAGTTCCAACAAACGATTTTGTTAAAAATATCTACCAATATAATGTATTTACATGCTTTCTCAGACAAAATGTCAGCGTTTTCTTATAGATCCTAGGTTCTCAGTTAAAATGTGCTTGTAAACTTACGACTTTAGTTTTGTTCTAGTACCAGTTTTTTGTATGTCGTATAATGATCATACAGTTGTTTTGATGTCTTTGTCCAATGCGTCTCGTTCATATTTCGTTCTACTGATTTTTCTTATTGGGTCTGCTTGTTCACGTTCTGCTTATTCTGCAGTATTTCTTCTTGTCCTGTCTTGTTCTGTTTATCCTTTTCAGATTTTATTTGTTTGTTTTCATGTTCACTTTCGTTATTTTTTCACTTTTTTCCAAATTTTTATCATTTATCTTTGATTGATATATTTCTATTTTTGTATCAAAAGCTGCTCTGCGAGTTTCTGGAACCTCTCGTTTTCAAGATGAACGCACCTTTAGACCTAAGCCTACTACTAACAATACATTAACGAATATTTGAGAAACTGGTCTCTTGTCTAATAATACCTAAGCTCTGACCTTAAATGTTTACTGGGTATCATCGTCCACTCAAAATCGCAGCTTTAATTAAAATGTTTACTACTTTGCTTTTTTGCTTGCCTGACCACACTCAACGTGCCAATGCTACTTCTTATCAACAAAAACTGTCTTGTTCTTCTACATAGCCACTTCTTTCAATTACTCTTACCCCAATTCAAATAATTAAATATTTCTATTTTTATATTCTACAAAATTAAACTTTCCAACAAAACGGTCACACGATTGGACCGTTTAATTAAACGCGAATATTGAGCGTGCAAAAAAAAAAATAAAAGTTGAAAAAAGAGTAGAAAATATTATATATATGTATATACTGCAGGGTATGAAGGAAAGAGGAAAAGTAAAACTACAGAAAGAGCAACTAGAGGAGCATAAGAAAGCATCCCAGATAATATTCTAATGTAGCATATTCAGCCAACAGTAAGATTTTCTTTTCAACCAGGGCGTTCTTTAAGTGTTCGAAGAAAGGGTTTTGGCTGGATCATAATGCCCTATGGCGACCCTCCTTTACCTTTTTATACTTATCAAGTATGTCTTATAGTCCAATTTCGGCCTCAGGGTCGCCTTCCTCATTTCGAGAAAACAGACCTATATACCCTCGAGAATCATTTCGGAATCTCTACATTTTATTGGTGCGCTGGGTTCAATAAGAATAAAATACCATTTTATAGCACGTTTTAAAATTGTCTCATTAATTTGATTCTAAATTTGACTGCATGTGACAACCTACAGGGACGCGAAGGGAAGGGAAGGGAAAGTTTAGGAACGGAAAGTAAAGTGAGGGGAGGAATGGAAAACAAATGTAAATAAAAGAAAGGATAGGGAAGGAATGAAAATGGAAGAAAAGAAAATAAAAGGAAGGGAAGGGGAGAAAGGAGCAGAGGGGAAGAGAAAGAAAGGAGCGGAGGGGAAGAGAAAGGAAGGTAAGGGAAGTGAAAGGATGGAAAGGGAAAGTAAAAGAAGGAAAAGAAAAGTATGGAAGTTAAAGAAACGAAGGGAAGGGAAAAAGTAGTGAAATAAAATAAAGTTTCGTGGTTGAATTTCAACCACTGGGAAACCCCTTGTGCGCTTAAAAACGTCCCAAACAGACCAGGCAGTATTTCATGGATCAAAAATATAGTAAGCACAAAAAATTATGACCCACTTCTTGAAATTTATGACCCTTGCAGGACTTAATTGGAATGAATGGCTTCTAGCTGGTTATATATAAGCAGTAGCATTGATTGCATGAAATCAGATTTAATTCGTCAGTATTCAAGCAAGCAACATTTCCAGTATCTACCAGTTTACAAGGCTTGTATTAGTTCACTTATCAGAGGAAAAGAGCAAAAAAGGCCGCCGTCTGAGTTACTGTTGCTGATAATAAATGCCAACATAAATACATAAATTCATATAACAGTGATGCACAGAGTTGACGGGGAGGCCAGTGGCGTTCCCATAACGCGACAACTTTCTATGCTGGATTTGTAGATGTGAACCGACGAATCTCCAGTCATTCACTTGAGCTCAACTGTTCTATATGCCTAGTACTCAGTTTGGCGGCACATTTGATTTCGCATTCGATTTGAGTACACAAATATGAATTTGTGCTTGATAAGACTACGGGGAGCTTTGAAAGCTAAAAATAAGCTTCGAAATTTGATAAAAAATTAACCCAAGTCAGCCGCCATCTTTCCCAGCTATGTAGACCATAGGGTCTTTTTTTCAATGTCACGATAGGTATCAAAATACCGTAGAAAGGAAAGGAAAGGGAAGGAAAGGGAAGGGAAGGGAAGGGAAGGGAAGGGAAGGGAAGGGAAGGGAAGGGAAGGGAAGGGAAGGGAAGGGAAGGGAAGGGAAGGGAAGGGAAGGGAAGGGAAGGGAAGGGAAGGGAAGGGAAGGGAAGGGAAGGGAAGGGAAGGGAAGGAAAGGAAATGGAAAGGAAGGGAAGGGAAGGGAAGGGAAGGGAAGGGAAGGGAAGGGAAGGGAGGGGAAGGGAAGGAATGGAAAGGGAATGAAAGGAAAGGAAAGGAAAGGAAACGGAAGGGATGGGAAGGGAAGAGAAGAGAAGAGAAGGGAAGGGAAGGGGAGGGGAGGGGAGGGGAGGGGAGGGAAGGGAAGGGAAGGGAAGGGAAGGGAAGGGAAGGGATGGAAAGGGAAGCGAAGGAATGAAAAGGGAATGAAAGGAAAGGAAAGGAAAGGAAAGGAAAGGAAAGGAAAGGAAAGGAAAGGAAAGGAAAGGAAAGGAAAAGGAAGGGATGGGAAGGGAGGGGAAGGAAAGGAAAGGAAAGGAAGGTATAGTAGAGGATATAAAGGGAAAGATATAGAAAGCAACGGAAAGAAAAGGAGAAGAAAGGAGAAGGTGAGAAAATGGAAATAAAAAAGGGAAGGACTTGCAAAATAAGGAAAGGAAAAGAAAGGAAGTGAGAATAGAAAAAATGAAAGCGAAATAAAAGAGGGAAGGAAATTCTTGAAAAGGCAAGGAGAGGAAAGTCCGAGAGGATGATCGACCGATTCGACAAATCCTCATTGTAGCCTCAATTTTGAACATAAGGAAGCAGTTCTCTGAAAAATTTTAAATTAAAAACTGCAAATTCGGTTTATCGTCAAACTGATGGTTTTTCTTTCTTATCAAAGAAAATTTTGTATAAGTCCCAAAACAACTCTGTATTCGCCTGTTGTTTACAAATATTCTTAAGTGTCTACACAACTCAAATTTCCCGTTTTTTTGTAAGGTCAGACATATCTATAGTCTAATAAAAAAAAGTCGGTATACGATCACGTTCTATGGATCAGCAAATACATGTTGTCTGGTAGCAGGCAAACTTGTTTTTTAATTTCTTATCTGACAGTGCTATATAAAGAAATTTACTTTCATGCAGACATACAACAAACATCTTGTATATTTTTGTCAAAATATAATATTATACTTAATTGATATTAAACATTTCTATGCACATAAATTAAGAAATATATGAGCTTTTTATTATGAAAGTGGGTCAGACGTTTGACGATTTTTCTAATGCGTAATAACAGTATTTTTCTGTTATATAATATAGATTTGATAAATAATTTGGTGTCACATTGTTTGTAGTCATATAGTCTAGTTTTTGACCAGCGATAATTACATATCGTTATCGATAAACGTATATGTAAACAAAGAGAAACCACAATTAGTACAACACTATAGCATACCTTTGTGCAGAAAACTCACCTGACCATTGCAAACTTGTGAAAAAGTCACTTAAAAAGTTTTTAACCAATCTAAAATTTTTCATTTTACAAATCACCAAGAGTAATCGAAACTTTAATCTTCATTAAATTTCCAAACTATCTAATTTTGCTTGTAATCCAACTAACAACATATGCATACTATATAGCATGAGATAAAATGGATGGTGTCATGTTTTCAACACGAAACATAAGCAAAATTGCTATATAAACAACATAGTTGACAACAAAATTGCTGGAACAATAACATGCTTGTATTTACATTATACTTACTTCTTGGCTATTCTAAACACATACAAACTTTCACAAAATCAAGTACACATATGTACAAACATACATAGTACATAGAACAGACAACAAAAGTGTATGACTAAAAGGAAAAATAAGAAGTAAAAGAATTTTTTAGAATTAACTGGAAAAATAACATAAAAAACACAACAAGTGAATAACAAGGGCTGTGAGCAGGAAAAATAGAAATATTAGAGGCGTGAGTACCAAGTACTCGTGAAGTTTTATATGAAAACATGTGTGTCCTGCTCTTAAATATCATTAATCTAGTGAACGAAGCCCACTAAACTATATTTTGTCATATTTTTAGTGTTCCTTCCCTTTGCATTTCTTTTATTTCTTTTCTTTGATATTCTTTCCCTTCCTTCTGCTTTCCTTCAATTTGCTATCCCTAGTTTCTCTCCATTCCTTTCATATCTTTTTTCTTTCCTTTCTTTTCAGTTCCATTTCATTTAAATTGTTTTTTTTTTTTTTTTTTAATTTATGTGCTTTATCTTATTTGAATCTTTTTATTTTATTTTATCTCTTCATATATGTTTTGTTTTATTTTATTGCCATATAATTTTTTTTCTCTTATTCTATTTTATTGTATTTTGATTTATTTTAATTTTGTTTAAGTTTATATAATTTAACTTAATTTAAATTTTTTTATTTTTTTATTTTATTTTTCATTTTATTTTATCTTTTTATTTTTTAGTTTTTTTTTTTTAGTTTTATTTAATTTTATTTTACTTTATTTTATTCTATTATTTTTTTAAACCATTTTTTTGTTTCTTTTTATTTTATTTTTTTTTTATTTTATTAATTTTTTCTTTTAATTTAATTCATTTTTTTATTTTATTTTATTTTATTTTAATTTGTTTTGTTTTATTTCATTGAATTTTATTTAATTTCATTTTATTTTTTTTTTTATTTTATTTTTTTTTTTTATTTTGTTATTATTTTTTTAATTTTATTTTGTTTTTTTTTTGTTTCTTTTTATTTTATTTTATTTTTTTATTTAAAATTATTTTTTTAAGTTTTTTTATTTTTTATTTTTTTTATTCATTTTATTTTTTTTATGTTTTTTTTTTTAATTTTTTATCGTTTTTAATTCTTTTTTTTTATTTCATTTTATTTATTTTTTTTTTATTCATTTTATTTTTTTTTTATTATATTTATTTTTTTATTTTAATTTGATTTAATTTTTTTGTTTATTTTATTATATTTAATTTTGTTTTACTTCATTTCATTTTCTTATTTTTATTTTCTTTTATTATTTTTTTATTTTTTTTTTTTATTTTTTTATTTTATTTTATTTTTTTTTATTTTTTTATATTAAAAAAAAATTTTTTTCGTTACCTTTATTTTAGTATATTATTTTAAAAAATTTTTTTTTTTTTATTTTATTTGATTTATATTTTATTTTAATATAATTAAATTTTTTTATTTTTTCATTCATTTTATTTTCTTTTATGTTTTTTTTTAATTTTTTTTTTTTGTTTTTTTCTTTCATTTCATTTTATTTTTTTATTTTATTTTACTTTATTTATTTTTTATTATAATTATTTTTTTTATTTAATATAATATAATTTTTTTGTTTATTTTATTATTTTGTTTTATTTCGTTTTATTTTATTTTATTTTTTTTTATTTTTTTATTTTATTTATTACTTGTTTTATTTCATTTCAATTTTTATTTAATTTTTTTATTTTATTTTGTTTTTTTTTTTATTATTTTTTTATTAATTTTTTAATTTTATTTTATTTTATTTTAATTTTTTTTATATTAAAATTCGTTACCTTTATTTTATCTTATTTTTTTAAATTTATTTTTTATTTTAATATAATGTAATTTTTTTTTTATTTTTTCATTCATTTTATTTTCTTTTATGTTTTTTTTTTTTAATTTTTTTATCGTTTTTAATTTTTTTCTTATTTTTTTATTTCATTTTATTTTATTTTATTTTATTTTATTTTATTTTATTTATTTTTTATTATATTTATTTTTTGTTTTAATATAATTAAATTTTTTTAATTTTATTATATTTTATTTTGTTTTATTTCATTTTATTCTATTTCATTTCTTTTTATATTTTTATTTTATTTTATTTTTTTAATTTTTTTTTATTTTATTTTTTATTTTAGTTTATTTTTTTATTTTTTTATTTTATTTCTTTTATTTTACTTTATTTTCTTTTTTGTTGTTAATTTTTTTAATTTTATGTTTTTTTAATTTTTTTTTTTGTTTCTTTTTATTTCATTATTTTATTCTTTTTATTTAATTTTGTTTGATTTCATTTTATTTTTTTTTTTATTTCACTTTTGTCATTTTAATTCAATTTAATTTCGTCTAGTTTATTTTGGCTATAGGTACATACATACATACATAAATAACATCTTACATTCTTTCTTGAATATTTTTACTCTTACAAAATTTTTCTGGAAGACCCCAAAAGATGTTTACACATCAAAAACAACAGCAATCGAACTAATAACAACAAAATTTACAAAGGACAACAACATGTAATAAATACGCCAAGCAACATGACTTGACATGTGTAAATCCCAAAGCAACGGACACCAGAGCCCAGCAATTCACTCAACCACCCACAAAATGATTCTTCCTCTGCTGCTACATACTTTAGTTTGAAGGCGTTTGCAAGTATGTATGTATATCTATATGTATTTGTTTAGACCTTCCTATGTGTTTGTGCATCTGTGTTATCGTAAGTACCTAAGTAGCTATTTATGTAGAGGACAATGGGCCACGTCACTTTGTTCACAAAAAAAAAAAAAAAAATTAAAACAAAACAACAACACAACTCTACTAAGCCGCCATCGCCACTACACAATAGCTCATGTTCAGACAGAGGTTGGAGAGCTTCTGCAATATGAATGGGAAGTAGATATTGGTATGGTTAGCTAGACTACAAGTGGAGAGTCCAAGAGCAAAATAGACAGGCCGGCCAGTAGCTGTCAAGTCAAGGCGATGGCGTAAACAGCAGTACAATGTAAAACAAAATTGTATATGAACGCAAGGAGTAATATAAGTGAAACTTCTTCTACGGATAGGTCGTGTTATAAAGGAAATAATCCTAGTTGCTTTGAAAATGAAGGTAAACAATTTCCAAAAAAATGTTCCTCATAATCAAAACTGATATCTTGAATTTATCGAGCTATTTAACGATAAATTCCAATAACTGAACAAGTTTTTCTTTTGCTCTCTCATCATTCACGAGACTTTAAACGTATTCACTTCAAAAAGCTTACAACAATGTGGCATCGACTGAACAGCTTACAAGCCGGACAATTGTAGGATAGTGGCAAAACGGCACTTTTACTGGTTTTCCATGCTCCTGTTTATTTTTCTTTTTTTTTTTTTCTATTTTATTTTGTTGTTTTTTTTTTCGTTTCTTGTTGCTGCAACAGGCCATCCTACATGTTTCTTGGTATTGGTCACTCAAGCAACTCAAACACTTAAAACTTCAGCTCAACTTTAAAGCAAACTTGCATGTGCTGCTGCTTCTTCTTCCTTTGCTTACCTACTAGTGTCCAGTATGAAATGCATTTTGTGTTGACTCTGGCGGATGAGGAACTGAGCAACAAGGAAATGGTAGTTAGCCCGCTGTCTACTGCCAGACAGACTGACCGACAGACAGACAGAGGAGCAGCGCAGGCTAACATATTACAAACAGACTAGTTAGTTGGTGTTGGTAGACATTTTGAATTAAGATGAATTGTTATATGAGCGTTGTAGCAAGTGAAATGAAAAATGTTTAAATTGGAAAAAGGGAAAAAGAAGATGGCGAATAAAAATTTAAAGGATGAAGAAAATAAGATACATATTTTGTCAAGAAGTTACGCTACAAATCAACTCTAAATTATTTGAAGTAATGGAAATTTTAAGAGCTGCATTAAAGAGCATGCCTTATAATAAAATAAAATGAAATAAATTTTAATAAAATAAAGCAAATTAAAAAAAGTAAAATAAAATAAATAAAAAAATAAAATAAAGGAAATAATAAAAACCAAAAAATTAGGAAAAAAATAAAACAAAATAAATAAAAAAAAAACTAAATAAAATAAAATAACTAAAAAAAAATTACAACAAATAAAATTAAAAAATAAAAATAAAATAAAGTAAAGATAATACAATAAATCAAACTAAAGGTAAAAAAATAACTTAAAATTAAAAAAATTAAATAAAATAAAAAAACTAAAATAAAACAAAAAAATTAAATAAAATAAAGTAAAATAAAATAAAAACAAGTAAGGAAAGCTGTCTTCGGCTGTGCCGAAGGCTATATACCTTTCATGAATAAGCGTCACGATTTTCACTGTTCGATCCCCAGTACAGCCTGTTTCAATTTAACTATATTTACTATACACATTACACATCTTTGTTATAATTTAAAAAAAACTTACAAAATAATAGGATCCGAGTTATCGGAACAATCGATTGTATGGAGGCTATATATTATACGTGTTCAATTGTACTGACTTACACTATACACATTACATATGTAGAAAGTACTAAAGGTGAAATATTTTACGTTCCTAACTTTTTAAATGCGGAAGTATTGGCCAAAAAACCTTATATCGGAACAACCGGTTGTATGGGGCTATATGTTATATTTACCCGATCTTCTTGATTTTCCTCTACACACTACATAAATTGAAAGTACTCAAGTTGCAAAATTTTATGTTCCTAACTTTTTAATTGCAGAAGTTTTGGCCAAAAAAACCTTATATCTGAACAATCGGTTGTATGGGGGCTATATGTTACATTTTACCGATCTTGTTTATTTGCACTATATACACTACATAAATAGAAAGTACTCGAGTTGCAAAATTTTACGTTCCGAACTTTTAATTGCAGAAGTTTTGGGGAAAAAACCTTATATCTGAACAATCGGTTGTATGGGGGCTATATGTTAAATTTGGCCGATCTTGTTGATTTTCACTATATACACTACATAAATAGAAAGTACTCGAGATGCAAAATTTTACGTTCCTAACTGTGTAATTGCAGAAGTTTTGGCCAAAAAACCTTATATCTGAACAATCGGTTGTATGGGGGCTATATGTTACATTTGCCCGATCTTGTTGATTTTCACTATTTACACTACATAAATAGAAAGTACTCGACTTGCAAAAATTTACGTTCCTAACTTTTTAATTGCAGAAGTTTTGGCCAAAAAACCTTATATCTGAACAATCGGTTGTATGGGGGCTATATGTTAAATTTGCCCGATCTGGTTGATTTTCACTATATACACTACATAAATAGAAAGTACTCGAGTTGCAAAATTTTACGTTCCTAACTTTTTAATTGCAGAAGTTTTGGCCAAAAAACCTTATATCTGAACAATCGGTTGTATGGGGGCTATATGTTACATTTGCCCGATCTTATTGATTTTCACTATATACACTACGTAAATAGAAAGTACTCGAGTTGCAAAATTTTACGTTCCTAACTTTTTAATTGCAGAAGTTTTGGCCAAAAAACCTTATATCTGAACAATCGGTTGTATGGGGGCTATATGTTACATTTGCCCGATCTGGTTGATTTTCACTATATACACTACATAAATAGAAAGTACTCGAGTTGCAAAATTTTACGTTTCTAACTTTTTAATTGCGGAAGTTTTGGCCAAAAAACCTTATATCTGAACAATCGGTTGTATGGGGGCTATATGTTATACTGGTCCGATCTTGTCAGTTCCGACAAATGATTCCTATATTACAAAATGGTGGCCACATACAAAATTTCAGCCAGATATCTCAAAAATTGAGGGACTAGTTTGCGTTCAAACAGACAGACGGACAGACGGACAGACGGACATGGCTAAATCAACTCATCTCGTCATCCTGATCATTTCGGTATACTTATTGATGGGTCTATCTCTTCTTCTTCTCATATTTACAAACATCGGACCAAAGTTATAATACCATTTCATGTTCATGAAAGGTATAATAAAAAATTAAACAAAATAAAATAAAAAAATAATACATTTAATGTTATTAAAAAAATTAATAAACAAAAAATTAAATAAAATAAAATAAAATTAAATTAAGTTATTTTAAATTAAATAAAAATGAAACAAAGTCAAATAAAATAAAAAAAAACTAAAAATAAAAAAAAATAACTTAAACATAATAAAAAATCAGTTAAAAAAATACAAAAAAAAAATAAAATAAAAAAAAAAATAAAATAAAGTACATATATTGTCTCTACTATATTTCTTTTTATTTTTTATTCAAACCAAAATAAAGGTAAAAAATAACTTAAAATTAAAAAGAAACTAAACAAAATAAAATAAAGTAAAATAAAAAAATAAACTGAAATAAAATAAAATCAAAATAAAAAAATTAAACAAAGTGAAATAAAAAAATTAATGAAATAAAGTAAAATAAAACATTTATTGTAATAAAAAAATAAAATAAAATAAAATAAAATAAAATAAAATAAAATAAAATAAAATAAAATAAAATAAAATAAAATAAAATAAAATAAAATAAAATAAAATAAAATAAAATAAAATAAAATAAAATAAAATAAAATAAAATAAAATAAAATAAAATAAAATAAAATAAAATAAAATAAAATAAAATAAAATAAAATAAAATAAAATAAAATAAAATAAAATAAAATAAAATAAAATAAAATAAAATAAAATAAATAAAATAAATTTAAGTTAAATTAAATTACTTTAAATTAAATAAATATAAAACAAAGGAAAATAAAATAAAACAAATATTAAAATAAATAACAAAAATATAATAAAAAATTAGTTAAAAAAAATAAAAATTAAAGAAAAAATAAATATAGAAAAAAATAAAATAAAAAATTTAAAATTAAAAAAATTTGAAATGAATTAAAATAAAGTAGATAAAGTTAAAAAATTAAATAATGGAAAATAAAATTAAATAACTAAAAAAAAGGAAAATGAAATGAATTAGAGAATAGAAAAAAAAAACAAGAAAAATAAGTAAGGAATTCTAAGTTCGGTACCCAGCGGTAGTTTTCATATGATTTTCGAAGGATTCCATTTCAGAAGTGGGCGTGTTTGGGAAGCGATTTCGTCCAATTACATCAGGTTTACTCCCTATTCAGCTAGTATACCTTGTACCAATTTCATCGTTCTACCGTAATCAGTTTAAAAGTTATGACCCGTGAAATTTTCAAAAATATCTCCCTGAAAAGTGGGCAGTGCCACGCCTACTTTAAAATATTTATCAACAAATCTTTATATAATGACCTATAAAATTATATCATTTAAGCCATTTCGGTTACCGAATTTTATTAATTTAGGAGAAAATTTTCCATATCGAAAGTGGGCATGGTTGGAGGGCGATTTTATCCAATTTGATCAGGTATACTCCCAACGATACTAATATGCTTTGTGCCAAATTGCTCGTGCTATCGTTTAATTATTATTATTATTTTTAGTATTAGTTTAAAAGTTACAACCAGTCGAATTTTCAAAAAATGCCTCCCTTAAAAGTGGGCGGTGTCACACCCACTTAAAAAATGTATGGAAAAATCTGAAAAGAATGACCAGGGGGATTCACCTATAAAATTGTATCATTTTTGCCGTTTCAGCTACCGTGATATGTCGATTTATGTGATTTCCGAAATTTTCGATATCGAAAGGGGGGCGTGGTTATCATCCGATTTCGCCCATTTTCAATAGCAACCTACCTTGGCCTGTATACAAAATTCCGTGCAAATATCTTAATTTTTACTCAAGTTATCGTCTACACGGACAGACGGACGGACGGACAGACGGACGGACATGCCTCAATGAACTTCTTTTTTTTTTCAACCTAAGAACTTTCATATATGGAACTCTATATCTATCTCGATTATTTTGTGCCTTTACGTAGTACCGTTATGTGGACAAAATTATAATACCCTTGTACGAGTACTAGTACGCTGGGTATATAAAGGAGTTAACTACAACTCTTATATGAGTGATATTAGTCAAGTAATATGCCATTCAAATATTTTTTTTGAAAAAGTTATTTTAAAAAAATTTTGAAATAATGAAAAATTCTATAATAGCACTCATCTGTACTCACACATACATATATATGTGCACACTTGGAGTTACACGCTTTTGAGTGCTATAAATTTTAAATGCAATAAATATAATTAAAACTGTCATGTGGCTGTGACTTCGTAAACAGATGTTACATTAGGTAGCATTATTACATGTGTGGCTACATAAATATATGTATGTAAATATGTTGTTTTTGTACACATATGTGTTTTCAAGTTTTCTAATTTATATACAA
>CAXKVI010000002.1:128609353-128624353 GCA_964058755.1 Campiglossa producta | reverse complement strand
AAAAAAAATTAATTAAGAAATAAAATATTTTAATTTAATAAAACAAAAAAAAAATTAAAAAATAAACAATAATAATATATGAAATAAAATAACACAAAATAAAACAAAAAAAAAGACCGCGTGTACCAGTACACGTGAAAGAAGTTAACTTCTTAAATTCAGAAATAACGAACTATGAATAAGGTGTATTCGATAACGGGCGTAGTAGAAGGAAAGAGGGGAATGAAGAGAAAAAGGTCGGGAGATAGTGTGAAGGCGAAGAAAGATAGGAAGAAGAGCTGTAAAAGGGGTTGTAAATAGCGTTTAGGTGGCAACCCCAAGTGGCAGTATGAAATTGTCATATTTGGAATGATTCAAATTGTCTATGTGCCACATTTTATCCAAATCGGTCAAGCAGTTCCCGATAAATACGAAAAAATAAATAAATTGCGTTTAGGTGGCAATCCTAAGTGGCAACCCTGCTTGAAATTATCTTATTTGGAATATGGTCGAAAATACCTTTCATTTGATACACATATTGGCATATCTAGCTCTATATTTTAAAAATATTGGGTTAGGTGGCAACCCTGTAAACCGCTATAAGTGGCAGCACCCATGAATTCAGCTCGGCCTAACTATTACAATTTGTGAAATGGTAGCTAGATCTTACATTTTCACCTCCTATTTGATTTGCACATCTAAACATCTTGGTGAAAATCACCTACGCCTGAAAGTCAGCTACAATTTCTATTTCCGTTGCATCATGAGCCATTTTCTCAAATTTTACCCTCAATCAAAATTTCATATCGCCGCCTAAGAAGTTAACTTCAAAAATAAAAAATACATAGAAAAAATCAAACTTGTGAAATAGAAAAAAATAAATATTGGTTTTTGCGCAAATAAAAACAAAGATAAAATAAAAAAAAATAAAAAACAAAAAAAAAAATAAAATAAAAATTAAAAATAAAATAAAATATGGGAAAACAAAATAAAATAAAAAAATTAAATATAAAATAAAAAAAATTGAAACTAAATACATTAAATAAAATAAAACAAAATAATATAAAGTAAAACAAAAAAATTTATGTACTTTATGTATGTATATACAATAAAATAAGACAAAATAACAAAAAATTAAAAAAAAAGTAAAAAAAGTACCTATAAAATGAAATTAAAAAATAAAAGTAAAGATAAAAAGAAACACAAATAAAATAATAAAAAATAAAACAAAAAAATAAAAAAAAAATAAATTAAATTAAATTAATTAAAACAAGAAATAAAAAAATAAAAAAAAATTATAAAAAAATTAAAAAAATTGAATAAAAAAGTTAATTTATTAAATTAAATTATATAAAACAAAGAATAAAAAAAAAATGATAAAAAAAAAAAAATTTTTAAATTGAATAGAACTAAATTTAATTTAATTCAATAAAATGAAAAAAAAAATTAAATAAATAAAACAAGAAAATTTATTTAAATTAAAAGAAAAAAAAATAGAAAAAAATTAATTAAGTAAAACAAAATAAAATAAAACAAAGCAAACAAAAAAATTATATTATAACTAAACTAAATTTCAAAATTTCAATAAAATAAATTAAATTGAATTAAATTAAAATAAACTATATGAAATGAAAATATCTACTTACTTAACTAAAAAAAAACAATCTTGGTTTAATTTTGTCCAGTCTATTCTGTACACTATTCACACACTTACTTATGAATGTACATACGAAATGTTCTCAAACATACTTCCCAAGCCTTTATTATCAAAAAAAAAGCATCTGGCCGTTCAAGTGTTATCAAGTACCTAAGCCTGTTCGCAAATAAATATCTAAGTATGTACTCATGCTAAACAGTAAAAATAATTGTTCTAATTTTAAATATGAGCAATAGATCGTGAAAATTGTAGCGGGGTAGGAAAACCTTATAATAATAATAAAAATATGAGCTGGTAAATAAGTCATTTGAAATTAGTTATACCAAAAAACCATTAGTCCATGTCGTGTTAAGAAATTATTTTGAATTCAAATAATTCATAGAAAAGTATCAAAAAAACATGATATGCAAGAAAGTCATTCTGATTCTCGGGAAAATGGCAAAGGCCTTGAACTGTTTAAAGACAATAGTGATAAATCTAGCTCGAAAACTGGTTTTTTAAGTTAGGCACGAGGCATAGCGAAAAAAAACCACAACAAAAAGTATTTATTTGTCATTCTAATTGTTTAATACTAAACATTTTTATTTAGACTTTTATTATACTCGGACACATGTCGCGCCCAGACTAGGTGTCAATATTTGCAAAATAAATGCATCAACCCCCTTTATTATTACATATTAACAATTTATATTTCTTAATTTGTTTTTTTTTTTGTGCTGCCTAACAGTTGATTGAATGCTGTTTTAAGTACCTACACGTTCCTGCATTAATCTGCATATATCAATTGAAAACACTTAAGTGCACAATACTACAATACAGTGTGCGCAAAAAAAATACGACTTTTGCATAACTTATTGTGGGTTGCAGAAACTAAGAGTTAAATTTTCTAAAAGTCTTATAAACTACAGTATCTGGATGACCGAGCTTGCCCGGTGCAAACAATTTTACGCTAACTTTACTTACCCGAAATGATCACAAAATAACCCAAAATAATCCTTAAAAGATCCCAAATTTTGAAATCATTTTTGTCATGACCGTTAAATGTTCCCAAAATGATCCGAAATTGAACACAAAACGACCCAAAAATGATTCCAAAATTATAACAAAATCCCCCAAAACCCCAAAATGACCCTAAAATTATCCCAAAATGATCCCAAAATGACCCTAAAATTATCCCAAAATGATCCAAAATTATTCGCAAATTACCCCAAAAACACCCTTAAATGTACCCAAAATTATCCGAAAATGACCCCAAAGTTATCCAAAATCGATCCCAAAATAATCCTAAAATGTTCCCAAAACGACCCCAAAAAGATCCTCAAATGTTCCCAAAAATTATCCCAAAATAATCCAAAATTGATCATAAAATGATCCAAAAATGACCTCAAAATTGTCCCAAATTAATCCAAAATTGAACTCAAAATGAGCTCAAAATAGCCCTAAAATTATCCCAAAGTGACCACTAAATGATCTCAAAATTATCTTAAAATAAATCCAAATATGATCCCAAAAATATACAATACAAATACATTACGGTAAAATGGTAACCCTGGGCGGCAACCCTACTTCAAAATATTTTAGTTTGTATGTTAGCCAAAATACCTTTCAATTGATACCCATATTGGCATATCTGGCACCATAATTTAAAAAAAAATTAGATATGTGGCAACCCTGTACACTCCCAAGTGGCAACCTCGAAGCGGATAGTCTTAGAATCAATCATAATATCTATAAGGCAAATTTCATCCAAATCGGTTAAGCGGTTCCCGCTACAGTCCGGATATACAAATACCCTGCGCTAAGGTGGCAACCCTACTGGAAAATATTTTAGTTGTCATGTCGCTGAAAATACCTTTCATTTGATACCCATATTGGCATATTTTTCTACAAAATTAAAAAAAAATTGAGATAGGTGGCAACCCCCAAGTGGATAGTCTTTGAATCAATCATACTATCTATATTCAAAATTTTATCCAAATCGGTCAAGCGGTTCCCGAGATAGTCCGAATATACAAATATACAAGTTTAGCTCGTTTAAAGTTATAAGATACGTTTTTCGAAAAAATTTTTGAATCACTGTATTTAAAAAAAAAACACAAATGAAACAGTCATATCGCGCTCTCGAGTGCATATAATTGAAGATAAAATTAACTCATTTGATATATATTTATTTAATGTGAGTAAGTAGATATATGTATATTAGACTGGCCGTAAATATTTTTTTTTGGAAATCCTTAAATTTTCGCGTCTTAAAATATGTGGTTAGGAGTCAAAACAAATCATGTAAATTTTCAGCACGATTCGATGATGCCTTAACGTGCCGAGTTGAGCTCAAATTTCCGGTGGCCCTATGGAGACCAAAAAAAAAATTTTTTTTTTCTCTTTATCTAATACCTAAAATCGATAATATTATAGTCGACGATTTATATGTGAAATTTTGGTTTCGATCGGAGACCGTACACGAGGATCAAAGTGCAGATTGCCCTATGCAGACTCAAAAAATAAAACATATAAGGTAACCTCAACTGTGTGACACGCCTTCCGATCGAAACCAAATTTTATATGTGATATCATCGACTATAATATTATCGATTTTAGGTATTAGATAAAAAGAAAAAAAAAAATTTTTTTTTGGTCTCCATAGGGCCACCGGAACTTTGAGCTCAACTCGGCACGTTAAGGCATCATCGGATCGTGCTGAAAATTTACATGGTTTGTTTTGACTCCTAGCCACATATTTTAAAACGCGAAAATTTAAGGATTTCCAAAAAAAAATATTTACGGCCAGTCTAATATACATATATACTTAAGACGCGAAAATTTCAGGATTTTAAATTTTTAATTTTCTTCATACAAGCTGCGGCCAGTCTAATGTATGTATATATTAGACTGTCCCAAAATTTCAAAGTTATTTTATTATTACCATTTTGGAAGCTTCAAAGCTGCAACTTTAAGAGTATGTAAAAATATTTTAAAAAAAGTTTCAAAAATTAAAAGAAAATTCACTTTGAAAAAAATGCCATTTTCTTCATACAAAATGTATGGGAGAGGGCGAAAAAATTAACCACTAACTAAGGGTTAAGTTAGAGCGCTAATTTTTTGCAAGGCGCATTTTCTCATCAATACCTAAAGTTTCAGGGAGTAAGACCGAAAAAAAAAACAATTTTTTTAACTTGAATCACCCTAATATACATACATACGTGGCTAGATAGTACTTTTTTAGTAATTCAATATAAATAGAAGTTACCTTCAAAGGCAAGTGACGCGAATAAGAGATTAGTAGACACTGTAAATTAATTCGGACTCATTGATGTATGATAATGTGAAATCGGGATTATCTGAATAATAAATAAATTTTTTGTTTATAATAACATTATTACAGCAACATTTAATCCAATTAAGTTATCTTATAACTTTTAACGAGCTACTCTTATATAGTTGCATATTTGTATATCCGGTACTATCTCGGGAACCGCTTGACCGATTCCTTCATATTTAGTATAGAGATAGTATGCTTGATTCCCATATTAACCGATGATATTTGGCATAGAGATAGTATGCTTAATTCTAAGACATTTCACTTGAATGTAGCCACTTGGGGTGGTTTACAGGGTTGCCACCTATCTCATTTCTTGTTTAAATTTGAGCAAGATATGCCAATATGGGTATCAAATGGAAGGTACTTTCGGCGACATACCAACTAAAGTATTTCCAAGTAGGGTTGCCACCTAGGATTGTCACTCTACCGCATCATATTTGTATATTTATATATCCGGTTCTGGATAGGAAACTAACCTGGAAGGAGAATGTTCTTCAGCGGCAGAAGAAAGCGTGTATAACACTCTACACGTGCAAAAGAGCCATTGGAAAGAAATGGGGGCTCAGCCCCAAAATATGCAAATGGATCTACACTGCAATAATTCGACCAATCATGCTCTATGGAGTTGTGGTATGGTGGCATGCGCTGAGTAAGGCAACAAACTTTAATCTGTTAGGTAAAGTACACAGATCTTGCATGATCTGTATAAGCGGTGCGTTAAGAACAACGCCCAATGAAGCACTCCAGGCCATTCTTGGCATTTTGCCACTCGATCTGGAAGGGCACCGGGTAGCAGCAGCATCGGCTCTGCGTCTAAGGGAAACGTCAGGCTGGGGCGCAAGCACTACTGGACACGCCAGTATTTTGACGGCACTTCCATTTTAACTGAAGTTAGACGGCAGAGTTGGAGGAGGGGTTTATTCAAAGGATCTGAACCTTGAGCTCTCCTTCAGACTACCTGATCACTGCAGTGTCTTCCGCGGCTTGGATAGGTCAACACACTATCAGACAGGACATTTTTATTTTCAGCGACATCCAAGCGGCCATCAAATCCCTTGGCTCTTAAAAGGAGTACACACTCCGCCAAGCCAACGAAAGATGGCTGCGCTCTCCAGGATGCCGGATTTCCAAAGAAACCTGGCCGAAATGGAATCATAAAAGATCAAGACAAATTTATGCCCTAAGGAGAAGAGAAATCTCCATATTAATAGGCGTATTAACTGGACACTGCCTCATTGGTAGGCACGCAGAAATACTAGGTGTGCCCTACCGACGATGCTGTAGGAGTTGTAAGGATGATGAGTAGGAGGAAACGGTGGAGCACCTCATCTGCAACTGCCCGGCTTTAAGTGGCGCGAGAATGCGCTTTTTGGGAGTTCCCCTCCTGGTTAGCCTACGCCAGGTCACGGAGCTGGACATAAAGGACCTGATGGCCTAAATCAAGTCATCTAAATGGTTCGAGGAGGAGTAACGGTGTCGGTATAGGAACGTCAGTCCCGGGATTCTGCTATGTGGAGAATTCCGATAATACCGGGATTTTCCATATGTCAGGGTCCCGGAACTGACTTTCCTAGTGTTGGTGGTATCACAACGGGCCTTTTAATACTGGCCTAGGTTTGCCTCTGCGGCAGCCACTTGAACCTAACCTAACCTATATCCGGTATCATCTCCCGATCAATTTAGGAACATTTTCGGGTATTTTTGGTTGTGAATTTGGAATCTTTTTTGGGTCATTTCGGAATCATTTTGGTATCATTTTTGTGTAATTTTGGTGTCAGTTTGGGATCATTTGGGGTTATTTTGGGATCATTTTATGATCATTTTGGGGTAATTTTGGGATCATTTTGGGTTATTTCGAGGTTATTTTAGGACCATTTTGGGATCATTATTTTCTAGCTAGATCTAAAATCACTGACGATTCAAGCAAGTTTTTACGGCTAAAATCAAAAACATAATTCCTCCTTTAAAACAAAACCAGCGGGTGTAAACTGCACCTTCAAAATCAGCAATGTTTTTGACAGTTGGACATCATGAATAATGCATTATCGCTAGAATTTCCAAGCGCACACCTCAGCATAACAACGGGCATTCAATGCTTCAACGCTCATAAATATAGCCCCAAAAATAGGGTGTTTCAATCAAAGCGAATCCACCCACCTTCCACAAATACGCACAGTTGTTGTAATCAGGTCAGCATAGCACTTGAATTCAGCTAACAATGATTTTGCGCGCGCCGCTTACATCTTAACCTCCTCAAAAGATGCCATTTAAAGAGCTTGTGAACAAAGTGTTTGCCTGATTGCCGACAGTTGAATGTCGATATTTGTTGGAATGCGTGGATCCACGAATTCGCGTAGAATGTTGTTGCTTGTAAAAAGCAGCAGGAAGCAAATCTATCTAATGGCATCGAATTTGTGGAAAGTAATTTGCATTGCAGCTGCTGCGCCAACTCAAGTTTTGTTGAATTAATAACCCAATAAACTTGAGAAAAAAGATTCTTAAGGCCTTTTACTTTTTAGTTCTAATTTTTTTTTTGTTTAACTTAAATTGTTCTCATAGGTTAATTTACAATTCGGAGGAGCTGCCACGAATTTGAAAATAGAACTATAGAGTATGGCATTTCTCAACTAAGAAAAAAAGTTGTATCAGATTCACTTGCGAAGTACCTTTTGAGTCTTGAGTGCAAATAGCTACTAAAATTCTTCTTATGGAAAGTAAACAAAAAGTGTTTGCTGTGTAGGATATTTTTACCACGAACCTTTCCTAAGGTCTGTTCCAAAAAAAGGACGTTTTTTTTAATGTGCTCAATAAAGTTCATTAGACTGAAGACAAAAGCTCTAATATTTGCCGAGCAGCTTGAATCTCGGGTCCTGACCCCCTACTAAATAAGTGAAGTGTAGTTTTTATTTTCTTAACTAGATCGACACATCTGCACGCTCCCGATTCCTGCTCACACTCAGCCCTATACGTAACAAAAAATGCGGAAATGATCCCTAAAACAATTCGGAGATGATCCGAAATCAATTCCTACGGAGTCCCAAAATTATTACATAACTCTGCAGAGAATGCCCCGAAATTATCAAAAAACTCCAGGTAAAGTGCCGAAATGATCCCGAAAAAACTGCAAAAAACAATCCCAAAATGACCCCGACAAAGTATCGAAATAATCAGGAAAAAGTCCCGAAATGATAAGAAAAAATCCCCAAAGAGTCCCGAAAGAACTTCGGAAAAGTTCCGAAATTATCTCAAAAAGGTTCTCTAATTGATCTGAAATTAATACCTAAAAAGTGCAGAAAAACCCCGAAATTATCCCGAAAAATCTCCGAAAAAACTCCGAAAAACAACAATTCGGAAATGATCCGAAATCAATTCCTACGGAGTCCCAAAATTATCCGAAAACACTCCTGAAAATGCCCCGAAATTATAAAAAAAAAAGTTCAAGAAAAGTCCCGAAATGATCGCGAAAAAACTTCGAAAAAACAATCCGAAAAAGTATCGAAATAATCACGAAAAAGTCCCGAAATGGTCCGAAAAAATCCCCAAAGAGTCCCGAAAGAACTCCGGAAAAGTTCCGAAATTATGCCAAAAAGGATCTCTAATTGATCCGACATTAATCCTGAAATAGTCCAGAAAAAATCCGAAAAACTCCCGAAATGATCCCGAAATGATCCTGAAAGCTCCGAAAAACAGTCAACAAATATCACCGAAAAAGTTTCTAAATAATCCAAAAACAATCCCAAAATATTCTTAAAATGATGCCAAAATAATCCAATATAAAAAATTCCCGGAAAAGTAAAAAAATGATACCGAAAAATCTCCGTAAAGCAATCCAGAAATGGCCACAAAAAGTATTGCAATAATCCGAAAACAATACCGAAAAAGTCAATAAATAAATAAGTCCCAAAATTATCCGAAAACACTCCTGAGAATGCCCCAAAACTAAAAAAAAATCCAGGAAAAGTCCCCAAATGATCCCGAAAAAACTGCGAAAAATAATCCCAAAATTATCCTGAAAAAGTATTCGAAATAATCTCGAAAAAGTCCAGAAATTACCTAAAAAATCCCCAAAGAGTCCCGAAAGGATTCAAGAAAATTGCCGCGATTATCTCAAAAAGGTTCTCTAATTGATACGAAATAAATATTTTAAAAGTCCAGAAAAAACACGAAAAAACTCCCGAAATGATTCCTAAAAAACTCCGAAAAACAATCAAGAAATATCACCGAAAAAGTATCTAATTAATCCGAAAACAATCCCAAGTCCCAAAATGATGGCGAAATAATCAAAAATAAAAAATTCCAGAAAAAGTGAAAAAATGATCCCAGAAAAATTCCAAAAAACAATCCCGAAATGGCCACAAAACAGTATCGCAATGACCCGAAAAAAATACCGAAAAGTCCCTTAATGATCCAAACACAATCCTGAAAAATTCCCGAACTGTAATTTTTCGAGTATCATTCCCTTGAATATATTGAAAATGTATTAATTTCAAACTGTTTTGGAACTAAAAAAAAAATTTTAAACAATCTAATGTACCTTCAACTAAGCGGACGGATTCAAAAAAATGTAGCACTCAACTTTTGATTGATTAATTTTCTGCTTGCATTGAAGTTATTACCAAATTTTTGCTGATAACTTAATCGTCCTTGTAGATGGTGGAGAAAGTGCCTAAATATAGATGATAGAAGAAGTACCTAAATATCTTTATGCATTCTCAGAATTCATCTTAATCGTAATAAGTGTGACAGGAGTGTTCAAAATTTGAATAATATGGCGCACTAATATTTTGATTGATGATTTTGGTAGAGCGCACAAGTGTATGAAAAGGAACATGAGTTTGTGGTATAATCAAAAAATTGTAAAGAGTTCAGTGAACAGCTATTTTTGAATTATTTTTGGGTAAATGTGAAGATGGCTTATGGTAGGTAGGGCGAGGTGTACCCATTAAAGTATTGGTTGCTTAAGGAAGGATATTTTCAATAATTGAACATGCAACCCTGCTTCAAATGATCATATTTGGAATACGGTCGAAAATACCTCTCATTTGGTACCCATATTGGCATATCTAGCTCTATATTAAAAAAAAATTTAGACAAGTGGCAACCCTGTATACCACCCTAAGTGGAAACACCCATTTATATAATCTTAGAATGAATGAAATTGTCTATATACCAAATTTTATCCAAAGCGGTCAAACAGTTCCCGAGATATACGAAAAATAAATGAATTGCGGTTAGGTGGCAACCCTAAGTGGCAACACTGCTTGAAATTATCTTATTTGGAATTCGGTCGAAAATACCTTTCATTTGGTATCCATATTGGCATATCTAGCTCTATATTTAAATATTATTCTGCTCGGCCCAACTATTACAATTTGTGCAATGTTAGCTATGTATATCTTAGAATTTCACCTCCTATTTGATTTCCACAGCTAAACGTCGTGGTTAAAATCGCCTAGGCCTGAAAGTCTGCAACATACGCCTGAAAGTCGACTACAATTTCTATTTCCGTTGCACAATTTCCGTTGCATCATCTGCCATTTTCTCAAATTTTACTCTTAATCAAAACTTCATATCGCCGCCTAAGAAGTTAACTTCAAAAATCTTCAAATATTTTCGAAAAAAATAACCAAAGTTGTCACCTATTAAGTAATGTTACGTAAGATTCCTTTTATAAAAAAAGTAGGTCAGATTTTAAAAACTTTTTTTTCGCAAAAACCAGTTTTAAACTTTTTTATTTACTTAACTTGCTAAACTTCCGCTGTTTTTTTTTTTTTACTTAAAAAATAAAATCCTCAAAGTCGTAAACATGTTATGTGATACACAAAAGAGAGATTGAAACCTGAAACGTATACACGCACACCGAAGCAGCTGCTAACAATGACAACATAAAATTCCAATAACAACTTTTTTTCTTATTTTATTTTTCGAGTTTGCAAAAAGCACACAAACTGCAGCATGTGTTTTGTAGCAAGGCCAACCAGTCAACTTCTTTTCATATCCTTGCCCTTGTCCTTGGACAGCAGCAAAAATTTCCATCAGCTGATTGACGCTTAACAGCTGAGGCGTACAACAAAAATACTCGCACTCTGAAGTTGAATGAAAATGAAATGAAATGGAGTGCAGAGTAATAAATGAAGCATTGCATACTGGTTTTTATTATTTTCGTGTATACTATTTATAGTTGCTATTGAAGTTGCACATGTCGAATGTTTTTGCAGGCGTCAGCCGAAAGGACCCGCTGACATACATTCAAATATTTGGAATTTATTTTTATGAATGTGAACTAGGGTTGTCCTTATAATCAAATCTAGTATATTTTCCGGTGTCATCCCCTTGATTGGTTTCATTACCGTCCTCTATATTGCACAAACATTTTTATGCCGATTGGAAATGGTTAAGGCGTGTCGCATGAGGGTCAAACTTCAGATTGTTCTATGGAGTTTCAAAAAATAAAAGTGATTTTTCTTCTTATCTAATATTCGAAATCGATTAGCACTATGGTCAAGGATATCATATTTAAAATCTGGCTCCGATTGGATGGCCTAAGGTGCGTCGCAGGTGAGGTTAAAGTTCAGACTAGCCCATGGAGACACAAAAAATAAAAATTATTTTTTTTTTCTTATACTCAAAATTGATTAGCACTATGGTCAGAGATATCACATACAAATTTTGTTTCCGTTTGGAAACAGGGGAAGCTGAACTTTAACCCCCCCCTGTAACACGATATAGGCGTTTCCAATCGGAGCCAGGTTTCGCATGTGATATCTCCGACCACAGTACTATCGATTTTGAATATTAGATAAGAAGAAAACTCACTTTTATTTTTTGAGTCTCCATTAAGAAATATGAACTTTGACCCCCTGCGACCGCACCCTAAACTATACCCAAACAGTATAGAAATTTGTGTGTGATACCTTCGGCTATATTACTATCGATTTGTTGTTGTTGTTGGTGTTGCTGTTGTTGTTGTTGGTGGTGGGGTTGTTGTTGTTCTTGTTCTTTGTGTTCTTGTTCTTGTTCTTGTTCTTGTTCTTGTTCTTGTTCTTGTTCTTGTTCTTGTTCTTGTTCTTGTTCTTGTTCTTGTTCTTGTTCTTGTTCTTGTTCTTGTTCTTGTTCTTGTTCTTGTTCTTGTTCTTGTTCTTGTTCTTGTTCTTGTTCTTGTTCTTGTTCTTGTTTTTGTTCTTGTTCTTGTTTTTGTTCTTGTTCTTGTTCTTGTTCTTGTTCTTGTTCTTGTTCTTGTTCTTGTTCTTGTTCTTGTTCTTGTTCTTGTTCTTGTTCTTGTTCTTGTTCTTGTTCTTGTTCTTGTTCTTGTTCTTGTTCTTGTTCTTGTTCTTGTTCTTGTTCTTGTTCTTGTTCTTGTTCTTGTTCTTGTTCTTGTTCTTGTTCTTGTTCTTGTTCTTGTTCTTGTTCTTGTTCTTGTTCTTGTTCTTGTTCTTGTTCTTGTTCTTGTTCCTGTTCTTGTTCTTGTTGTTGTTGTTGTTGTTGTTGTTGTTGTTGTTGTTGTTGTTGTTAACAATGTATTGCCCTGCCTAGAGTGTATGACCATTCCGAAGATATTCATCACGTGCATTTTCAACACGGTTGGACCAGAGGCACAGAGGGATTAGAAGAGTTGGTTCAATTGGACAGTTGAAGAGATGTACGATATCATGGGGGACCTATCACATGAGCATGTGTTTGAAATTGTATTATTCAGTCTGGATAAGTAAGAGTTTAACCTCACAATGTATCCAGACCGAAGCTGTGCCATGTTGACTCTAGTCTCTCTTGGTAAGGTGAGTTCTTCTACAGCAATATCGGGAGGAAGACTGTTTAAACCCCGGTTCACAGGTCGAGATCCGACAAAGGTATCAACCGACTCAGTGTGGATGTCGGTTAGAGATGTTTCCTCATGTTTCTTGGGGCGGCTTCCTGGCTTGTGGCAGTTCAGAAGGAATTGCCTGCTAAGCATTTCCGCGTGCTCTCTTACATTCAGCAGTTTTGCTCTTGGTGGAAGTGAGACTCAGGAGACATGGAGACATCGCGTAGCAGTTCTGATATCAGTATTTTCGAAGACTTTTAACTTCGTCCAGTTCGTGTTGAGCACGTTAGACGACCATATGGGAGCAGCATAGTCAAAGACTGGTCGGCCAATGGCCTTATATGTAGTCAGAGCAACATTTCTTTATCTTTTCCCCAAGTACTGACGGCAAGTGACTTGAGGATCTTGTTGCGACCTCGTAACTTTGAAACCATTTCAGACAAATGAACAGCAAATGAGAAAGTATTATCCAATGTCACCCCCCATAAACTTTTCGTGGCTGACAGTTGGAAGCTTATTGCCATCAACGTAAATGTCTAATTCGTTTCTCACTTGTTGCGTCCATGTCGTAAAGAGTGTCGCCATAGAATTAGTCGGTGATATTGTCGGATCTTACTTACATATCTTACTACCGACTTAGTGTTAGAGCCTTCGAAAATCTGATGATAAAATTATTTCCATAAAAATAAGGACTATCCTAATGTGAACACTAAAGGGCATAATTAACAAGCACACGCGCATTTAAACACATTTATATATTGCCTTCGTCCAAAATGTGTTTTCGTAAATTGCTGTTCCTGAGTAGATGCAGGAGCACAGCTTTCACGAATTATCAGGTACCCCTCTGCATTCGCCCCTGTATAGATAGCAAGATGGGAGGAACATATTTTTTGGTTGAAATGTAGGGAGGGTAGCAGTGAGACCTGATGGCTCAAAGAGTTTCATTTTATGCACATACCTATCTCTATTAGAATGTGGGTCTATATGTGTAGCAGCAGCTAAAACGCCATGAATTAAGTAATGACAGCAAGGCAGCTGGAGCTGTTGTGTCCTTGTTGTTGGCTGCTGAAATATTTTTCATACCGAAAGAGCCATATTTACCACATACGGCATTTGTTCAATGTCACGGCAGGCGTTCCCACACAAATAACTAAACTACGCTACACACATGCGCATGCGTACTAGTTGTAAGCACCCCTTAGGCATTTGAGGCAATAAATATGTTTAAGAATGTATATTATCAGATGCAAATGCGCATATTTATGCTTATCTGGTATGTACTTACGTTAATAAATAAGAATTGTGTGTGAATGAAATTTTGTGTAGGAAATAGCATAATAGCCTCCCACCCTGCTCATTCACATAGCTGTTCAATTCTTTCCCTCGACTCGTGCGTTCGCTCCCACATGCCGTGTGAACAGCTGAAAATTAAAAATTCCCTGCTAAAGCGGAACTACTCACCAGCGGCGGCGGTGGCGGCAACTAAAAATACCAAAAAAAAACATCGCAGTTGAAAGATATGTTTGCATAAAGGTGCCAAAAACCGGAACTAAACACAACTGGAGTGGTGTGTTTTTGTAATCGCACTGACATGCCGAATACAAGTGGAAGTGGAAGCGCCTGAACGGATGTCCGGATGTTTTTGCGGCGTTGGTATTGAAAAACAATGTACAATTTAAGCAAAAAAAAAATTTTTTAAATATGTCTATTGGGCCAAAAATTCCACGAATATCAGACGTGCCTTTCAATTGAGGTTTTTGCACATGCGCTGTTTGCGCACAGTAGGTTGATTATCTGCAAAGCAGCTAAGCCTTTTCTGTCTCTTTCTTCGAAAAATGACTGGCAATATCTCTCAATTCAGGAACATCTTAAAAGGTGTCGTATGCATCTGCCATTTACCATTTTGGAACAGTGCTGAAACTTGCTTTTGACAAAAAAAAAACATAAGTTGCTGGGGCTAAAATGGATCAATTCAATTAAATTAAAATTTATTTAATATAATTAATTTTATTTCATTTGATTTGATTTAATTTTTTTCAAGCTATTGCATGGATTTTATCGCAGGCCTTGGCGGTGGGAGTGAAATGAAAAGAATGTTAATGTTAAAAAAGTTCGTAACGGACTTTTTTCAATGTTAAAAGGTTCGGCGTTAGCAACATAACTTGACAAAAATAAATATAAGCGTTGCCTACATTTAGGCGTATGATGTTGTACTGATGTTAGCAGCAGGCCGATTACATAAAA
>CAXKVI010000002.1:128584353-128604353 GCA_964058755.1 Campiglossa producta | reverse complement strand
CCAGGCCACTCAGAATGCTCTTGCTGTTTTGGCTCGATTGTTGCCAACGGCGCTTTTGTACACTCTGCGCGCTTTAGTGAATTGAGTTATTTATAATTTTATGCAAACAAACATATGCACATCGAGAGCATATTTAGGTGTGTGTGAATGTATGTATGTGTCCTCAACGATCATATTCATGTTGCTTGCAATGGCTATGATGATGATGATGATGATGATGATGATGATGATGATGATGATGATGATGATGATGATGATGATGGTTTCTAAGAAGGACAACAACAATATTGGTATAACGTATTGTCAGCTGTCGATTACCATGCAACCAATGCAAATGCAACAACAATGATTTTATGCAACGAAATACATGCGAGCATATAAGGTGATGACGACAGAATATGAGTTGCTTCACAATCCACCACCACCACCAGCATCAACATCACACATGTCTGGCACAAGTTGTTAATGGCACCAAAGAGGAGCAAAGCATCAGCACATCATTCCAAATTTTCCATTCAAGTTGTACGTTGTTGTTGTTGGATGTTACTAAGCTGTCATTGTTGTTATCGCCACAGCTAGTCATTAGCCGGGCCGTGTCATATTTCATAATTCGATTTCGAATCAAACAGATCGATTTGTAACATAATGTTGCAGAAATTTAATTATCAGCTGACAGATAATTCATTGGCTGAGTCCTCGCCTGAGGGTAGTTCATATAACGGTATATTTAATATGGAATGTCTGACGGTAATCAAGGGCAGATATTGGGCTATGAGATAGAGGGCATGCAGTAAGTAAGGGGATTACAATTTCAATGTTAATTTTTCGAAGATATTTATGTATATAAAATCGATTATGAAGATAAAATCAGCTGCTAGGGATATTTGAGGACCAACTATTTGGCTTAGGTATAACTCTCTTTCCCGAAGGTTTTTGTGAAGTGGTGCCGAAATTGACAGTCCTTGGCCGGATATAAACCCGTTACGCTGCGATGCTCCCTTGCGGTACTGCCCGACTGTCGTGATAGCGATTTGGTATGACCAGTGGAACCTTCTAGGTCATGTCATCCCACCATCCGTGAGGAAGGAAAAGATGGGTAATGAGAAGTGAGAGGCATCATATCCGTAGATCAACCATAGAGTTAACACGTCATTACCTATGTCGCCTCTAACGACCGGTATGCCTACCTCGGACATATTCTAAACTCCTAACCCGCAGGGGAAAAAGTTTTGTACTTTAAAATAACTTAGATATTATTCCTATTTCGGTCTCGGTTTCCTTAATGACGTAAATTTTTTTTAAATTCATTTCTAGGTTTCTTTTGAGTCTTTAGATTTCATTTTTTCGATGCCCCCTCTTTCGATATGGAAAATTTCGAAAATCACATAAATTGACATAACTTGAGTAAAACTTGAGAAATTTCCATGAAATTTGGTACACAGGTTACTTTCAGGCCAAAGTAGGTTGCTATTGAAAATGGGCGAAATCGGATGATAAAAATTGAGAAATTTGCATGAAATTTGGAACAAAGCTTACTTTCTGGCTAAGTTAGATTGCTATTGAAAATGGGCGACATCGGATGATAGCCCCTTTTTCGGGAGGCATTTTTGAAAATTCAACTAGTCGTAACTTTTAAACTGATTATGGTAAAACGATGAAATTTGGCACAAAACATACTAGTATCGTTGGTAGTATACCTGATGAAAGTGGAGAATATGCTCTCCAACCACGCCCACTTTCTATATCGAAAATTTCGAAAATCACTTAAATTGACATAATTCGGTAACGGACATCTCTAAATTGATATAATTTTATAGGTGAATCCCACTGGTCATTATATAGATTCTTTTAAAAAAAATTTAAAGTGGGCGTGTTCGGTTCGCCCGAACTTAGACTTCCTTACTTGTTTTCTTTCGATAAGAACAGCATTTTCAAAATGAGTAAGTATGAAATGTAGGTCCTGGTCTTCTTCCAGATCAGGCACGGCTTTCTTAAAATCTCTGTTCAATTTTTGAAACTTGGTTTCGGTCTGCTGTTGTTCTAAGTTTCACTAACGAACTTTAAAATAAGTTTCGATTTTCTTCTTAGGGTTTCAATTTTGTTGTCGGATAGAGATAGGGAAAAATGGAAGATATGAGACAAGAAAAGGAAAAGCAAATGATAGATGGCTTCAACTTACTCAGATGCAGCGGGGTTAATTTTTGGGCAGAACAACATCGGTCGAGCCCTTTAGTGTACCCACACCGAAAGAAAAGTCGCTTGTAAAACTAACATTTCTGCTTTATCCATTTTACATTTCAGCAAAAAATATCGTATTAATATTGAAAATTGTCAAATAAACAGGGTTCACGTTAAATTGATACGAAAGTTGCTGAATCAACATTAGCATCTATGACATTGTCATATCAATTTCTCATCTTAATAATACATTACTTCGAAAAGTTTAATTTAACATTAAAAAGTATGTAACCAACCGGTTTCACGTTAAATTGATAAAAAAACTTGTTGAGCCAACGTAGTACGTCATATCACTTTCATATAAATTTCTCATGTTAATACACATTTCGACAACATATTGACATAAAAACTGCCAATCTCACATTTGTATAATATTCTCATGTTAAAACGGCATAAACCACGCTGCAGTTGACATTTATCACGTTCATAACACATTTCGAAAACCTGCTTCACGTTAAAATCCTATGAAAATTGTAATACTAACATTTGCAAAACTATCTCATGTTAAAATTACGTGAATTGATATGTTTCATGTTTATTAAAAATTTTGACAACATGTTTCACGTAGCACGTTAGCATTTGTGTAGCTGTTTCATTCTAAAATGAAATAAATCGCGCTGCAGTTGACAATCAAGTTCGGTCGTTGTAAAATAATTTATTAACAAAAATAGTTAGCAGAAAACCAACTGTGAAAATGGGTGATGAGTGTTGTTTATTTGTGGAAAGCGTTTCGCCGGAAATGAAGGCCGCCGGCCAGCATATGGTTTATGAATCATCGTCTGTAGGAATTGGTGCTAATGGAGAAAATTCATCTGTGCTACATTTACGGAGGAGCAACTGTAATAAATAAGAATAAAAATACAGTTTGCCAAGAGACTTTTTTTATGTGCTTCTAAAAATGTTAAGTTTTTCACCTTATCAAATGTATTACATTTATTATATTAAATATGTAGCTATGTATTTAAAATAAAAGTTAATAAATTTACCAAAAATAATATCATTTCGATGTGATTATCATTAATTTTATTTGTAGCTTCAACGTTATTCTCACGTAAGTATCAGTATTACATACTCTCACGTAAGTATACATCATAGTCAAGTTCATTTTACGTTTTTTCTGTACGTTTTTACGTTTCATGTCAATTGTACATGAGAATGCCGTCATTAATACATGATGGTCATGTTCATTTTAAGTTTCATGTCAATTGTACATGGGAAAGCAGTCAATAATACATGATGTTCATGTTCATTTTACGTTTCATGTCAATTATACATGATAGTTATGTTTATTTGACGTTTTCCTGTATGTTTTTACGTTTCGTGTCAATTGTACATGAAAATTCTTTCAATTATACATGAGAATGCCCTCAAAAATACATGATAGTTATGTTTATTTGACGTTTTCCTGTATGTTTTTACGTTTCATGTCAATTGTACATGAAAATTCCTTCAATAATACATGATGGTCATATCAACTACACGTTTTTCCTGTACGTTTTTACGTTTTTTTTTGTGCATATCAATTTCACGTAGAAATGATATTTTCGAAATTGTAAAATTGACCTTGTTTCTTTTCAGTTGCATTTGGTAAACAAAAAATGTTAATTTTACGGCGGTTTTTGATATTTTTTTCTTTCGGTGCACATATCCATATAAGATTGTAAATAATTTGACATTACAAAACCATCGCATGTAATACGTTTAAGATTACATTCGAAGGTAAAATTGAGCCAAGAAAGTCGACCTTCTCAAAAAGACCCGCAGCCATTTAAGATCCTTGAGCAAAGTTATTTCATACAACCCAAAAATATCTTATATCTTCCTTCAGTTAAATGAAAACAAAGTATTATTTACAGTCATGAACACATTTTCTAAAATTTGAAGCCAAATTGTAACAACAACAAAAAACTAACAAAGAAATCAAATTATTTTAATGACACACAAATTGATACTTTGACGTAAATGCAATTTCGACAGTTGAGACAATGAGCTATGCTGACACAACAAAAACAAGGCGTTGAAGTGAGTGAAGCTACAATAAAAGGATATATAAATACCAATTGACTGTAGGCAATTTTGAAGAAACTTCTGAAAAGGTAAGTTAAGCAAGAAATGCGAATAGGATTATTTAAAAACCCAAACCCAAGGGGATGAGATGAGGGAACACAAGGTAATATTCAAGATTGTACAAAATAGATGAGCTAAGCAAAAAAAAAGTGGTTGAGGTAAGCGTAGATAGCTGATTACGTGATGTTAAGTCTACATAAAGCAACAAAAAAAAAAACAATAGCAATTTCAAAAGGAAATTTGATGTAAGAAGACTTTCTGAAAATTCACTTTCATTGCGTATTTGTTCGCAGGTGTGTGTGTGTGCCGTTGAAATTGTGTGCATAAATGACAGGCTGACTGACCAGATCACACTAAAACTAGAAGTTTGGACGGATATTCAATTCTTCATCTACTTACATACCTGTCATTGGGAATGCTGTCATTTACTCGGAATGGATATTGTGTCCTTAACGTTTAGTTATTGTTGTTGCTATTATTTCACAATGTATTATGCAAATCTCATGAATTCGTTAAGTAGAAAATTGTGCAAAATACGAAACAAAAGCAACAACATGAATGAATGACTAACAATAAGAGAAAGTATAAAGAGCAAAGCAAACAAAAAAAGAAAATAAATAGAATGTAGAAAGAAAATAAAAGAAAGTGCGAACTGTTGTCACACCATACAAATTGGATATTATTTGAATGATGACACAACAGACTGACACTTAAGTTAGTGAACTGACAAATGGATAGGCTGCAGAGGTGTTACATAAAATGTTGAAAAGAAATTTTAGCATCCATTCATGATGAAGGACAATCGTTTGGTATATGGCGAGGTGAGAAGAAAATTTACATAAACCGAAATGAGACGCAACAGCAGCGAATGCTGGTGGTCGAGCGCAATATCTATTGCACTAAGCAGGTTGTCCATCCCAATAATGACGACATTGATATCATGAAGGGAAAAGAACTAAAGTTGGCAAAACTTTTATGACATTTGTTTCCATTTTTTAGTAGAAACAGCGAGTATGCTGTTGTTGTGATTGTAGCGTGCGTTTTTGAAAAAATTTACTAAAAGTCATTTAAATAAATTTTCTTTTATTTTATTTTATTTTATTTTATTTTATTTTATTTTATTTTATTTTATTTTATTTTATTTTATTTTATTTTATTTTATTTTATTTTATTTTATTTTATTTTATTTTATTTTATTTTATTTTATTTTATTTTATTTTATTTTATTTTATTTTATTTTATTTTATTTTATTTTATTTTATTTTATTTTATTTTATTTTATTTTATTTTATTTTATTTTATTTTATTTTATTTTATTTTATTTTATTTTATTTTATTTTATTTTATTTTATTTTATTTTATTTTCTTTTATTGAATTACAGCCTTGTTCGCCATTTTACTTCATTTTATTTATGAGGCATCAAACCCAACCTAGCCCAGGGTAGCCCAATTGATTTTACAATCTCTAAATATATCTAATTCTCTAATAGATCCCATGCTCACATCAATGAATAATATATCCCTATACACCTATGTACATTGTACATCTAAACATTCATAAAAGCTAATTTATTTTCTCCAAATTTTAGCAAAAATACTAACCAATATGCACCAGTTAAGCTGGAAAATCAGATTAAAATTAAACAAATATCATAAATTATTTCCATATAATTTCGCCTGTTTAATTTCAATGAAGGCAAACATAAATTATACTTTCGTGTATTTGATAAATACATCTATAAATGTTTGAAATATAACTTAATGCCCATGCAGGGATTTGTAAATGTATCTGTTTGTAAGTCTGTACACGAATTCATATTAATGCTAAATGCATGCCTCGTCGCATTTGCTAATTACTTGGTTACCCCTTCATGCCGTGTAAAGCAAATGTATAGGACAGTGTTAGAACTTCCCTACGATAGTAGTAAATACACTAAGTCTTTTGAAAAATTGATGGAATAACACCACGATGTTTGACATTTTCCAAATAACAGCGTTTACTTTTCCGGGATATTCTGAAAGGAACTTCCACACAAGATAAACAGAAATTTTTGTTTTAAATAGCTATTTACAACCTTTTGCCGGAACCTCTATGACAGATAGCTTTAAGCTGCTTTATGACGATGGTTAGTCCAAAGTGGCACGATTTAATATGTTTCTATTTTTAATTTAATTTGTTTACTTAAATAACGAACTCAATTTTCTTCACATTACATACGCTCTGTATATTCCTCGTAGGACCACTTGGGAACAACTTTCTGGAACATCAGCAAATAAAACCCTTTTTTCAGGTAAGTAAGGGCTTTAACTATTCCAACAGAATGTGTATTCAACTCTTGTTCTGAAACCCGCAAATAGTTAGGGGTTTCATCACAATCCTGTAGAAAAAGTATAGCCAAATCGAGAGATCGGGATAATTTTTATTGTTACAGTCTAAAAATTCACTACATAAATTTGATTTTTACTACATTTAACCCATCCAATTAATACGATTTCGTCGGTCGCTATTTCTAAACCATATCTAGACCTGAATATATTCGCAACCAAACTCACATGTATACAAATGGCCATATCTATATTTATGCAAACATGGCAAAATGCGTGCTCTAATTTCATTGTCCTCTCATATATGTACATTAACTACATTCTATGTATGTTTATTGTATCTAATATAGAATGACCACTCAACAACAGGAATATGCCATAAATAACAGCTTTTATTTACACAAATTGACAGCAGCCAATTTAATCTTGATGTCCAGTTGGTACATATATATATTGTACAGATATTGTTTGTATGTCGAATTAGAAGCAAATAAGAGAAGACTGGCAAATGAAAGGATAAAAGGGAGACAAGCTTTTGAAAACGTGCAAACTTATGAACAGAGTCCAAAAACAAACTACTTTTTCTTGATGGTTACACTTATTTCACAGATATGGTAACCATACCAACTGAATATCGCGGGTTCCATTTTAGGATACAGGAAATCACTTATTCCCCAGATAATTAGAGAGTTTTTATAGCATGAGAAAGATTTTTGAGGTATGTCGGATATTTTTCAACAAAATTAGAAAAAAAAGATTTCTCAATGACGGAACCTCTGATCTTATCTTGCTATCTTATCTTACTAATATATGATAACGTAACGGTTGTGAGTGACTGTGAATGTTTGCGGTTCTTTTACGTCCTAACCAATGCCCCGATCTTTAGGAAATTTTGCACACTATTTCTTAGGAGTATAGAATAGGTAACAGCCATCATGAAATTTCAATATATGTATCGATAACAGAGTTATCGGGCAAAATGTAGTTTTAGGTAAACTTTGGAATATTCGCACAAAATTGGTATCAAACGAAAGGAGAAGACCACAGCTTTCATTTGGACTGTGGTTCATTTCGATATATTTATCGATAACAGAGTTATAGGTCAAAATTTGGTTTCGGGTAAACTTTGGAATATTCGCAAGAAATATTTTTCAAACGAAAGAGGCAGGCCACAGCTTTCATTTAGACTGTGGTTCATTTCGATATATGTATTTATCGATAACAGAGTAATCTGTCAACATTTGGTTTCGGGTAAACTTTGGAATATTCGCAAGAAAATTTTATCAAACGAAAGGAGAAGACCACAGCTTTCATTTGGACTGTGGCTCATTTCTATATATTTATCGATAACAGATTTATCGGTCAGAGGTATCGGTAAAAATGTGGCATGCAACGAAAGGAGATGACTACAGCTCTCATTTACACCTCTACTTTACAGAGATATCGTAAACTTTGGAATATTCGCACAAATGTGGTATCAAACGAAAGGGGAAAACCACAGCTTTCATCTAGGTTTCGGTTCATTTCAACTTCGCTTCATCTAGGCTAACATCTATTTTAAAAACGGCTGGACCTAAAAAAATTAAATTTGGAAGGAAGATTTTGTATCAGATCGAGGCGTTTATACGCTAAAAAAAGGCATTTGAAAAAGTTAGGAAAGATATTCCTTAAAATATGAACCAGGCTAACCTTATAAATTGTTCATTCCATATGGGCATCAAATGAGTGGTCTCGATGAGTGTTTTAAAATGGTGTATTTTTTTAGTCCAATATGAGGTCTTAATTTCGAGATTTTGATCAAATTGTCAACCCAGACGGGATGGTGTTAGTGCAGTAGGGGTATCAAATGAAAGCTGGTGACAAGTGATTTAGCATGTTTTAGCTATTTTCCCCATATAAAGCAAAGGTTTCACTGAAGTACAAAAATGCGAGATATGTTTATCAATTGAGAGAATGAAACGAAACAAAACGTTTTATTTGTGTGTGCTATTTTACTATCCCTGCTTTTTGGTGCATATATGGATCTTTGATATGCTCGGTATTTGCGGGTGCAAATATTTACTTTGTTGTTTTTGCTGATGCTAATGTTGCTACTGTTGATGACGCTGGTGAGCGCTCCAATATTGACCCAAAACAATTGACAATTTATTTGAATGCTTTTACCAGAATATTATTCTTGTGGCTTTCAAAAAGTTAGGCCATTATGCCTAGCGTCATAAAACTATTTTCGTTTTAAGTATATGAAAGGCATAAATATTTTTTGTTTATAAAGGATAGTTGTTTGAAGGACATTGACCAACTAAGTGTTCGATCGATATGTTTAACAAAATATTGAGAAGAAGTGGAACGATATGTGAAACCACAAAAATAAATTCACAGATCTCTTCAGGAACGCGCCTTCTGAGTGCAATTTTGTTTATCAGCTTATCGGGAAAATTAAAGGTCTGATCGCACCTTTTGAAACATCTGATAGGTTACAGATTGTCGCATTAACATTAACCCCCTTATTTTATGCCCTCATTCCACTAATAGTACTTGCGTGCTGCGTTTCAATATAACAAGCATTACTTCTCTATCAAACGCCCCCTCTCCCACTTCGTAATTTCGTTTGTTCCATGCGATATTTATTTTATATTTTATTCCTTTGTCTGGTTTGAACATTAATTTGGTTAGAATAACTTTCACGGCCAATTTGGTTTTGTTGAAACTTTTATCGTAGAGCCCTTTCCATAAATAGAAGTAACTAATGGGGCATATATAGTGATATCTCGTGATGTACTTTATACAACATTAGGGTGGTTCTAAAATTGTTAAAAAAAAAATTAAACAAAAAAAGTAAAAAAAGTACAAAAAAAACAAAATACAATAAAATGTTATAAAATAATAAATAGAGTAAAAATAAAAAAAAATAAATAAATCAAAATAAAATAAAAGAAGATAAAATAAATAAAAATCAAAATAAACAAAATTAAAAAAATAAAATAAAAACGAAAAGAATAGAAATGAATTATAAAAAATAAAAAAAAATAAATGAATAAAATAAAACAAAACAAAATTAAAAATAAAAATAAAAAAACAAGTATATAAAATAAAACTAAAAAAATACAAAAAGAAAAATAAAAAAAGTAAAAATAAAATAAAATTAGAAAAAATTAAAAATATGAAATAAAATTAAAATTAGTAAATAAGAATCTTTGAAACTTTGGTGGACTTTCGACCGTTTGTGAATAATTTTTCTTAAATTATTCTATGTTTTTATTATTAGTGAACAAGATGGAAAAGTAACAACAATTACAAGCTACCATGATTACGTAATTTCGGCCTTGCTCAATTGTTGCTACTTTTCCATCTTGTTCACTAATAATAAAAACATAGAATAATTTAAGAAAAATTATTCACAAACGGTCAAAAGTCCACCAAAGTTTCAAAGATTCTCAAATTAATGACCACAAACTCATAACATACATACATATTAATCGCAGGACACAGCGAAAAAAGCCACCCTGTGAAAATAAGCTGCAGCTGTCAGTAAAATGATCACGGGGTGCACTAAAATCCTTGACACTGCTAGTATAAATGGCGATCGATTGATGTCGCTCTAGTTGTCGATAAGGTAGTATAAAAACAAACAAACAAAATAAAATGAATACATACTAAGTGAACATGATGGATATAAGCTAGCAATAATCTCAACGCAGCTTGGTGTAAGAGGTACACACTGCGGTCTTAGAAATTCCTAATCCCCTTGGTTCTTGGTTCGATGACCAACAAAAGGTGATGAAAAATTTCTAAACACAAAGCCATTTGATAAGTGCCCTTGAGCAAGGCCGAAATTACGTAATCATGGTAGCTTGTAATTGTTGTTACTTTTCCATCTTGTTCACTAATAATAAAAACATAGAATAATTTAAGAAAAATTATTCACAAACGGTCAAAAGTCCACCAAAGTTTCAAAGATTCTCAAATTAATGACCACAAACTCATAACATACATACATTAGTAAATAAGATTAAATAATATAAAAAGAAAATAAAACAAAATAAGTTAAAATGAAATAAAATATAAGAAACAAAAGACAAAAATAAAATAAAATAAAATAAAATAAAATAAAATAAAATAAAATAAAACAAAATAAAATAAAATAAAATAAAATAAAATAAAATAAAATAAAATAAAATAAAATAAAATAAAATAAAATAAAATAAAATAAAATAAAATAAAATAAAATAAAATAAAATAAAATAAAATAAAATAAAATAAAATAAAATAAAATAAAATAAAATAAAATAAAATAAAATAAAATAAAATAAAATAAAATAAAATAAAATAAAATAAAATAAAATAAAATAAAATAAAATAAAATAAAATAAAATAAAATAAAATAAAATAAAATAAAAAAAAATAAAAAAAATAAAATAAAATAAAATAAAATAAAATAAAATAAAATAAAATAAAATAAAATAAAATAAAATAAAATAAAATAAAATAAAATAAAATAAAATAAAACAAAATAAAATAAAATAAAATAAAATAAAATAAAATAAAATAAAATAAAATAAAATAAAATAAAATAAAATAAAATAAAATAAAATAAAATAAAATAAAATAAAATAAAATAAAATAAAATAAAATAAAATAAAATAAAATAAAATAAAATAAAATAAAATAAAATAAAATAAAATAAAATAAAATAAAATAAAATAAAATAAAATAAAATAAAATAAAATAAAATAAAATAAAAAAAAATAAAAAAAATAAAATAAAATAAAATAAAATAAAATAAAATAAAATAAAATAAAATAAAATAAAGAAAGAAATACAAGCAAAGGAGTCATCTCGACTCTTATCATGAGTCATTTACGAATATAAAATGGGTCACATATGACTTATACATGACTGATTACGACTATTATATGAGACAAATGACACCTTATATAAGGCTTCTACGACTCTTATATGTGGCATCTAGACATATACATGGACTCTCTTACTTTACTTTTTGTTTGCCACACCCTAATAGGTATAGGAGTATTTACTCTTCATCATATAAGTATGTACATATGTAACTCATTTCATGTGTCCATTACACATATTAACACTATTAACCTTCTACAAAATAATGCCATTAGTAGCATTAATATAACATAACAAAAGCACTGCATCCTTAATGTGCTCATTCTAAGAATGCTTCATTGTCACACCATCAACGACAGCAAACTTGAAACAGGCACTGGGAAAGGGGGGTTAGAAAAATAACAACTTGGAAAGCTGATGCGCGTTTTTGTGATAGAAAGTTTTGTGCAAACGGCTTATCACTTATGCTGGCTTGCTATTTAAATATGCTCTCACATGCACACACATTAACAAAAACAAGCATCTACACTTAACTTGCAATTTTTTGGCTTTTCTTACAGCCCATTTACGTTTATTTATCCTTTTTGCGTTTGCCATCAACTCGAACGCTCACTCTTTCATCAAATATTCACTTATGTAAGCAGGCATGTATGCGTGTTTGTATGTATGCATGTATGTGCTTTGGCAAATTTGTCAGCTTCCGACACAAGTGGCTCAAGCTATTATATTATACTTATCTTGAACCTTGCACGCTCCCCCTTTAATTCGACGCTCATATACTTACTCATATACTCGTCTTGTCATGTTGTTTATGCTTCCTTTGCATACACTTACTCAGCATAGAACTTCCTCTCATTTGGGCCTCTTTTCTTTAAGTACTTATTTTTCTACCCCCGCAACGGCAGCGGCGGTCCCTCAGGCCAAACAAGCTCGATCCACTTCTTACGACTGCCATTAAAAGTTCATTTTGTAGGCTGCGCCTGCCGGAAACGGAAGTGAAAACAATTATCTGCAGGAAGGTGTAACATAAATCCTTAAGCCATCAGCATCAAAGTAAGAGCAAACGAAAAGTTAAAGGAACACATTAAATATGACGCAAGGCAAATGATTTGATTTTTCTCTTTCGTTTTTATTTTTCGTTAAAATTGAGCTATTCTTATCCGCCTTTTAGCCTAAAAGTTTTGCGCGAAAAGTAATCCACTTCTGTCGTTAATTTTCAAGTCTGCGTGGGATCTTATGCCTCTTTGCGCTACTGAGCATCAAAGCACTTTCTATATTGTGTGGATGTCAGGGATAGTAAGATTACCATTTGCGAACAGGAGTTCTTTTTGAACAATCTCAAACTCAGTCTTTAGCTCAAGCAAACTTTAAAGAATTGGGTTTATTGTTTATGCAGGTATAAGCTCAAGGGCTGTTGTAAAATATCCAAAGAGGTTTGTGTAAGACGATAATGATATAGTATCGAGTGCGCATTTTGATCGGCATGCCCGTCCAAAGATGACTTGTAGAGGTACAAGCTACTGACTAATCGATGCTTTCTGTAATCGGAAAGACATCATAAGAAGAACTGTCGAGAGTGAACTGCGAGAAGCATACTCCACACGAGACGTGATTTGTCGTGAAGAGCCGAACAGAGTGAGTTTTAGGTCCATTTTCGAAGCCCTATGCTCTACAAAGAGACGAGGAGAGCAGTAAGCAAGTAAGTAAGTCCCAGAAAAAGATCTCTTCGAGCTCATATTTTGGCTGACCTTAAAATATACAACTCCAAACCTTCTCCGAATATTCCACGTAACATATCTATACTTTTCTAAAAATGAACGACCATGATGAAGGGTAGTGAATCCTTTTGTGTATTCGTAAAAGAACGCATCAATACTATATATCGTCGCTCCCAACGAAGACTAATACGGTTCAGTTAGCGTGGAAGACTAACACGGTTCGACGCAGAAAACTGAAGTGTGTTAGTCTTCGACGTAGAAAACGAAGTGTGTTAGTCTTCGACGCAGAGAAGTGTGTTAGTCTTCGTTGGGAGCGACGATGTATATTTTAATAGATTTTTTGTGTAATTTTTACTATATTTGTTGTGCAATCTTTACTAAGGGTTTGAACCTGAAAACAATCCCAGTGGACTCGTCACTGTTTGGAACACAATTCAAATTATTTTAAGTTCACACATACATACATTTTGCAAACATTAAATAAAATAACCGATATAATTTTCATTCCAATCACACAATTTTTTTTTTTTAAATCTTGAACCAGGAAATAATGCGTATGAAAAAATTACTGAGAAAAATATGACTTTTTGGATCCCGAAGAGGGGGTTTGACACTGAAAAACCCTCTCCGTGGATGATACCGAACGGGGGCGCGGGTTTGAACCTGAAAACCCCACCCGTGGATTCGCCCCTGGTCCTGCTATATGGTTCAGAATCATGGACACTCCCAGCATCTGATCAGGCGACTTTGAGAGTATTCGAGACAAAAATTCTTCGAAAGTTTTATGGACCCCTAAAAGTTAGCAAGTACCGCAGTCGCTTTAATGATGAGCTGTATAAGCTTTACGCAGAAGTCGACATAGTCCAGCGAATTAAAACCCAGCAGCTTCGTTAGCTAGGCCACATTGTGCGAATGAGCGAAGATGATCCGGCCCAGAAGGTATTCTTATCGGAATACGCCTGTAGTTGCCACCTGATGTATACATACAATATACCTTATGTATATTTGTATATCTTGACTATCTCGGGAACCGCTTGACCGATTTTGATGAGATTTTGCATATAGATAGTATGGTTAATTCTTAATCTTTCCACTTGGGGGTTGCCACCTGGGGCTGTTTACAGGGTTGCCACCTATCCCAATTTTCTTAAATTTTGTAGCAAAATATGCCAATATGGGTATCAAATGAAAGGTTTTTTCAGCGACATCGCCACTAAAATATTTCCACTAAAATATTTACCGCAGTGTATTTGTATATCCGGACTATTTCGGGAAACGCTTGATCGATTGGGATGAAATTTGGCATATAGATAGTATGATTGATTCTAAGACTATCCACTTTGGGTTTCCAATTGGGTGTACAGGGTTGCCACCTGTCTCATTTTTTTTAATTATGTAGTTAGATATGCCAATATGGGTATCATATGAAAGGTATTTTCGCCGACATATCAACTAAAATATTTTCAAGTGGAGTAGCCGCCAAGGGTTACCATTTTACCGTATTGTATTTGTATTGTATATTTTTGGGATCATATTTGGATTATTTTAGGATCATTTTGAGATCATTTAGGGGTCACTTTGGAATAATTTTGGAGCTTTTTGAGACCATTTTCGGATAATTTTGGATTAATTTTGGGATATATTTTGGATAATTTTGCGATAATTTTTGGGCCATTTTGGGAACATTTGAGGGTCTTTTTGGGGTCGTTTTGGGATTATTTTAGGATTATTTTGCGAACATTTTGGGAATATTTTGGATCATTTTGGGATCATTTTAGGGTACATTTAAGGGTGTTTTTGGGGTCATTTGGGAATCATTTTTGGATCATTTTTGGGCCATTTTGGGTTCAATTTCGTATAATTTTGGGGACATTTACGGGTCTATTTGGGATCATTTTAGGATTATTTTGGGACTATTTTGAGGTCATTTTGGGTAAGTAAAGTTAGCGCTAAATTGATAGCACCGAGAAAGCTGGGTCACCCAGCTAGTATTGAGCTTATGTTACATTTCGAGGAGAAAATGGTTGAAACAGTTAAAGTACAACTTATATAAAAAAAGAACTGAGCTGTGATGCTGAAGTTAAAGCTATTATACCAACCGCAGGTGTTGTAAAAAAAAGCGAATTGGTTAGTCAGAAAAAGTTTGTTTTGTAATATTTTATATAAAACATACTTACCTTACTATTTCACAATTAACTTTTAATTAACATGTTTTCTGGGCTTTTTTTTTTGGTTGGGTTTTTTAGTGTGGAAATATTAAAATATGTCGGGATTCAACTAAACAAAAATTCATTCACCTATACATGCAAACTTTATGTTTATGGCCAACATGTACTAGTTTGGTTTTCCCTTCATTAGTTACATACTTTACTTTGTTCAAATTCGAAACAAAGGATTTATTTATTACAAAAAAAAAGCTGCAGGCTATTAAATAAAAATTTTAATAAATATTTTGTAGTTCCTAGAACAAATACACACATACATACATACACACAATACATATGCAAAGAACATATGCTTGTGAGTAGGGATACATAAATAACTTTTAAATATGCACGTACTGCCTGCAACATTTACACTGGGCTCTGTGGCACATAAATTTTCAACAAATGGAAAGTTTTTTATGTTCCTTTAATTGTAGCTGCCTGAAGCGACTTTATTTTATTTTTTTTTTTTTATTCTTTATAAAAAATTTATGTAATCCAAACCACATAAGAAAGTTTTTGTAAGCTTGACGCCTGTTGTAGCAGTTTTTTTCAACTCGTCGTGCATTTTGTTTGCTGTTTTCAGTGTTTGTAAAGTAGTAGTAGCTGAAAATTTTAGTAAATTACTTTTTAATAGAAATTTACATACCAGCACACAAACTAACATAATTGTTATGCAGTTGGCGATATGTCAGTTAGTTCGTATGTGAATGTGATATGCTGTGCAAGTTTTTGGGAATTGTAAAATTTCAAATGCTGTCAGTTAATAACAGTACAAACTTTAATTAGCAAAAAAGTTTCAATACAAAAAAATTTGTTGTAAATTAACGCTAGCAAAAAAATGTTTGTTAACCTCAGAAATAAAAGAGTAAAATATTCTGAGTAAAACTAATTAGTATAATCAGAATTTGATGTGAAGTTTTTGTAAATAGCGCGCTAGTTGCATGGTTTAAAAGGAAAAACTTGCGGTGAAATTGCAAACTTTTTTTTTAGTTTGGAAAATGTTTAATTTATTTTAAATAGAAATTTCAGTGTTCTGGACTAACGACAGCCATTTAAAGCAACATTTTCATCATCGAAAAAAAATTGTTTGCTTACACACGCTCATGCTCACAACATACTATTGTCTTCTACACATTATAAAACAGAAAAGACTGATGTACATTACAGATATTAACATTCCTTCCCTATATTTTGCTGCTAAACAGATAACTAAATATTTTTACATAAAAAGAGTATCATCGGAGTCCGATTTAGACTCCTAATAGACTCGTATATGATTCATTTAAGAGTCCTATACGACTTATGAAAGTGTCATATAGGTAGGTAGGTAGAAGTGGCTGCCGCAAAGGCACACCTAGGCCAGTAATAAAAGGCCCGTTGTGATACCACCAAACACTAGGAAAGTCAGTCCCGGGGCCCGGCCATATGGAAAATCCCAGTGCTGTCGGGACTCTCCATATAGCCGAAACCCGGGACTGACACTCCTAACCGACACCGCTACCCCTCCTCGAACCATTTTGATAACTTGATGAAGGCCATCAAGTCCTTTATGTCTAGCTCCGCGACCTGGCTTAAGCTAACCAGGAAGGGAACTCCCAGAGAGCGCCTTCTCGCTCCGCTTAAGGCCGGGCAGTTGCAGATGAGGTGCTCCACCGTTTCCTCTTCCTCATCATCTTTGCAACTCCGGCAGCATCGTCGGTAGGGAACGCCTAGCCTTGCTGCGTGCCTACCAATAAGGCAGTGCCCGGTTAAAACACCTATTAATATGGAGATTTCCTTCCTTTTTAGGGCGTATATGTGTCTAGATCTTTTAAGATCGCATTTTGGCCAGGTTTGCTTGGATATCCGGCACCCTGGGGCTTGTAGCCATCTTTCGTTGGCTTCGCGGAGTGTATGCTCCTTCAGCATTAGCTTGCACGTGGCAAACGGCATACCTATGCGCTCTTTATCTTGAAGAATCTGCTTGGTCGTGCCCTGCCTGGCAAGTTCGTCTGCCCTACAGTTTCCCTCAATGTCCCTGTGTCCCGGGACCCATGTGAGGTTCACGCGGTTCTGTTGGGCCATCTCTTGAAGAGATCGACGACAGCTGAGCGTCAGTTCAGAGTTGAACGAGTAAGAGCCAAGGGATTTGATGGCCGCTTGGCTGTCGCTGAAAATATAGATATCCTGTCCGATGGTGCGTTCACCTATCCAAGTCACGGCGTCCATGATTGCGGAAACTTCAGCCTGGAAGACGCTGCAGTGATCAGGTAGTCTAAAGGAGAGTTCTAGGTCCAAATCCCTTGAGTAAACCCCTCCTCCGACTCTGCCGTCTAACTTCGAGCCGTCGGTGTATATAAAAGTGCCGCCATTAGTAGCGGGACACCGATCTATGTTCTCCCAGTCTTCCCTGCTGGGAATGTTTATTCTAAAACAACAATCTCCGACTGTTGTGGTCGCACACCGATCTGTGCTCAGAGGGAGAAAGCTGTAAGATCTTAGAATACAGGAGTGTCCTATAGTGCTTGCGCCCCAGACGGACGTTTCCCTTAGGCGCACAGCCGATGCTGCTGCTGCCCGGTACCCTTCCAGATCGAGTGGCAAAAAGCCAAGAATGGCCTGGAGAGCTTCATTGGGCGTTGTTCTTAACGCCCCGCTTATACAGATCATGCTCGATCTGTGGACTTTTCCTAACAGATTTAGGTTTGTTGCCTTTCCTAGCGCAGGCCACCATACCACGACTCCATACAGAATTTTAATTTTAGAATTTTGACCGTTTCCGAAATAAAATTATATAGTAAAAAAATAAATAAAAGGAAATAAAATAAAATAAAATAAAATAAAATAAAATAAAATAAAATAAAATAAAATAAAATAAAATAAAATAAAATAAAATAAAATAAAATAAAATAAAATAAAATAAAATAAAATAAAATAAAATAAAATAAAATAAAATAAAATAAAATAAAATAAAATAAAATAAAATAAAATAAAATAAAATAAAATAAAATAAAATAAAATAAAATAAAATAAAATAAAATAAAATAAAATAAAAAAATTAAATTAAACTAAATTAAATTAAATCAGATAAAATAATAAAAAAAATAAAATAAAATAATAAAAAAATAGAATTAAAAAAAATGGATTGAAATAAATAATAAAATTAAATTAAAAAATTTATATTATATAAAAATAAAAAGTAGAACAAAATGAAATAATAAAAAATAATAAAAATAAAATAAAATAAAATAAATTAAAACAAAATAAAATATCGCAGTGTAGATCCATCTGCAAATTTTGGGGCTGAGCCCCCATTTTTTGCCAATGGCTCTTTTACACGTGTAAAGTGCAATGCACGCTTTCCTCTGGCGCTGGATGACATTCTCCTTCCAGTTAAGCTTTCTATCTAGAACTGTGCCTAGGAATTTGGCTTTGTCAGCTAAGTTCAGGCGCACGCCATCTAGTTCTGGTAGGTTCAGCGGTGGTATCTTGTACCGCCTGGTATAAAGGACAAGCTCCACCTTTCCCGGGTTGATGCTAAGTCCGCAGCGAGAGGACCATGAAGAAACTTCTCGCGGTGCTACTTGCATCAAGTCACACAGGGTTTGTGGGAATTTGCCCCTATATGCAATAGCTAAATCGTCTGCATATGCCACTATCTTCCCGCCCCCCCACCTTGTGTCTCGTAGCAGCGAGTTTACGGTGAGGTTCCATAGGAGCGGGGAGAGAACACCACCCTGAGGCGTTCCTCTTGTGACATAGCGTGAAAGATCAACTGTTCCCAGTGAAGAAACTATTTTCCTTCCCTTTAGTAGTTGATCAATTAGTCCAATAAGAGTCATTTAAGATTGATATACGACTTATCTAACACTCATTTATGGCTCATGTTGAGTCATGTATGCCTATTATAAGAGACATGTCTGAACCATGTAGGAGTCACGTATGATTTTTACTTTTCTTTTCATCCCTTTTCTTTTATTGCGTTTCTTTTTCTTAAATATTTCTTATTATTTTTCTCAGTAAATATGTTTCATTTTATTTTATTTAATTTCATATCAATTTACTTTACTTTATTTTTATACCCAGCGTACTAGTTGTAGTACAAGGCTATTATAATTTTGTCCACATAACGGTCTAAGTAACGGCACAAAATAATCGAGATAGATATAGAGTTTCTTATATGAAAGTGCTTAGATTGAAAAAAAGTTCATTAAAGCTTTCCGTCTGTCTGTCCGTGTACACGATAACTTGAGTACAAATTGAAATCTTTGCATAAGTTTTTATACGGTTACTTTCTGGCCAAGATAAGTAGGTTGCTATTAAAAATGGGCGAAATCGGATGGTCCCTTTATCGATATCGAAAATTTCGAAAATCACATAAATTTATATTCTCTTATGATTTTTTCATTTTTGAAAATTCGACTGGTCGTAACTTTTAAAGTGAAAGATGAAATTTAGCATAAAGCATACTAGTATTGTTGGGAGTATATCTGATGAAATTTGATAAATTCGCCCTCCGACCACGCCTACTTTCGATATCGAAAACTTCGAAAATCACCTAAATTGCCATAATTCGAAAACGGAAATGGGCAAAATGATATAGTTTGTTAGG
>CAXKVI010000002.1:128579353-128581853 GCA_964058755.1 Campiglossa producta | reverse complement strand
TAACTGATGTACTGTTTCCCGCTAAAACAACAAAAACACGTTAACCGTTGACATCACTGCAATATGGGATGTCATATAAACGAGCTTAAGAAAGTTGACTATGGACGCTTTATTGAACTTGGCCAAAATCGGTTTGTTTCATCATTGTCTATATGGACAGAAAAGTCAAAATAATTGAAGAAAAAACACATAAACGACTTATTCAAGCTCAACTGCAACGCATACACAGCGAAGGAAGCTGCTGCATTCAGGCAACAATTAGAGTTCTAATTAAAACGCAACGGACAAAAGAAGGCTCTGAGCAACAAAAAAAAGTCCCAACTAAAAAAGGAGATAATGCACAGTAGAAAAAGCTGATTGATAAACATTTTTTTTCCTCTTTTTAATAAAGATTTCAAAAGCAAATTGTGAGCAATTTCTCAAAGGCACGATCAAACGAATAATGAAGAATTCACCATAATTGGATGCACAGATGGTCGTCGATACGATAGATGACTTCAATATAAAAGACGAGGCACAAAAAGAAATTCACTTACCTATATGTATGCATATGCTCAAGTCTATGTGTAGGTCTGTACATAAGTTTGTTTGTATCTTCATAAAAGGCCAAAAGGATGAAGTCTAAATTTGACTGAATGTGATTGAAGGCAAGCTGACAAGTTCACATTTGGTACATAAAGGCAGAATAATTCCAAGACTTTGACAAAGGTGTGTGCCATTTCACTGGAGACTAACAAAAAATAACAACAACAATGTTGAAAAATACTTATAAAAATGGGTATGAAAAGAATTGCAATTTGTTATTTTGTAGCGACGCTTTGATGGATGAGTCGGATACCTTAAATGGTCGAGTAACCACGTTGACTGTTGCAATGAGCGTACAAATGTTGAACCTGAAAGGGTTGTTGAAGGCGATGGTGTGGATGTATGTATGTACGGTACATTAAGCTGTATAAATTTTACGGGTAATTTGTTTTTTTTTTTTTTAAAGCATCAAAGATGTCAACGAGATCGGAGGTCGGCAATAGGAGCTTTGTACACTTGTGAGGGCCGACTATAGTTAGACTATCAGAAAAATATCTGCCGATCTCTGGTTTATAAGTGTCACAATAAAATTGTTCACATTAAAATTGTTCGCAATAAAATTGTTCGCAATTTAATTGTTCTCAATTTAATTGTTCGCAGTAAAAATTCTTATCAATATAAGAAATACCAATTGTTCACAGTAAAATTGTTCAAAACAAAATTGTTCACAAAAAAATGATTCACAAAAAAATGATTCACAATAAAATTGTTCTCAATATAATTGTTCGCAATAAAATTGTTCGCAATAAAATTGTTCTCAATATAATTGTTCACAGTAAAATTGTTCATAGTAATATTGTTCATAGTAAAATTGTTCACAATAAAATTGTTTTCAATATACATAATTGTTCACAATAAAATTGTACACCATAAAATGATTCACAATATAATTGTTCACAATAAAACTATTCACAATAAAATGGTTCACAATAAGACAGTTCACAATAAAACTGATCACAATGAAATTGTTCACAATAAAATAGTTCACAATAAAAATTGTTTACAAAAAATTGTAAAATAAATTATTTCGTACTTAAAAAAATGTACAAAATATATTGAAAAAGCATTGAAAGCCTGACACTTCTGGAGCAGTTTAAAAAATCATGAAACAATTCAAACGGTGTAATGTCTGTGAAGTCTGTAGGCTTGACAAATATGCGCACCTTTTGTGATTTGTAAAATTGCTGCTTTGGTATGAATACGAAAAAAAATTTATGAAAAAATTAAATCGAAAGTTTTGTAGATGAGCGATGTACATAGAGCATACTGGCGCTAATAGTACATTTACAGTGCATCAAATTTTGCGAAAAAATGCAAATTTGGCGTTTTTTACATACAAATCTTTTCACATTTGACCTCATTTCACCAAATTTGCCGAACAATATTCAACTGAATGTTTTTTAAGAAAATGGGCCAATTCTACCAGGAAAAGAGAGAATCCTTCTTGACCCTTCACGGTAGTGTATTTTCTTGCCACTGCACGGTAGTGCATTTTCTTGCGGTGGCTTTTTGTCCTGGTAGAAGATTCTTTCAGGGAAGGTGGAGCCAAATAGAAATTTTCCAATGTAAACAGTGTCGAAGTGGCTAATTTGAATTCGCCAAATTTGGTGCGGTGTAAATGTACTATAAGGTTTGAATGAAAAATTAAGCAGGTTGGGGTTGACACCGGCAGCCTTTATGAAAAATGAAATATTTGCAAAATGTGTCTGAGCAATTTGAGGTAGATAATTTTTTTGGGAGTTTCCTACATTAGCCTTAGTAGCTTAAGGTTCTGAGAATTAAAAATTATTAGTCAAACTTGCTCAATGTATCGTAGAAAAAAGTATTATTGCTTGTGGGCATTAGTGCAATAATTTAAAAAATTGGGCTTTTTTTTTTTTTTTTTTTTAAATGTAAGTTAAAATACTTTTGTATT
>CAXKVI010000002.1:128550673-128579153 GCA_964058755.1 Campiglossa producta | reverse complement strand
GGTCCCTTAAGAACACCCCTAATGTCGAAGACCATTCGCAAAACTATAAACTCGAAAATATAAGTATAGCATCAAAAGCATGAAATTGAATGCCATTAAAATCGGCTCATGAATTAAGAGCTATAAACTTGCAGCGCATGAATGCCAAAGTGGCCGGAGGAAAAAAATTTATTGATGGCAAGAATTTTTATATTTTCAGCTTTTGAATAAAAAAGTATCAATAACAAAATACAAATACCATACTCAAATATATACTCGCATATATAAGCTATACATATATATTTTGTAATTATTTATTACCGTAAACACAAAAGCGTTTGATTACATAGGAACGAAAGGCAAAAAGGAAAAAAACAGCGAGTTATTTTTATTTGGTTTAAAAATCGTAAAATTTCACAAACAGCTACAACAAAACAGCAGAATTTTTATAAATTTTATTACACTCAATAGAAAACATTTTTTTAGGCAGCTCACTAGAGCGCTTATACATTTCATAGGCACACAAATAAATTACGTACAAAGAAAAAATAATAAAATATACACTTTTTTGTAAGAATCTACTTTTTATTGCACATTTTTAGATGAGCGTTGAAATTGACAGCTGTCAACTGTATAGCAATGGCTTAATGTGCCACAGATGTGTCAAAATGTGAGCGCATAAAAAGGATTCTCTAATACGTGCTGGATATAGTATATCCCGACGACACTGAGTGCTGGCTCATTCAGTTGACTGCCATTGACACCAATGGTGAGAAAATGTTAGTGCATTTGTCTGTTGCTCAGTGCATTTATTTTTATTGCCACTCGGAATGATTAATTTTTTTCGAAACAAAAAACAATGTCTGTCGTAATGACAACGTCTGCATGCCACACACTGTGTATGTTATTGCTATGCAACGGAAGAACATAAAAAATTGGTCGTAATTTGCTGCATTTTTTCACACATTTCTATAATGTGAGTGCAATTTTTTTTAAGTTATTGCACTCAGCAAAAACTTTTGCCGGAAAAATTTGAAGCCTTAAATATATTAAGTTGACAAAACGCTGTGCAGTGTTTTTCATGGAAGTTTTTTTCGCATTTGTTATTTAATATAAGCGTATATTTGAGTTTTGTGAAAGCCTTTTGCTGCATAATTTGTAATTTAAAGGATATCACTGTTGGCTTATGCAAAGCTCTTGAATTAAATTTTTTTACTCAGTTGGTTTTTTTTAATTGGATATTATTGCAGAGATTTCACGATATTGGCTTTGCAATTCAAAGAATAACAAGTTATACCAGGATTTTTTTTTTTTATAAACACCGAACGAACAAAGTTAGTGAAAAATGAGATATAATCCTTTGATTTATATCAGAAAAGGTATTTGTACCTTCCTTCCAGGAAATTTCAAGCCGTTTGGTTCAAGTAACTACCCTGCACCGAAAGCAACAAAGTAGTTGAAGCAACTGGTATTTTTTACGTGTTGATATGCTACGAAATGTCAATTGTAAGATTTCCACCAGAAAATACCAGTCATCTACTAGTTATGATATACTAGAACTATACTGGTTGTAAAATACCAGTCCCATACTATCTGGTTGAAACTGGCCTAGTTTGATTTCCATAAAATGAACTAGTCCCCATACTAGTCCAAAAAGTACTAGTGTGTAATATACTAGTCTCATACTAGTGCAAAAAACATTGAACCTGGACTAGTATGCTTTCAGCCAGAATTTTAATGACTTACCCTTTATTTTATCATTTGCCTTTATTTTCATGTTTATTCTTAAGAAAGCCACAACTATTTGTATTTAACCTATCACGAGAAAGCATCTGTAAATCATAAGAGAAAAAAAAGCAAACGAAACGAATGAATTTTATATTTCTAACTGGTATGATTTCAACCAGAACAAGTAAGGAAGTCTAAGTTTGGGTAAACAGGGAAACGACTTCGTCCAATTACTTCAGGTATACTCCCTATTATGCTAGTATACCTTGTACCAAATTTTGTCCAGTAGAACGATCAATCAGTTTAAAAGTTATGACCAATGAAATTTTCAAATATGCCTCTCTGAAAAGTGGGCGGTGCCACGCCTACTTTCAAAAATTTATCAAAAAATCATAATGAAATGACTAGGGGTTCCACGTACCAAACTACATACATATATCATTTTTGCCATTTCCGTTATCGAGTTATGCCAATTTAGGTGATTTTCGAAGTTTTCGATATCGAAAGTAGGCGTGGTTGGAGGACGATTTTCTCCATTTCATCAGGTATACTCCCAATGATAATAGCATTCTTTGTGCCAAGTTTCATCGTTCAAGTCCCTAGGTTACCTGGAAGTTGGTCAAAAGTCGATCGCAAAATTGCCAACTTCAAATTAGTTTTCGAAATATCTCGATCCGTGCGATACCTACCGGAATTGTTTTGATGAGGGATTGCATTGTCATGCGGTTGTGACAAATCTGTTAAGTTTCAAGTCTCTAACGAACCTGGAAGTTACTAAAAATCGATCGCAAAATTCCAGGACTCTTTTAATATTTTTTGTAATTATCTCGACCAGTGTGACATCTAGCGGAATTTCTTGTACAACAGTTTGTATTGTCTTCAATTGTTCATATGTATGCAAATTTTCAATAATCTAGCTTACCGGGAAGTTCCTCAAATACGCATCCCAATATTTCAATTTTTAAATGAATTTACCGTATTTCTTGATCCGTGCGCCACCTAGCGGATACTTTTTTCGTTCACATTGCATTGTCACAGAGCCCCGAACTATGTTCAAAGTTTCAAGTGTCTAGCTCAACGGGAAGCTACCTAAAAAGACTTTGCAAGATTCCGAAATTTCGTAAGAAAAAGGTGGTGCAAACAAGAAAAAGAAGACTTAATATAAAGGTTTAAAATAAGAAAATGGTATGGAATCGGTCTCTAGATTGCTTGACACAAAAACGCGTTTAAACATTTCGACTAGTTTTCAATCGAGTCACTTTTTGAAAAAGCTATACAGAAAAATCCGCTGGCCCGAAAGCATATTAGAACTATGGTTTATTCGGCAAAAATGCTCCAAACGACCTAAAAAATCATAATCTTCCACACAAATATACCCACCTTCCTTTTGCAACTCCATCTCCGAGTAAAAAAAAAAACAAATGCCAACAAGTTATCATTATAACCTTCAACGAAATTTTTGTGCTACGCTTGTCTTCCAATTTGTGGTGTGCTGCTTTCAATGCTTTTCATGAAAAGCCACCCCCCGAAAAATCGGACTTCACATACGGATTCAGCACACCAAAACTTATTAGAAATTGTCTAGAAACCCGCTGGAATTTTGAAAAACTTCAATTTTGTTGTACAGTGTTATTATTACTGTACCAAAAAAGTACTATAATCACATAATTCTCTAAACTTAAGCTCGCATTAAGTCAATACTTTATAAATGTCGCATAAAAACTGCACAAACTGACGTTGTTTGTCATAAATATTAGCTGTAAAGGGGTACACCTTTGAGTTGTTGAAAGTTGGTCAGCTTGTTATAAAGTTTTAGCTACACAGTATAGTCCGAAAAATAAACATACATAACATAACCTCAATACTTCAACGCGTTGATGTTTCAATGTTTCGAAGCACGTGTGTACCACCTTGATGTCGTGACGATGGCGCGTAAATTTCAAACTTTCCTTATTGGTTTTTTTTTGTCGCTCGTTTTTCAAACTCACCAACTAAATTTACAACATCAAATCACGTTAAAAAATAATATGCAAAATATATGAGTGGGCGAATAACAAAAATACATTGAATGGGTTGCTGTTGGTGTTGGTATATAGCGTGTTAACGGTAATAGAGTTGGTCATAATGGCAAATGGCAATGTGTCGTCATATCTACATTGACACGAAAGCTTTTGCCTCATAAATACTAAACTAAAAACATTATTTGTATACATACGAGGTGAGTGAGCTTAGCCAATGGATGTGGCTAAGTGGTTACCACAAACAAAACAAAAAAAAAAAAAAACAGTATATATTAGCTTAATTTATGAGCTGAAAAGCAGCAGTAATTTAGTACAAAGAATATGACGCTTTCAACACATAAAACACTTATGAGCTCATAAGTGGCAGCAACGACAAAAATAGAGTACGTTTAAAGGTGTAACATAAAGGCTAACGGTTAAAGTGTTGATGCTTGTTTGGCTTTGGAACACGGCTATGATGCGTAAGCTTTTAAAAATACTACTAAAATGATGAAGAAAAAAGAAAAATGTAAAAGAAGGAAATCGCGGAAAATATTTTGATGGATATGAACTCATACCTAACTTGTGGCTCTAAGGTATAATGGGAACAATGCTGTTGAAATGACATATGGGGAAAGCAGCCTCAAATCCCGATGACGGTAAAACCCCAGAAGAGAGCAGTAACACGGAAGCGACATATTTATTAGCTGAAGATTGCTTCACTACCACAATTTTTCAAGCTCTAACGTCAGCGGGAGACGCGCGAAATATTGACCGAACGTCGTGCTCTTGAATAAAATGGAACATATACTTAGTTCTCAAATCTAGGAAATTGTATTAGTTCAGAATGAAGTATTTTTCTCAACTGCACTCAGGAAAAAGTTTCCTTATTTTGGCTTCAAAGACATGGCTTCCTTAAACTAAGTAAAATATTCCTTAATTTAAAGATTTTTTTTCTCAATTTAAAGATTTTTTCCTCAGTTTAAGGATTTTTCCTCAATTTAAAGAAAAAGGTTTTTTAAATTAAGGAAGCTATGTCTTTGGAGCCAAATAAGGGAAACTCTTTTTTAAAGTGCGATTTATATTGTATTACTTAACTCGAGACTTTAGCTAGTTTTCTAATTTGATGACAAACATTTCTCTAACGGGGAGGTGGACACCTTTTCCCTTAATCAAAAATAGTATGGGCAATGTCAGATTCAAGTTATCACTTATGTAAATCCTTTAAAAAGTTACCGAATGTGTATTATGTAAACGCTAAAATATAAGTTGGCATTTTGCTGGCAGTTTTACTATTTCTTTTCCTATATTTTTTGCGTAATTTTTACTATATTTTTTTGTGTTATTTTTTACTGTATTTTAACTGTATTTTTTGCGTATTTTTCTCGTATTTTTACCGTATTTTTTTGCATAATTTTTACTATATTTTTACTGTATTTGTCGCGTATTTTTCTCGTATTTTTTACTGTATTTTTTGCTTACTTTCTACCCCTGTTTGTAATATAATTTCAATTGTTTTAAATTCACACATACATTTTTCAAACATTAAATAATTAACGGGTTGAACCTGAAAACCCCAGCCGTGGATCCGTCCCTGCTCGTTGAGAATAATTCGGGAGAGTTGTAAGATATTTAATCGACTTAATCGAAATCCTCTACCAAATTTCGATAAAGTCCAGGTCGCCCCTGGGCAGTGGTTTCACCAGCCCTCGGAGTCTATTTCCGCCGTGTAAAGGTTCTTAACAAAAATTTATCTGCTTTGCAGCTGCCTTTCGGAGTCAACAAAAAACTTTAGATCCCCAATTTGTAGGAGTTCTTCAAAATTCAGATAGCACGCCGTAAATTGGAAGAGAAGCTCGGCAAACTAAACCTCTTTAGAGGTTATAATGATAACCTGTTGCATTTATCTATGTATGTATTTGTCGCCTAGTTTTAAGCTGCTAATATCACACACTCTTTCATGTGTATTTATAAATTAATACTCATAAATGTTATATGTAGTTCCAATATACTTATTAACGCAGCCTTTATAAACATGTATCCCTACAAAATTCTAAAACCCTCACCTAACAACAAGTGTCATAATTTCTTTTGACATTTAATAATGCAACTCATCTCTGAAATCCGCACCAAAAGAATATTTTCACAATCAACAAAGCCCGCCATAAAATATGAAATTAGAAGCTGCAGATATCCACCTGCAGAATGAAATATTTTGGAGGGAAATATGGCGAGGTGTATTTATTGCACACACATTCGAGGGACATAAGGGAACAAAAGCAATCTATTTAAGGGTAGGACTTATAGATTAGGCTCAGGTGTTTTAGGATCGTTTGAAAGGTAAACGAATATGTCCATAAAAATAAAATAAAATCCAGCGCAAATACGAATGTAGGCGTATGAGCAAATAAACACACACTTGGAAACCAGCAATACCCCTAAACGCTCACAAATAAAAATGTAAAGATTCAATCGCATTGTCGAGACACAATCGACGATTTCGAAGTGCGACAGGCACGAAACAGCACATTCAAGCATCTTTTGATAGATTATCACAACAACATCCACAACCAGGTTGCTTTTCAATTTCACTGAAGCATAAATAAGGAAAATAAGGTAAAAAAGGCACATTGCTATGAGCGTGAGAAAGTTCTTCGCAAGAATTATATATATGAACTATTTAAGGCTGTAGGGGTGTTCCCTGAACGAGCCACAAACAATGCCATATGCAGAAAATCCATCATAGTTTGGACAATGCACGCATTTGAGCAATAAAAACGTAAAAAAAGCAAGACATAGCAGAAATAAAACAAACAGAAGCAAGTATGAATCTAGTGTGAGTAATAAGTAGGGATTTTTACTGCTATTGTGTAAAGTTCAATTCAGTGGGGATTTGAGTGGTACATATATCAGAATAATGTCAAAGGTACAAAATTTACGAAGCAAAAAATGTGGGAGGAAAAAAACTAGCAAAAATTGGAAGTACTCGCCACAAAGGACTTAAAAAATAACAACAACGAAGAAATAGAAAGAAAAATCGAAGTACCTACATGGACGAATGGGGTTTAATGCCCCTGGTTTACTGCTGAGTGAAAGCTCACTTTTTTTACAAAATACTTTTCAAAAAAGTCCTATTTTAGGACGTTATGAACCAAATTTTTAAAATGAGCAATATTTGAAAAAAAAACAAGTAAGGAAGTCTAAGTTCGGGTAAACAGAACATTAAATACCCATCGGTAGTTCTCATATGATTTTAGAAATTTTCCATTTCGGAGGTGGGCGTGGCTGGGAAGCGATTTCGTCCAATTAAGTCAGGTATACTACCTATTATGCTTGTATTCCTCGTACCAGTTTCATCGTTATACCGTAATCAGTTTAAAAGTTATGACCCGTGAAATATGCCAATTTATGTGATTTTCGAAATTTTTGATATCGGATGATAACCGATTTCGTCCATTTTCAATAGCAACCTACCGTAGCCAGAAAGTAACCTGTATACAAAATTTCATGCAAATACATAAATTTTTACGCAAGTTTACTCAAGGACAGACGGACGGACGGATGGACATGCCTTAATGAACTTTTTTTTTCAACCTAAGAACTTTCATAAATGGAAGATATATATAAATCTCGATTATTTTGTGCCGTTATGTAGTGTCGTTATGTGGACAAAATTATACGAATGGACAAAGAATCTGCATCACACAAGGTTTTCCTATCAACACCCGAATTCGGCAGCAAAGGAAGAAGGAGGCCTTGACTGAGATGGAAACAACAAGTGAAGGATGAATTGAACTGCCTTGGGGTTTTCAATTGACGTCAGCTTTCTCTAAAAAGGGATGACTGGCGAATGATATGAAACGGCTAAAATTGCCAAGGCGGTTAAGCGTCAATAAATGACGCCAGCCAAGATTAGATCTTTTACTGAGCAGAAGATATATAAAATTTTAGGGGTTTTTTTGAGGGATTAATTGGCCCAAAAAGCACTTAACGGATTTTTGGCAAATTTTGACCGTTTATTCTTTGGATAGGTCCCATCGACATAGGCTACATTTCTCTTCCCAATGCACAGATAAAAAGTGTGCTGATTTTTTTTTTTGCAAATACCCTTCTTCCTAAACTACTCACTAAGCCGCTGTTGCAGGCAAACGAGACATTGTGCACCGCCAGCAGCGACAGCCTAAACATTCACCCTCAGGGCAACATCAATCTAATTGTGTGCGAATGAGCCCAAAAAAACATTGAAACGGTGCGCACTGCACCTACTGCCAATCTGTCAGTCGGTTGGCAACTGCATTGTGTTGTGCGAATACGACGACTCTTGGCAACAACAAGTGTGCCACAAAAGGCAATTTGATTTTGTGTTGGCGACCCAAAGTAAGGTTAAGGAGCAGCATGCAAAAAACTCTTTATAGAGCGAAGTGCATTGGAAAACTACTGTGTACCGAAAAAAAAAAATTAGGATAACCTCAGAAAAAAAATCGCATTGTGCGTGGCAAACATGTCAAGTCACTGACAACGGTCTACGAGAATTACAAATTGTACTTTATGCTTATGCATCGCTATTTGCTCTTTCGCATTTGCTTTAGCTCTGCTTTTGTATGCGACACATGCACTTTGGCATTAGATTACAAACCAATTGTTCCTTGAGTTTACTATTTTTTGTATTACGTGTGCCCTAAGTATTGAGGATCGCTTTGGGTAGCATCCACAGCACGCATATAAATTTTTTTTTTTTTTTAGATCTCCAGACCTTTTTGTGTGTGTATGCTGAATACAAAGGATCTTTTGCTTGATCAGTTGCTTGGTATTTAATCGGCTTTGTTTGGCTTGACGGGATAACAAGTACATCCCTTCGATACATATTTGTGGAAAGTTATAGGCACAGGTGTGTAATGAATTGGTTGTAGAACACCGCAAATGGGTGCACAACCTATGAGAACCCTGTAGGGAGTATATCGACGGCTGAGTGGCAGATCACAAGATTTAAAAAAAAAACTTCAAAAACGTCCTACTTCAAAATCTCGTTGAAAAACAATTTTCAACAACGCCCTATTTGAAAATTTGGCTGAAGCACGTCTCATCTCAAAAACGTCCTGTCTAGACGGAAATTCAATTTATTTTCAGCTCAGATAGGGCGTTTTTTTTTCAAACAAATTCTGGAAAGGGAGTTCTTGAAAAATAGCCCGGTCAAAATGAACATTTGAAATAACAAAAGATAATTTCCACAGTTTTTGGTAAAGAGCTTAGGCTCGCCGTCAGAAAGAAAACTTCAAAAGTCCCCATAGATCTCGTGTGTGCCACAAAAGCTATTCTGGGTCAACAAAAATCTTTTTTATATATTTTATTAAAGGTCAAAATTTTTATGTTTTTTGGACTTTTCTAGAAAACGGTAAGTTTTTCCAAAAAATTACCAGAGACCAAGTAGTAGACCTGGAAATTCTCTACATATATGGTCCCAGCACTTCTTCTCTAAGATTACACAGAGAAAAATCAGCTGGGAATGGATAAGAATTGACCGTGATTTTGGTTAAATCAACAGATATTTCGGTTGGTATAACTACATTTTGGTTGATATGTTAACTTTTATCCATCACCAGCTCAATTCTCTCTGTGTGTAACCAGTTCTGAGATATCGTGATTGTAAAAAGAGCTCTGGAACTAATATGAAAATATATGCCAAGTATGGAGCTTTCAGGATTTTCTCGAAAACTTTAGTATGCGTAGACAATTTTTTTTGCCATTGATTTTTTACGAAATTCCCCATAGACAATGAAATTATTATTTTTGTTAAGCTTATAGTTCTCCAGCTAGAGGCACCCTTTCTCCATGCATAATATAAAAAAAATACTAGTCCAGTAAGTTTAGTGTATCTTGTCTAACATTTATTCTACATTTATTCTACACGATTTTTTGTTAGATACAACTTTCCTGCTGGGTATGGTGTTATCTACTTTTGAGTTCATACTTTTTCCTTATTGTCCAATTAGGCTGCGTCAAATGAGGGTTGGCTCCTTTACAATTTCTTTTTTTTGTATACCTTTTTAGGCATACCTGCGGCTATCTTAAGTTACCTATGCTTAACCCATACTGTCTTACAAATCATTGCACTTGTAATCGCAAAAAAACCTATCGCTTTATAATTTATTTTATAAATCCCTATAGCCTTAAGAGATATCCAATAGCTTACTCTTCTGCGGTAATTACGATTTCTGTACTTTCTTTTTTTTTTTAATTCGCATGCGTAGTCTGCTTTAAAGTTTTTTGTCTGTTAAGTTTTTTTCTGTTTTAATGAGCTCATCTTGTTTTGCGTGTTGAAATCTGTCGCTTGAGGCTGTTGTTTTTTAGCTTCTGTTCTGTCTACTGTTTTTGATTGAATTATAGGCCTTTACTTACTTATGCCAATTATTTTGAAACATAAATTTACATACGAATATTTTTAGTATTTTTTCCGAAAGGGGTTGAAAGGTACGACTTCGAATTGGATATAAGCTGAATTTGGGCAATTTAACAGAACTAGAGTTAGCCCAGTGGTTGAAATTCAACCACAAAACCTTATTCTAATTTAATTCGTTTTTTAAGTCCCTTTTGTTTGACTTAACTATCTTTTCCTTCCATTCCTCATAGTCTTCTTCCTTCTGCTTTTTACACCATTAAGTAATGCAGTTTCAATTTTTATTTTTATTTCTTTAGTTCATACATATAAATTACTTTTCTCTAGGTATCACCTTGTTTCTGCATTTTCGTTTCTTTCCTTTCCTTTTATTTTCTTTTCCTTCCTTTTCTTTCCTTTCCTTTCCTTTACATTGTTTTTCTTTCCATTCCATTCCTTTCCTTTTCTTTCTTTCCTTTACTCACTTTTCCTTTCCTGTCTTTTATTTTCCTTTCCTTTCGTTTCCCTTTGTTTTATTTCCTTTCCTTTCCTCTCCTTTCCTTTCCTCTCCTATCGTTTAGTTTCCCTTCCTTCCCTGCAGGTGTGATCAATCAAGTTTATGTGCTTGCTTGGGTTTGTTTTTGCTTCCTTAACCAACAAAGCAACTCTTGTGCTCACCCTCAGGCTCTCCTACAAAAAAGCGAATGCAAGTAGTCATACCTTCGTAGTGGTGTGACTTTCAAATTAATTTTTTTATATTATAATTACTTTTTTTGGTTCCTTGATGCACACGCAGCTCGAGGAGACCTATCGATGTATATAAAATATTGTATACCTTGGAATTGTGGTTATTGCAAAAAAGGGGACAAATTTTTGATCATTTTGCAGTTATACATAAGATTTGGTCAACTTCAGGATAACAGTACGAGATTGTTGATTTTACAAGTGCCATTTTTTCTATGTACTTAAATTACACTTTCCCTTGCGTTTGCGTGTGTAGATACTCACATGGGCAATTCCATGGCAAGTTGAAGTTGTGGCTTAGTATATAGAATTTAAAAGAACCTGTTTCCAAGTGGGTTGCCAAAGATACACTTCAAACCAAATAACGTGTAAATACAAAGAAAAATAGTGGATATCGTGCCCGGATTGAGAAAAACAGGCTGAAAGTTAAGAAGAACATATCTTAGTAGCACATGTCTCTTTATCCCTGACTTTGATTTTTTGTATTAGAGATTCGATAAATCCACTTTAAAAAGACTTGCCGCGGCTCACCCCAATCGAAATCAATTTTTTTTTTTTGTATAACAACCTAACCTGCTAATCTACTCTACCTCTAATATTTTTCCGGTTCAGCCTCTTAATGCATTTTTCCTCACATAAATATAATCACTAATTTAAGCAATTTTGTAACTCTCCACCGCCAACACCTTTCCCTGCTGCGTCATGCCAGTTTAAAAATTACCAAAATCACTGGCGAGACAAAACGCTCCCAAAGTGCTGTGTTTCTTATTGTTGTTGTTCCTGCTGATGACATAGACACCAATAATTGTGACGACGAATTGAGCAAAAGGTACAATTTTCATGGCGACGATGATGACGGACGTGACTCTAATAAATTAGCAGCTATTAAACGTATTGCTTGATATGAGATGAAAACATAAAAAGGGCGAAAAAGACAAAAAAAAAAAACAAACTAAAGACCAAAAGCATAAAACATGGGTCAGCTGAGTTACCTGTTTTGCCCGAAAGAAATTATTTTTTGAGTACCATCAAATTTTTTGTTTATGTTATTTTCTTTTAATTGTGTCTACATGTCCGTCGGATATGGATTGCATGTCGTCTTGCTGTGCTGGACGATTATCTACGGTTGAGTTGGACGAAATGCACGTCATCCACTTTCATATATAATATGCATGTAGTTTGTAGTTTAGGGCGAGTCTTGTTGTATGTTGTTGTATTTGTGTAATTTCAAGCATTTGAGTTATTTTTGGAAAAAACTAGATTTAAAAAATCGCTGACTCTAAATATGTTTTATACCTTCTGTTTCTTGGGCAAAAATGCTCAAATAACCAGAATAGCGATGTGCCTTCGATGCCCAAAATTTGACCCATCCTAATGTAGTTAAACTGTGTTTTGAGTTCGTGTGTTTTAGTATTTAAAAAGGATTGTAGTTCTACCCTTTTTGAACAATTAAGTAACAAATTGGATTAAAAAATTGGTCTTCTTTATTTTGTTTACTTACACAGAAAAAATTGGCACTGGCAAAATCAACAATCTCGTACTGTTATCCTGAAGTTGACCAAATTCTGTTAAATTGACCAAATTTTGATTATTTGAGCAGAATTTTTTGTTGAGATAACTGCCATCAATTGTATATTGAACATTTATAGATCTGTCAATTTTTAAGTAAGAAAATTTCGTAAAACTGATCAAATTTTTTGTTAATCAAACTATTTTGTGTTAAAGCAACAACTTTCTCTAGTTAATTCAAAAGCGAAAGAGCTGTCGTTTTAAATTTTAAATTTTTTGCATCATCCAATTAAATTAAAAAGAACTGAGAGAGTTTTGGTAAAAAAAAAAAAAAATTGTGTTGAAACAACAAATTCCTGCAGTTAATCCAACAGCGAAGGAACTGTCATTTTAAAATCAACAAACTCCCGCAGTTAATGTAACAGTAAAGATACTGTCACTACGGTCATAGAACAAAGCTGGATTTAGACGCCAGCAAGCATAAGTGCACGATGGCATCATGGTAGACAACTTCGTTCAGCAGTCAAATAATGTGAGCTTGATTCTCGGCGAGGGCAACAAAGCAACATGATGAAGTGTGGTGTCATTTAGAACAAAGCTGTAACTAAACGCTGGCAAGCTTAATTATACTATGAAATTATAGTAGACACCTGGGTTGAGCGTTCAAGACACCTGAGTTCGATTAAAAAAAAAAATATTTATTTTTACTTTGATTTTATTTGGTGTTAAAATAGAACCCATTTTAGGGTATATAGAGAGCAACGCCTTGAACAACAAAATTTTCTGTTAACACAACAGTTCAGTAAAGGTTGCATTAAATGAACAGCATTGGATAATGGATAAGAATTGACTGTGATTTTGGTTGAATCAACCCATATTTTGGTTGATATGACCACTCATTTTTCTCTGTTTAATGAGTTTCACTTAGGAATTATCATTTCAATCAGTAAACAATTTTGCTAAAATCTCAAGAAGTATTGAAGTACACGTAAAATACTCCGTATTTTCAAGTAAGTTTCAAAAAAAATTTAAAATTGAGCCTGGAAGAAATGCATTACTGCATACCTAAAAAAATATTAATTTTGGAATTTAATTTTTCTGCAGGTATGTATTTGACTTTTTGTCTAGAAAATTTTGAAAATAATTGCTAAATTCTTTATCAGCTTGTTTTATTTTTTCATTTCCTCGACATTATTACTAACAAGTTTTTACATCAACAATTAGTTTTCGCATGTTTTCTGACAATTTCTCTGTTACACAAACTAAACTGGATAAATAAGACCCGCCTTTGGCTGGCATTGCTATTATAATTTTTGTATTTGTTGTTGTTTATTTATTTGTGTTGTAGCTATATTTTACACGAAAGCTGATTTGTACTACAACTAAAACAGAATCACACCCAAACATGGAGGTAACCAAGCAATAAAATGCAGAAGTTTGGAACTACCTAGAACTGAACTTACTATCTTGGGAACAAAACTGGTTCTAAGTTAGGAACATCTCCAACGAGAGAAAAACTTTAAAAGTCACATAAACAGGTAAACCTCTATTTGTTGATATCTTGTCCAGCTTGTTATGATGTGAAACTAGTTCCAGAACTGATATGACATCACTCAGAACTTTCTACTCACTTAGAATTTCTCTTAGTGGAAACACATTACTGAAAAACAAAAAAAAAACACAAAGTCAAAATAACTATGGACAAATAGTTGTGATAGTTATAAAAACAAAAACAATAAATATTTGCAATATAATATGCAATATAACTTTAGTTGGTGACAATGTGAGTAGGAACAACAAAATAGACAGAGGAAAAAAATTTAAAGTTTAACAGAAAAAGTTTTACGAAAAATTCCACGCAGGCGGCGCGCTCATAAAACTTTGACAAATTCACGAGAAATGTTTGTTTCATGCATGTCGTTTGTTGTTGTTGGTATTTAAATGTATGTGAAAATGCAATACAATTCAGTACTCAGTACTAGCAGCAATTATTGTTGACATTTCAGCGTTGGCATGAACACGCAGCATTTTAAATACAAAACTTTTATACATAAACTCAAACATTTATTAACAAAAAAAAAAAAAAACATTTGTACATATAAAAAGAAACGCATAAAAACAAATACATACATGCATATTTGCATGTTAAATATAAAATACAAAGTAAACTTTTATCAAAGCAAAAGCTTTAGGCTGATACACGCCAGCTGCGACAGACACGCCATATGAAGGATGATATATGTAACAAAGAAGACCGATTTTCTTTTTTTTAAATATCAAAAATCTGCAATGATGAGTAAGGATGAAATATGTTGGTTTGAGATTTAAATGCTACGATTAATGTTTTTAATGTTTTAATAGCGAAAGCGCTGAAAGGCTTGAATACTGCTTCGCAATATTTTCCATTATTGTTGTTATGTTTCAATGCAATTGGCGCTAAAGGAGTATTAACTTTTTGTTTAATTTTAAACGAGAGTGTATCAAAATAATTGGTTGGTTGGCATTGGAGCTGTTAGTGATTTTACATAATAATGATATACGAGTAATACTGCCATCAAACGTCAGTGAAAAGGTAAGACGGCTTAACAGATAACTGTAACACTGTGTCATCGATATATTTGTGTTTGGCTGGACTATCACTGAAGTCGAACTCCTACACGTTTAAAAAAATGAGCCTAACTTTTAAACCAGTCTAAAGCTTAAGCGATTTTTTTAACTTTTTTGGAACCTTCCAAAATTTAAAAAAAAAAATTCAATTTCTTTTGGTTTCAAGATGTAAATGAAAAAGCAGTCTAAAGTATTTTTTTTTTTTTGGTTTCTTTGAAATTTATTGAGTTTTGCCCACAAAAACTTTATATCCGGCATTATTTTATTCTTAAAACTTTTCTGTTTAAAACTAAAACGTTTTTGGTTTAGGTTAGGTTAAAGTGGCTGCCGCAGAGGGAACTTAGGCCAGTTTTGAAAGGCCCGTTGTGATACCACCAACACTAGGAAAGTCAGTCCCGGGACCCAGCTCTATGGAAAATCCCTGAGTTGTTGGGTTTTTTCACATAGCAGTCACATACCACTCCTAAACAGACACCGTTACTCCTTCTCCAACCACTTAGATGAATTTATGAAGGCCATCAAGTCCTTTATGTCCAGCTCCGCGATCTGGCGTAGGCTATCCAGCAGGGAACTTCCAAAAAACGCGTTCTCTCACTTAACACACCTATTAATATGAAGATTTCTCTCTTTCTTAGGGCGTGAATGTCTCTAGATCATTTATGATCCCATTTTGGCCAGATTTGTTTGGATATCCGGCACCCTGGGGAGCGCTCTTTATCCCGAAGAACCTGCTTGGTCGTACCCTGCTTGTTAAGTTCGTCTGCCTTACAGTTTCCCCTCAATGTCCCTGTGTCCCGGGATCCATGTAAAGTTCACGCGGTTCTGTTAAGCCATCCCTTGAAGAGATCGACGGCAGCTAATCGTCAGTTCAGAGTTGAACGGATATGAGCCAATAGCTTTGATGGCCACCTGCCTGTCGCCGAAAATAACGATATTCTCCGGGCAAAAACAAAAAAAGTAAAGTTAGTGAAGTTGGTCCAACCGTTCAGGCGTGATGTGATCACCAAGGGAAGTGGGCATTCATTTTTATAAATATAGATTTTGGACCGATTTTCCGTCATCTCTTATCAATTTTGGTTTTGAGACAAACTGGTTTCGGCCATGAACCATCTTCAGCGTCGATTTTCGTTCTGGTGTATTTGGTTGTGTTGTTCTGTGCTTTTAGGTGGGGTTCGTTAAGCGTTTCGTGATACGCCAGAACGAAAATCGACACTGCCGAAACCGGTTTGTCTCAAAAACAAAATTGACAAGCGATGACGGAAAATCGTTCCAAAATAATTCAGTTATTCACCCTGTTGGGAATTGCAATCATAAAAATAACAATTTCATCGTTCGAGAGCTATAGAAAAGAGCATATTAAGCTGTGTGAATTAGGTTCTTAGATTTTCGGACAACTTTTCCACAAGGTGCCGGGGCTTGTCTAATAAAGAACTCTATATGAAATAATATACATCAGATTTGGCATTTTTGTCCTTCTGCTTGTCCGCCAATAGGTTTATCATAGAATTAAGCATACATTAAAAATTACGTTGCTTATTATCCAATGTTCTAGAACATTCCTCAAAAAAAATTTAATAACAAACTTAAGTATCTAAATATTTAAAATGTTTGCGCTTCAAACAAGCAATATCGAATATCACTGCGAGTCCTTAATTTCCTACTTCTTATTATAGCTTGCTTCCCTCATTCCCTTGCAACTTTTTTAATTTGTTTCTGCTCATCTACCGCGTACATAAACTTCAAAAAGCTTCCTTGGCAAACGCGCTAATACTGACATAACTCCCAATGGTATTTGCTAACAACAACAAAAAAAAGCGCTCAGTACAACAAATGAACAAAGTCATTTATATTCAAGTACTTTACAGGCATTTAACGCCAAGTGGGAGTGACTAAGAAATTGGTATGCGCTACTTATAACATCAAGATTATTTGCAATTCCTCGTAATGTTACTTTTTTTTATTTATGTTGGACATAACTAAGTACATACGCGTGGCTACACAGAAGTTATTCAAAATAGTCCTGTGCTGTTTCATGTCTTTTTTTTATTGCTTATCAGCGCAAGCTCATCGGTCAAGAAAAGCAATAACTTGAGGCTTTTCATTTTATTTTCTCGTTTTTTTTTACATTTTTGTTGCCTCCTGCGCGCTTTTCCATCAGTTCATGTGGCGCCTTGACAAGTTAACTTGACTTTGACTTTGATTTTTACTAAAAAGTTGGATGTGCTCCGAACGGCTCCTTGTGCTCGCTATCGCTGTAGCGCATTTCAGTTTAAATGACCTCATTAATTTTCAATCTGACCGCTGTGATTTTGTTGTACAAAAATTTCTTTTGCCACTGTCACGCCTACTCGAAACATCATTTATACACAAATACAACAACAACATGCAATCACCCCACCCATTTTCACTAGTTGTAGTTAGTTATTTACACGATTGCTGGCATACTCTCTACAGACACACATACACATGGACGAAAAGGACTCGCAGAAATGACTTCATAGCAGGATGCGTCTCCTCTGAGTTAACTTTGCCAACGGTGAATTTCAATGATGAATCGTTTGTCAGTTGCTTGGCATTTCATCTTGTTTTGCCGCAACACGAAGCATACAAGAGAGCATCCAGCGATAGAGATTGCTTGTTGCAGTTGTTTTTGTATTCGTTTTGCATTTCTGTTAAATTGTTGTATTTGTTATATCTGTACAAATGTATAGCCTTGTTTTACCGTCGTAGAAATTTGCGTAAACATTTTTGAAGTTAACTTCTTAGGCGGCGATATGAATTTTGATTGAGAGTAAAGTTTTGAGAAAATGGCTGATGATGCAGCGGAAATTATGCAACGGAAATAGAAATTGTGGCCGACTTTCAGTAGTAGGCGGTTTTCACTACGATGTTTAGCTGTGCAAATCAAATAGGAGGTGTAATTCTATGATCTAGCTAACATTGCACAAATTGTAATAGTTAGGCCGAGCAGAGTTCATGGGTGTTTTCACTTAGGGCGGTTTACAGGGTTTGACATATAGACAATTTCATTGATTCTAAGATTAAATACATGAGTGTTGCCACCTATCCCAATTTTTTTTAAATATAGGGCTAAATATGCCGTTATATGTATCAAATGAAACGTATTTTCGGTCGTATTCCGAATATGACAATTTCAAGCAGGGCTGCCAGTTGAGGTTGCCATCTAACCGCAATTTACCACCCCTTTTACAACTCTCCTTCCTAACTTTTTTTCGCCTTCACACCATCTTCCTCCATTTTTCTCTTCATTCCCCTCTTTCCATCTACCACGCCCCCCTTCCTCTTTATCCCATTCGCATTGGCCCCTGTTAATTTAGGCATAATTCTACCCAAGTACCGAATTTGAAGGAAAACGCACCATTTATAAGATATTTTCGAATTGATCGGTTCCCTTATTCATATTTCGTTATTTCTAAATTTAAGAAGTTAACTTCTTTCACGTATACTGTCTTGACGCGTTTTTTTTTTTCATATCTAAGATTTATGATGATAAATGAGTTGCAATTGTGAAATACCAAGCGCGGCAGTCGGCAATTGCTCATTACTCATACCACGTGGCGGCCACTGGAATGTCGCTTGAGACTCAACTGATTGTAAATACATGCACACACACACACAGATGCTCACTCACACAATTTTTGCGCTCACAGGAGTATGAAGTTGAGTTATTTTTGAACAGTCTACAAACGTCTACTCTAATTGGATTTGACGGATGCTTTGGCGCATCTTTGTACTGAGTTATTAATTTACTAACGCAACTACAGTCACCACCCACCGCCACCCGCTCCCACCCTTTCCGTTGCTTAGTGCACTGCAGGCGCTTTACACAACATTTGCATAACCTAAATCAACAATCAGGACACTGGTAATTTGAATGCCTTGGTAACCATTTTAGAAGATTGAGTGGCCCTTAGCGGAAATCATTTAGCCGACAAATTGCTTATCATAAAAAATTCAATAAATTTTTTGAATGCTTCAATGATTTATTAATTTGCATAAATATGCCAGAATGCGCTATTTGTTAAGAATGTAAAATTGTTGTTCTAAATTATGAAATCATAAAAATTTGCTTGGCAAAGTTGTTTTGATTAAGTTTTAATACGTTTTTGGTAGCGTGGAATTTTCGGTTCATTGTGGGTATTCACACAGTGCGTGAAACTGCTTGCTAAGCACGATAAAACCACGCTTACTCAGAGCAACAATAAAAACTTGTGAAATAAAATTGCAACATGAACTATTCTGAGAAATTTAAATAGCAAAAGCAATGATTCATTCATCGATTTGTCAAGTGGTCGACGATATGGTGAATACCCTCATTAGAAATAACTTGAATGCTTAAATTCTTAGTTAGAGTGAAATTGTTACAAGTCACTGCGCCCATATAACGGAAATCAAAGAAATATACTGTCGGATCTATCAGAGTAACATAACAAACGAAGATATTTCTTAGCAGGGCTGCCACCAAACCGCAAATTCAGAGCATCAGATTTGCACTGTTAGCTAACTAAACAACTCCGAACGGCGCTTGCAAAGCAAATGAGATTTTGTGTCGCTGTGAACATGGGTTGCATTTTTTTTAAAAGCGTTGCCACATGTTTAAAAAAAGGTTGACCGTACAGTTTCTTTGATTTTTAATCTTGAGATGTCAAATGAAAGAGCTCCTCAGTCTATAGATGTGCAGGAAGGTAGTATTTTTTTTTAAATTTTCTACCTGTGTGTTGCCCCTGGGACGTTTGCAGGGTTGCCATCTATCTCGACTATGCAAATGACACTAGACGTTATACCAAAAGGGCCTTAAAATGATCCTAACATGACGCCAGAACAGGGGCGGTTTCACGGGGGTGGTTTTCTGGTTCAAACCCTTAGTAAAAATTACACAAAAAATATATTTAGTAATAACTAAGCAAAAAATATAGTAAAAATTACGCAAAAATATAGTAAAAATTACACAAAAAATAGTAAAATTTACACAAAAAAATTAATAAAATTTACATTAAAAATTACGCAAAAAATATGAAAAAAACCCAAAAAACACAGTAAAAGTTACGCAAAAATTGATGTAAACATTACACTGAAATATGGTAAAAAAATTGTGAAAATTACGCGAGAAAGCTACACAAAAAATATAGTAAAAATTACGAAAAAAAATATAGTAAAAACTTACCCAAAAAATATAGAAAAATTACGCAAAAAATATGGTAAAAGTTACGCAAAAACAGTAAAAATGACACGAAAAATATAGTAAATATTACACAAAAAATAGTAGAATTTAAACATAGAAAAAATTACACAAAAATTTTAGTGAAAATACGTATAAAATATAGTAAAATATTTGACAAAAATATAGTAAAAATAGGGTACAAACTACATAGAGAAAATTAGTAAAATTTACACAAAAAATATAGCAAAAATTATAGTAAGAAAATACGCAAAAATATAGTAAAAAAGACACAAAAAAGACAGTCAAATATAGAATAAATTACACAAAAAACACAGTAAAAGTTACGCAAAAAATATACATATATATTTTTTCGAAAACCAAGCATAAAAGGCCAGCTTTAAAGAAACTTTGAATGAAAACTGTCCTCGAAATTAAAAGAAAAATTTGAGCCTCCCCCTCCCCCCAAAATCCTGGATCCGCAACTGCCCCAGAATAATTCTAAAACTATCCCAAAATGCCATCCAAGGGCTCTAAATAACCCGAGAGCGGTCTTAAAATGTTCTCTTTTACGATATGTTTTGGTAATATATTTTGGAAAGCTTATACTGTTGGTAAATAAGACTATGCTACCACCACAAAAAAGCTCCCACTCGTCAGGTCACTTTTATATAGTCTTCCTCATTCTAGTTTTTGCGTATTTCAAGATTAATAAAACAAACTTTCCATGCTGCCAAAAACCTAAAATTAAGCTGCATTTAAGAAAGATTTCTAAGAACCATATTTGCTTATAAATTTTTCGAATAAAAACTTTTGCTTTAGCAAACTTTGAAATTTGTGTATCGAAAGGTTTTGCTGACTAACAAACCAACAAAATATGCAAAATCAAGATATTAAACTTAAAAGTCCTGCTGCCAATAAAGCCGATTTTGGAGAGTAGTTGAAAAATACATAGAACCTACATACACACCACTATCATTGACGTTCTCGTTAACAATCACTTGTTGAACAGCCAGAATTAATACGACAAGCTACTTTTTACGATGCTTTCCAAAAATAAAACTTTTCTCAACATAAATTTTACCAAAGACGACATGGACGAAATAAAACTTTTGAGGTTGAGAAGAAAAATAAATAAATAAAAAATGACATTTTAAAATAAAATATTGAATAATAAAAGTGGAATGAAATAAACGGTTTGTCTGTATTTAAAAAGTTTTTCAATATTATGACAGCTGCTTTTGTTACACTTTTAAAATATTACCTGTACGTTTTCTGGTTTCTTGTAAGTACATAAGTACCGGCATAAGTACCAAGTAAGTGGCAGTGGGTGATGTTGGAGCAGTGCGCACACACACACACACGCATACACTTCTTAATATGCGTTGACGTTGAAAACTTTTTACACAAATATTGAATATTGAAGTTTTTATCTTAACCCTCCCAGCGCCAACCTCGCTTGCCTGCCAAAAGAGCAACCCAAAACGTAGCGCACGTCACACCTACTCTTGACTACTGCTGCTGCATATTCTTGACATGACAGCAACAAAAGTAAAGCAATAGAAGAAAGTTTATGAGCGTATCGTAGCTTGCAGGTAACTTATTTTCGTCCTTTTATATTAAACCAGGGATAACCGCCGTTTTCAACCTACTGAGCGCTACAACAACAATGTCATACTTTCTACAACAACATCGTTCCTGGAATCACAAAAAATTACTCGAAAGAATTATTATTAAACTAGGACAAAAAAAAAAACAGTAGCCGCAACTAGTATGCAGCGCAATTAAAAAATAAAAACAAGTACAAGTAGCTATATGCATATGTACTTGAAGACATGCATGGATGAAGGGGGTATGTCGCATTTTGAGTGAAACGAGAAAATCAGCTTTAAAGTTTTGCTTAATCATTTGAGGTTTTTTCGAGTCTTTATGGAAAACTGACAAAAAAATTATGCAAAGCCATAAAAGATGTTGCATAATATGCAATAAAAAGCATAAGTTTATATTTAGTGTTTTATATGAAAAAATCGGAACATACCCCCTTCTTCCACAATTCATATTGAAAAGTTGTGTACATACCCCCTTCATCCATGAATTATCTTCTACAATTTTCACGATAGGCAGATTCTGATAAGACAGAAATATAGATCTGCATAAACACTATTCAGCAATGCCAAAAACAGAAATTGAGTGAGAATGCGACATACCCCCTTCATCCATGCATGTCTTCACTTATGAACGCGTGTGTGTACCGTTATACATTCAAAGCGAAGCCAGCATGAAATCTGAATTCGAAATTAATTAAATGTGCGCCGTGTTGGAGACACTAACGGTATTCCAAGAATAATATTGCCATAATGTATTGTATTTGTATTTGTATATTTTTTGCGAATTTGGGTTGGTTGTTGTGAGCCACAAAGAGCCAGATGTTGTTGTTGTTGTAGAGCAACAGTGAGCTGACTGAGCCACTACGCGGCGATGGCTGTATTAAACTAAAAAAGTATGAGTGTGAAGATTTTTGTGTGTGCGTTTGTGCGGGTACCCCAAAATGACAGTTTTCAGTCACGTAAAATGTTAGCTGAAAATTAAATATAAACGCTTTGTCCATTTCAGAGCCAACGAAAAATGTACAATGCAGTGTGGCAACTAGTTGCCTTGAAGGACGTACGATAAGTGAAAATGTCCAGCACTTCGCTTGGGGAGAAACAATCAATGATTGGAAATGATAAAATTGCTAATGGCTTGAATGCGTGAACTTATTTAAGTGTTCGGTGTTCTCATGTTGTTGGTGTTGGCTGCGACGTGAACGTGTTACTTTATATATTTTTGAGGGTTCAAATTATTATCATTTATTTTAATGAATTTACACTTTTCGTGTAGGGTCACATTCATGGTGAATGCGTGCTGTAATCAAATAGTAAAGGAGAAGTGTTTCAAAATTTATTGTGAACATGGCTATAGAATTAAATTAAGTTTAAACATTAGAGTGAAATTATTTTTGCTTATCAGCAAAACTGCGCGAGCAGTTGTTTGACCTTTTAAGAAGATTTTTAACCAACTGTTTGTGCTGGCTTTTCGCGATTTTATCGTAAGCAACAAAATAAAAATTTTACAGAAGAATTTTGTTTTATTTTTTTTTTTGGCCCAACTATAAGGATTTCAGCTGTGATATTTTAGCAGCTGATGCGCTGAGGGATTTAACACAAATTTGAAAGTAATTTTCGAAAAAAGTGGTCGTTACGATAATTTTGCAAAAAGGGGACGATATATTATTGACAGAGTTTCGCCAGATCTTTTTATACACGCAAAATAATTTCATCTGATTATTTCATTTGGTAATCAAGATTTAATTAAGAATGAACAATCAACTTGTAAAAATTTAAAAATTTTGCACATGTGGCACCCTGTTAAAAAAAGCTTAATTGGTGCTTTCCTTAAAATTTGTCTTTAAGTATTTTCGGTTTTATGTACGATATATTTATTGATAAAATGATTGTGAGAAATACTTAATTTTTTTTTTTTTTTTTTTTTACGTTCGCGGAAGGAGGAAATGCTTTATGCACTAACCGGGTTTAAGCTTTCGAGTGTGGGACTCCCTTCTTATCTTGAGGTATACCGCACTAAAATCTAACTTCCCACGACACGAGCATTCTTCCTTACCTGGGACCGCGCTTGGTATTGCTTCAGGTAAGGAAGTGCGTTACGTGAGCCATATAGCTACTTTACACTGACTGGCTAGACAACCGTTTTTCATCTTGCGAATGACTCTTCCTGGGGAAAGCTCGCCAATTGTCTCTTCCGCCTGCCTTCTTTCTTGAGCGAACTGCTCGCATTCGAAAAAGGTGTAGCGTACGTCGTCTATGGCTCCACAGTAGGTGCAGTTGGGGGTTTGAACCTTGCCCATTCTGTGTAAGTACTCACGGAAATAACAGTGTCCGGTTAAGAATTGGATCAGGTAAAAGTCGACTTCGCCAAGCGGCCGATTCAGCCATGGTTCCAGTTCGGAGATTAATACTTTAGTCCACCTTCTAGCAGCACTGCTGCTCCACCGCCGGATCGATCCTGCGTTTCAGCAACGTCTCTACGTACCTCTGCACGAGTGTCATACATAATTTTTTTTTCCTCAGCGAGGAGATATATCGGCATGGTCCCCGCAATGACCAGAACAGCTTCTGGGGAGACCGTGCGGTATGCTGAGGCGATTCTCAGGGGCCGTCTGCATTGCACGGTGAAATTTCATTGCATCCGCACCGTACAACAGTATAGAATCTGAGGCGGACGCCAGCAGCTATCTTATACATAGCTTTGGTCCACCTGTGTTTGCCATTAGCCGACTCAGACTTGCGATGGTTTCACAGCCTTCTAGCAGGAGCTTCTGAAATGCTCCGAGAAGGTCAGCTTCTTGTCCAGTTTACACCCCTAGATATTTTGTAGATCGACGCGTTTCTCTCTGTTGATCCCCAACGGTCATGTTAATGATTGTGAGAATCTTTCTCTTCGTTATCTCTGTCTTGGCTGTGGCCAATAGGAGGCCGCATTCATCCACTTTTCTAAATTACGCATCACTTGGTTTAGTTTAAGCTGTGTCAGGTCACAGCTTCGTGCTGTTATTACACCAGCCACGTCGGCTGCAAAAGCAACTAAAAAAGTGCTTTCTGGTGTCTGCATTCGAAGAAGACTGTGATAAGTAGCATTGCAAAGGTCAGGACCGAGCACCGACCCTTTTACTGTCCCACCTCTTAGCTTCACCTTTCTTTGGCCTTGCGTCATTTCATAAATTATCCAGCGGTTTCTTAAGTAGTCCCTCAATTTATCTAACAGGCAAATTAAATTAAATTAAAATTAAAGAAATTAAATTAAATTTAATTAATATAAATTAAATTAATTAAATTAAATTAAATTAAATTAAATTAAATTAAATTAAATTAAATTAAATTAAATTAAATTAAATTAAATTAAATTAAATTAAATTAAATTAAATTAAATTAAATTAAATTAAATTAAATTAAATTAAATTAAATTAAATTAAATTAAATTAAATTAAATTAAATTAAACTTAAATAAAACTAAGCAAGTTGAAATGCTGGAAAACGCTCTGTAAAGAAGTCGATCAAGATCCCTGGGGACAAGGGTACAAAATAGTGATGAAGAAACTTCGTCCACCAAACCAGATAATGGACGAGGATCGCATGAAGAATATCGTGGAAACGCTATTCCTCACGCAACCTTCTAGAGAAGAGGAACATGTACCACGAAATGACCGAAACGTGGTACCTTTCAATGAAGAAGAGCTCAAAGTAGCCCTGCGTAGCATGAAGGCTGTAAAAGCCCCAGGACCCGACGGAATACCTGCGGAGGCACTCAGGTTAACTGCTAATAGCTGTCCAGAGCTTTTGTTGCACATGTACAACAAATGTCTGCAGGCAAGTGTCTTCCCCGCCAGATGGAAGACAGCACGGCTCGTCCTTATACCGAAGGGTAAAGGAGACCCAAACTCTCCATCATCCTTTCGCCCACTATGTATGCTCGACACAGCGGGAAAAATGATGGAGAGCCTTATAAAGCAACGCCTAACAGCAGCCATAGAAGAAGAGGGTGGACTCTCACACCGGCAACATGGCTTTCGGAGAGGGCACTCCACAATAGACGCCATAGCCGAAGTCGTAGATGCGGTCCGGAAGGCTGAGACGGCAAGCCATCTAGCAAGGCCGGTAGTACTATTGGTGACGTTAGATGTTAAAAATGCTTTTAACTCTGTCAGGTGGGAGGACATGCTTGACGCATTAGAACGCTCCTTCAAGGTCCCAATATACCTGTTAGATATATTGAGGGACTACTTAAGAAACCGCTGGCTAATTTATGAAACGACGCAGGGTCAAAGAAAGGTGAAGCTAACAGGTGGGGCAGCACAAGGGTCGGTGCTCGGCCCTGACCTGTGGAATGCTACATATGACAGCCTTCTTCGAATGCAGATGCCAGAAAGCACTTTTTTAGTTGCTTTTGCAGACGACGTGGCTGCCGTAATAACAGCACGAAGCTGCGACCTGGCACAGCTTAAACTAAACCAAGTGATGCGTAGTGTAGACAAGTGGATGAATGATCACGGCCTCCAACTGGCTACAGCCAAGACAGAGATCGTGATCCTAACGAAAAGAAGGATCCCCACACTCATTAACATGACTGTTGGGGATCAACAGATAGAAACGCGTCGCTCTACAAAATATTTAGGGGTGAAATTGGACAACAAGCTGACCTTCTCGGAGCATTTAAAAAGCTCCTGCGAGAAGGCTGTGAAAACCATTGCAAGTCTGAGTCGGCTAATGGCCAACACAGGTGGACCAAAGCCATGCATAAGAAAGTTGCTGGCGTCCGCCTCAGATTCTATACTATTGTACGGTGCAGAAGTCTGGGCGGATGCAATGAAAATTCAGAAGTACCAGGCAGCTATTACCGCGGTTCAACGCAGGGGGGCCCTGAGAATCGCCTCAGCATACCGCACGGTCTCCGCAGACGCTGTTCTGGTCATTGCGGGGACCATACCGATATACCTCCTCGCTGAGGAAAGAAAAATTATGTACGACACTCGTGCAGAGATACGTAGAGACGTTGCTGCAACGCAGGCGCGAGGTGAATCGATCCGGCGGTGGCAACTACAATGGAGCAACAGTACTGCTGGAAGGTGGACCAGGGTTTTAATCCCCGAAGTGGAACCATGGCTGAATCGGCCGCATGGAGACGTCGACTTTTACCTGACCCAATTCTTAAGCGGGCACGGTTATTTCCGTGAGTACCTGCACAGAATGGGCAAGGTTCAAACCCCGAACTGCACCTACTGTGGAGCCATAGACGATGTACGCCACACCTTTTTCGAATGCGAGCAATTCACTGAAGAAAGAAGGCGGGTGGAAGAGACAATTGGCGAGCTTTCCCCAGGCAGTGTCATTCGAAAGATGACCTCTGAAAATGTAAGATGGGATATAGTGAGGCGATACGCGAGGAACGTTCTCCTTGCGAAACGGGAAGACGGTTGTCTAGCCAGTTAGCGTGAAGTAGCCACAGGGCTCACGTAACGCGCTTCCTTACCTGAAGTAATGCTAAGCGCGGTCCCAGGTAAGGAAGAATGCGCGGGCCGTGGGAGGTTAGGTTTTAGTGCGGTATACCTTAACATAGGAAGGGAGTCCCACACTCGGAGAGTCCCGATGCTAGAGCATCTAGTAACGAGGGCTTAACCCCGGTTAGTGCATAAAGCATTTCCTCCTCCCGCGAATACAAAAAAAAAAAAAAAAAAAAAAAAAAAAAAAAAAAAAAAAATTAAATTAAATTAAATTAAATTAAATTAAATTAAATTAAATTAAATTAAATTAAATTAAATTAAATTAAATTAAATTAAATTAAATTAAATTAAACTAAATTAAATTAAATTAAATTAAATTAAATTAAATTAAATTAAATTAAATTAAATTAAATTAAATTAAATTAAATTAAATTAAATTAAATTAAATTAAATTAAATTAAATTAAATTAAGTTAAACTAAATTAAATTAAATTAAACTAAATTAAATTAAATTAAATTAAATTAAATTAAATTAAATTAATTTAAATTAAATTAAATTATATTAAATTAAATTAAATTAAATTAAATTAAATTAAATTAAATTAAATTATATTAAACTAATTAAATTAAATTAAATTAAATTAAATTAAATTAAATTAAATTAAATTAAATTAAATTAAATTAAAAATTAATTAAATTAAAAATTAATTAAATTAAATTAATTTAAATTAGGTAAAATTAGTCTTGTGAGTCGAGAGCTACACGGACAATCCTGCGAGGTTGTATTAAGTATCACTAATGCTAATAATTATCGAAATTGCATTCTTCATAAGAAAAAAGTTGGTATTCTCTTTAAGTTTATCCCAATACTCGCTAAACCCTTAAATTTCTTTAATCTCAGTCCCTTGATAATATGCCTAAGCCGTGAGTTTTATTACTATACATAAGGTTACATAATCCCTAAATAATGAATAAACTTCATTTGCTATTTATACCGCTTTGCGACCTGTTATAAACTTATTTGATTCGTTTCACCACCACCAAGCCCAAAGATTTTACACCTCGCCCTCTAACTCAAAAAAATTCCAAATCTTTTATAGACGAGTTGCAAAAATAAACTAGGTCGAATACTAACTAATATAAATTCAACACATAAAACAAGTTTAGTTTTATAGTGATCTACCCCAAAAGACTGTAAAAGCGACCTTTTTGAAGGAATTCGTGTAGATCCTTCTGTTGTTGTAAAGAGCAAGTATGTAAATAAGGAACATTTTATAATAGACTCGATTTATTTTCCGAACTCGACT
>CAXKVI010000002.1:128440673-128543173 GCA_964058755.1 Campiglossa producta | reverse complement strand
ATTTTATTTTATTTTATTTTATTTTATTTTATTTTATTTTATTTTATTTTATTTTATTTTATTTTATTTTATTTTATTTTATTTTATTTTATTTTATTTTATTTTATTTTATTTTATTTTATTTTATTTTATTTTATTTTATTTTATTTTATTTTATTTTATTTTATTTTATTTTATTTTATTTTATTTTATTTTATTTTAATTTATTTTATTTTATTTTATTTTATTTTATTTTATTTTATTTTATTTTATTTTATTTTATTTTATTTTATTTTATTTTATTTTATTTTATTTTATTTTATTTTATTTTATTTTATTTTATTTTATTTTAGTTCATTAAATTTTATTCATTTTAATTTAATTCTATTTAATTTAGTTTGTTTTAATGTAATTTATTTTGTTTTATTTCACTTTATTTTGTTCAGTTCAATTCAATTTGATTGAGTTAAAATTAACTATTAATTAAATTTAGTAGAACTGACGCATCTTTATTGAACAACAAACTCCAACAGCGAGAAAATTGTCATTACTGTCATAGAAATAATCTGTTGGAAAAATCTCTGATGGAATCATGCGTTCAGCCGTAAAATATTGTGAGCTCGATTCTCGGTGAAGGCAACAAAGCAACTCGAGAGAGTGTGGTTTCATTTAGAAGTGAGCTGTAATTAAACGCTGGAAAGCATGAATATACTATGGAATCATGGCAAAAACCTGGGTTGAGCGTTCCAGAAAAAAATTTTATTTTTGAATTTTTTTTTACTTTGACTCCTTTCGGTGCTAATATATGGATAAGAAGTGATTTTGGTTGAAGCAGCCAAAAATTTTTTTGATATGACAATTTTTCTCTGTGTAAACTTTATTAAATTTTGCTGTTCTTTTATGTTGAACGCTTTACTTCTATCAAGAGATTTCGCGTTGCATTTAAATTTCATTTTCCTATTTTAATATTTTATAGTTTTTTTTTTATTTTTTTATTTATTTAAATTTTGTTCCTTCATTTGCGCAATTGTTTTATCTTTTCATCGTTCGCAGGACATCATTATTGTATTTTCCGCTTGGCCGCTGCTCGACGCTGCTTTTACATCCTGTTCAAGGTAATAGCTGACAAAGCCAAATAATGTATTTAGCGTTTTTTTTGCATTATTTTTTTCTACTTTTTTAATATAATTTTCATTTTTCGCTTTTCGCTCTTTTTTATGACACAGCTTAAAAGCGCGCTAAGTAATGAGTGTGAATAAATGAAAAGCACAGCTAGGCGGATGCGACATAATGAAGGTTGCACGGCGACAGTGTGTGCGGCAGACAAATAGTCACAAGTTGAATTTTTAAGTTAGTAAGTAGTTAACTATGAAAGCAGCTGGTGGAAAATAGTCTTTCTAGTTTGCGTCATTAATTCCTTTTTTTTTTTTGTTGTTTTTAACAAAGTTGCTCAACTCTTTGACATAGACACTTGTAGCCTTTCTCTTGGTCTCTAGCTAGTTCGATATAGTTTATATCCAGCGAGTATCTCTATTTATTATCCTCTTTACTTAGCCTGCGCCTAATTTATGTGCTCTAAGTGGCTCTGCTGTAATCACCTTTTATCACCAATCTTAGTTTCCACTTTTCAATATGTAATCAAGATGCTTTATTAGGCGCGCAATTTTTTGGGTGAACTAACCAAATTTTGATTGGTTGAAAGTTCTCTTTGAATAAAAAAGTTGTATAAGGGGGGATAGCTGAACTTGTGTGGCCATTGTTGTCTTTTCTAAAAACAGATATCGCTCACTGAGTAGTTTAAAGAGGCTTTGAGTTAAATCCTCCTTCAGTGTGACACATCACGTCCAATTTATAGATTTTACGACCTACTGCGATTAATGGAAATTTTTAGAATGTACTTGGATAGCTTTCAAACAGGTAGGTAAAATAATACTAAATAGTACCTGTTTTTGGCCGAACTTGCTCGGTTCTATCAATTTAGCGCTAACTTTACTTACCCAAAATGATCCCAAAACAAACCCAAAAATTATCCCAAAACAATCCTAAAATGATCCCGAAAAGACCCTTAAATGTTGCCAAAATGATACGAAATTGAACCGGAAACGACCCAAAAATATCCGAAAATGGTTTCAAAATGACCCCAAAACGACTCTAAAATGATTCCAGAATGATCTAAAAATGATACCTGGATGACTCCAAAAACACTCTTAATTGTACCCTAAAATGATCCCAAATTATCCAAAAATGTTCCCAAAATAATCCTAAAATAATCCAAAGACGATCCCAAAAGACCCTAAAATGTTCTCAAAATGACACACAAATTATCCCAAAAAGAACCAAAAATGATCCCAAAGTGACTCCAAAATTATCCGAAAATGACCCCAAAATTGTGCCAAATTAATCCAAAATTGAACCCAAAATTATCTCAAAATAGCCCCAAAATTATTCCAAAGTGACCCCTAAATGATCTCCAAGTGATCATAAAATAATCCAAATATGATCCCAAAAATGTACAATACAAATTTAATACGGTAAAATGGTAACCCTGAGCGGAAAACCCACTTGAAAATATTTTAGTTGGTATGTCGGCGAAAATACCTTTCATTTGATACCCATATTGACATATCTAACTCCATAATTCAAAAAAAAATTTAGATAGGTGGCAACCCTGTACACCCCCCATGTAACAAACACCATGTGATTAGTCTTAGAATCAACCATACTATCTATATTCACAATTTCATCCAAATCGGTCAAACCGTTCCCGAGATAGTCCGCATATACAAATATACAAGTTTAGCTCGTTTAAAGTTATAAAATATCAGCACTGATGTCCCTCTGTGTTTAAGATTTTTTAATAGATATTTTTGTCTTCTTTACACGCTTCCCAATTAAATAACATTTTCTGACATTTTATTAAAATAAACTCGCTTTATTTTGCCACCAAACTTTAACTGCAGCATTTCCCCTCCCCCCTGGCATCTTTATGTCCTTAAAATTTGTATCCTAACTAAATGGCGCGGTTGGCTGCGCTTTCACATTCATTTTTTTGCTCATCTTTTGTTGGTGTTTTTTTACTTCTCTTGTCTACTTTTCAACTATCCAAATGAACGGATTTTTCAAAATGGATTAAAAATGTATTTGCTAGCAAAAAAGAATTATAACGCGACTTTGTTGATGGGATTGGGCTGGGAAGTCCACTGAAAGCGTTAGTGGTGCTAGAAGTATAAATGAAAACAAGTAAGGAAGTTTAAGCTCGGCTAAACCGAACATCAAATGCCCAGCGGTAGTTTTCATATGATTTTCGAAATATTCCATTTCGGAAGTGGGCGTGGTTGGGAAGCGATTTCGTCCAATCACATCTGGTATACTGCCTATTATGCTAGTATATCTTGTACCAATTTCATCGTTCTACCGTAATCAGTTCAAAAGTTGTGACCCGTGAAATTTTCAAATATCACTCCTGAAAAGTGGGCGGTGCCACTCCTACTTTTAAAAATTGGCTAGATGGGCTCACCTATAGAATAATATCATTTTTATCATTTCAGTTACCGAGATATGTCAATCTATGTGATTTTCGAAATTTTCGATATCGCAAAAGGGGGCCTGGTTATCATCCCATTTCGCTCATTTTCGATAGGTACCTACCTTGGCCAGAAAGTAACCTGTATACATAATTCCATGCAAATATCTCAATTTTTACTCAAGTTGTCCTGTACATGGACAGACGGTCAGACGGATGGACATGTCGTCCCTTCCAACGAAGTTCTATGCGAACTGTGTTAGTCTTCGACGTAGAAAACTGAAGTGTGTTAGTCTTCGTTGGGAGCGACGATGTCTTAATGAACTTTTTTTTCAACCTTAGAACTTTCATATATGGAACTCCATATCTATCTCGATTATTTTGTGCCGTTAAGTGGTACCGTTATGTGTACGCTGGGTATAAAAAAACCTTAGTGGAGCTTCATTATTGTGTGACCGTCGCTATATAAAAACGCATCAATAGCGGCTGGGATCGAATCAAGCTAAAAACGAGTTAAAATACTGCAAACATTTTTTACGTTTCAGTAACAGCGGATTCTACTGCTGCTATTGGCATTTTTTTACACAGAAAAAAGTGAGCTGGTCATATCAACTAATATATGGGTTGATTCAACCAAAATCACCGTCAATTCTTATGCATTATTCAATATTGGTGATTCAACTGCATTAAAACTGTTAACCCTAACTTAAATGTTGTTTAAAGAAAAAATTTTGTTGCTAGAGGTATTGCTCTATATATAAACTAAAATAAGTGTTATTTTAACACCAAAAGGAGGTAAAGTAGACAAAAATAAAAAAAGTGTTTTCCAGAGTTCTTATATTGTAGTTACTTTAACCAACAATTCCGTTTAAAGAACCAAAATTTTATCAAATTAACAGAATTTGGTCAACTTCAGCATAACAGCATACGACATTGTTAATTTTGCCAGCGTAATTTTTTTTTGTGTATTTTTGTTATTAATTTCTTTAAATTTTTTCTCTCACTATCCCTTTTGGCACAGCAAGAAATTAATTTGCATTTAAATGAAATTCAAACTGTCCACTTTTTTTCTGCAACTTTCACCGAAAAAAGGTCGAGAAAGGTGTGCATTGTAACGGAAGTTTCAAAGAAATGATACCAAAAAGCGTTGACACTAAAAATGTGTTGACTTATTTGCGTTAATGAAATAATCTTTGCAGCTGATAAAAATTATGAAAAAATGGCGAAACATGATAAAAACGATGGAAATGAAAAAATAAAATGAGGTAGGGTTGGTATATTTGTGTGTGTGTTTTTATGGTAATGGGTAGAGAGAGGGTTAATTTTTTCAATCTTTAGTGGGATGACTTGTGAAAGCTTTCTAAGTGATTGAAAGTTATTTTCCACGATTTACTTAAGAGGTTTGAAGTTCAAACTTTGAACACTAAAGAGAAGTTGTGAGAAAGCGAATGTGCCCCCTATTTCGCTACAGCCACATGCTGCGACAAAAACTCAATATTTAGCAAAATTTTCCAATATTCTGGCAATTCGAAAACCAGAACATAAATAAGTTTGCGAAAACCACTTAACCAATATTTGAATGCAGAACCCACTCACTCACACACGTTTCCCCATCAACCAAAATTCAACTGCCTGCTGTGCCGAAACTGCCAATTCTACACAGAAAAAATTACACTACTGAAATTAGAAATCTCGCACTATTATCCTAAAGTTGACCAAATTCGGTTAAATTGAAAAAATTTTGTTTATTTGAAAGGTTTTTTTTGTTGAAGTTACTGCTTTAAATTGTTGACTGAACAGAGTTAGATTTGTAAATTTTTTATTTACAAAATCTACTAAAAACTACAGAATTTTTGTTGATCAAATTAAATTTTGTGTCAAGACAACAACCTCCTCTAGTTAATTCAACAGCGAATGAACTATCTTATTAAATTTATTGCGTCATCCAACTAAATTTAGTAGAACTGACATGATGCATTTAATCCAACAGCGAAGACACTGCCATTACTGTCATAGAACAAAGCTGTAATTAGACGCCGGCAAGTATAAGTATACAGTGGCATCATGGTAGCCACCTGGGCCCAGCACTCAAATAGTGTGAGCTCGATTCTCAGTGAAGGCAATAAAGCAACGTGAGAGATTGTGGTGTCATTTAGAACAAAGCTGTAATTAGAAAGCATAAACGTACGATGGCATCATGGTAAGCACCTGAGTTGAGCGTTGAAGACACCTGAGTTCGATTACGGGTGAAGTCAATATAAGAACTCTGAAAAACAATTTCTTTCATTTTATTACTCATTTTAGTTTATATAAATGTAAATTTTCAAGATTTGGGTTAATAGTCCCACGTGATCAATATCTCATTTCCCTACGATTCACGAATATCCTGGGTCTCCTAAGAATAAGGAACCCCCGGAAATTTTGCAATAAGTAGTTCAATCTTTGAAAATTGTGCCAGAAACACGAATGTACTGCACATTAATGTTTCTGACGCAACAACAAATATCTAAATATTTAATTAGCAAATTTTTTTAAACATGCACCATGGCGTATACGTAACAATTTTACTACACATTTGTGTTGCTGGCAAAACGAAAATTTTAAAAAATTTAGAAATTCAATTTTCAAACATTTTTGTTGCATCACAAACATGAACAAATACATGCTTTTGGCGCAACGACAATTTTTAAAAATTTACTTTGGGCATTTTTAAAAGATGAATGTAACTCGAGTTGAATCAACAGCATTGAATAATGGATAAGAATTGACCATGATTTCGGTTGAATCAACCCATATTTCGCTTAATATGACCAGGTCATTTTTCTCTGTGTATAAAACAAGACATTTCTGCAAACAAGCGCAGAAGTCATGTAGGCAAATGTAAATCATGAAAAAGTGAAGAAAACCCAAAAAAAAACTTTGAAGTTAACCAAATTCTGCCTAAGCGCAAATTACAAACAAACGACGCGACGCGCCCGAAACGTGCTGACACTGTCGCAACGTCAATGCAATTTTTTTGTAAACGGTAAGTGTTGCTGTCTTCGACGCCACTTGACTTGCGACTTGGGGCACGATTTGTGGTGATTTAAGGCGGTTGAAGGCGCAAAAGAGCTTGTGGGGTGGTAACGTAAAGTAGTGCGGTTAAGCATTTTGGGTGCAGTAAAATGGCAACATTTTGCGGTTATTGGCTGCAGCACTTAATACTTCGAAATGCTTAAGTGTATGATTGGATTTGTGTGTGTGTGTGTGTGTGTGTATGTGAACGCAGGAAGTAACTTGGCGTGAATGTGAAATGCTCAAGGCATATCTATAAAGTAGGGTGAATTGTTGCTAAGCTTAAGGCGCTTTTTTGAGACATTCTGAAGCGCTAAACAATTGAGTAAGTGTAAGAATATTCAAATTTGAAGACATTTTTGTAAAGCTCTTGGCAGTGCGCCCAATGTCATTGAATTGGTTTATTGTTGCAATAAATGTGTGCGTGTGTGTGGATATGGATATGCGGTAGTGCGGGTAGTCTACTTGAATGTTGTAAGTGCTTGTGAATTGGTTTTGAAATTGTCACGAACTTCAAGTGCGGCATGTGCAGGAAATGGGATTTGGTATTGAAGCTTTTATTATTGCTATTTTTTGGAGTAAATTGATGTAAATTCGTAACATAAATTACAATAATCATGACGACGATAATGTTTTCCTGCTAATTTACTCTTCCAAGATTCTGTTTGAAGCTATTTCAACAATTTCTATTGTCTCGTTATAAAAATGATTCGTGATTTTATTGAAAATATTTGATAAAAGAAAAAAAAAATGACAACATGTGGAATGTTCTCTCTGTTAATAAATCAAAAATCGGAAAATGTATACGCAAAACAGATAACTTCTAAAAAAAACTATTTAAACGAACATCATAAATAACTCACTGCAAATAAAAATATGTAGAAATTTTTAGACTTTCGCGTTTACATTGTTTCAGAATTTCAAAAAAAAAAAAATCAGCAGATGGCACATTGCAAAATATGTTGTATAATTTTTTTTTTCATTTTTAATGTAAATAAAGAGAATTTTAGCTAGCAAAATTTACAAATATTTGCCATGTCAGCATTTTTATCAATCTAAAATTGCATTAAAAAATGTAAAGATATTTTTTCGTTTTGAAACACGAAACGTGTAAAAAAGTTGTGACATGTACGAGATAACGTTACGAGTAACCACCTTGCAGTCAAATTCCGAACTACTCAGCAAACATACTAGTTCATTGACTAACCATTTTGTGGCATATGCCTACCAGTTCGTTGTTGATTAGTTTTAAAAGCAGTCAATGCCAAACTACTCAGCGAAAATTCTAGTTCATTGACTATACATTTTGTGGCGTATGCATACTAGTTCATTGCTGATTAGCGTTAAACCAGTCAATGCCAAACTACTCAGCAAACAATATAGTTCATTGACTATACATTTTGTGGTGTATTTATACTAGTTCATTGCTGATTAGCTTCAAACCAGTCAAGGCCAAACTACTCAGCAAACAATATAGTTCAATGACTATACATTTTGTGGTGTATTCACACTAGTTCACTTCTGATCACCTTTAAACCAGTCAATGTCGAACTACTCAGCAAACAATATAGTTCAATGACGATACATTTTGTGGTGTATTCATACTAGTTCATTACTGATCACCTTTAAACCAGTCAATGTCCAACTACTCAGCAAAGAATATAGTTCATTGACTATACATTTTGTGGTGAATTTATACTAGTTCATTGCTGATTAGCTTCAAACCAGTCAAGGCCAAACTACTCAGCAAGCAATATAGTTCATTGACTATACATTTTGTGGTGTATTCATACTAGTTCATTTCTGATCACCTTTAAACAAGTCAATGTCGAACTACTCAGCAAACAATATAGTTCATTGACTATACCTATATCCTGGTTCGTACTAGTATGCAAGTATGTATGAAACTCGGGTTGAAATCATACTACACCTTTTTCAGTTTATATTCAGAAAGTTTTCTGAATATCAATTGTAATTTTCTGAATGTCAATTGTATTTTTCTGAAAATCAAATGGAAATTCTGTAACTGGAGTGTGTACTCCAAGCCAACGAAAGGTGGCGACAATCCCCAAGTTGCCGGACATCCAAACAAACCTGGCCGAAATGGGATCATAAAAGATCTAGAGGCATTCACGCCCTAAGAAGGAGAGAAATCTTAATATTAATAGGTGTTCTAACTGGGCACTGCCTTATTGGTAGGCACGCAGAAGGGGTGCCCTATCGACGATGCTGTAGGAGCTGCAAAGATGATGAGGAAGAGGAAACGGTGAAGCACCTCATCTGCAACTGCCCGGCCTTAAGCGGCGCGGGAACGCGCTTTTTGGGAGTTACCTTCCTGGATAGTCTAAACCAGACCGCTGGGATTTTCCAAATGGCCGGGTCCCGGGACTGACTTTCCTAGTGCTGGTGGTATCACAACGGGCTTTCCAAAACTGGCCTAAGTGTGCCTCTGCGGCAGCCACTAACCTAACCTAACCTAACTGCATTCAACTGTTTGAACAGTCACAGATTTTTAAATTAAAAAAAAAAAACTAGGTCCCTCCAACTCATAGGGAAAAAATCAAAGCAGCACACTATAAGTTGGAAGAGAAGTTCGGCAAAAGTCTCGTTAGAGGTTATGACAACCTGTTGGTATATAACCGCCAATTTTTTTACGTTGCGGCATAAACTTGAGTATATTGACAACAACAATATAAATTAACTCTACCAATGCTCCTTTAACTCGAGTGTATGGCCCAGCAAGAAAGCAGTCTTACTTTGACTCTTTTTGATGTAAAAATAAGACTTAATTTTATCTATATATCATATTTGGGTCCGGAACTCCGCAGTGGACGACTAACTTAACCTTAATTTACCTTACCTAAAAATACAACCCCAAAGCCCCAATTACATAAAACTTTGACAAATGCGCGCCTCGTTTTTGAGCATTTGCAAAAATTTCGCTTCGCTTTACGTTTAAAAAACTTTGTATGAAAGTGGATCCTACAAAGTTGAATGCAATTGGGCCTTCACCTATATAATCAAACTTGACGAACGCGGAATTTGAAAGGAGCCATTGCAAGTAGAATTCAATAATTAAATTAAAAATACAATAAACAACATAATTTAAAAAATATAGAAAAAAAACTTGTGTTAACTTTACCGAGAATCGAACTCAGAGCCTTTAGCTCATTTTTGGCTGTGTATGAACTAGTATATCAACTGGTATAATGCTGATGCAGAGGCTGACTAGTATACCAATTGGTATGGTGCTGATGCAGAAGAGGACAATTGCTTTTCTTTTCCTCTTGTAACTGCTTCTTTTTTACCTTGTAATTCACAGATGCTTTTTCGTGTTTGGGTAAATACAAATAGTCGCTGCTTTCTAAAGAATAAACTGGTATATTGCTGATGTAGAGGCTGACTAGTATACCAACTGGAATGAATCCAAATTCGTGGACTAGTATGACAAGTGGTACGATCTGAATGGGCATAATGATTAGTATGTCCTGCCGCATAGACTGAGCAGTATGTCAACCGGTATGATTCTGATGTATATATGAACTAGTATGTCAACTGGTAAGATTCTGATGCATATATGAACTAGTATGTCAAATGGTATATTTCTGATGCAAATTTGAACTAGTATGTCAACTGATATGATTATGATGCATAAATGAACTGATATGTCAACTGGTATGATTCTGATGCATAAATGAACTACTATATCAACTGGTATGATTCTGACGCATATATGAACTAGTATGACAACTGGTATGATTCCGATGATTTTTTTAACTAGTCTGTTAATTGGTATGATTCTGATGCATTAATGAACTAGTCTGTCAACTGGTATGATTCTGATGCATATAAGAAGTAGTCTGTCAACAGGTATGATTCTGATGCATATATGAACTAGTTTGCCAACTGGTATGATTCTGATGCATATATGATCTAGTCTGTCAACTGGTATGATTCTGATGTGTATAATAACAAGTATATCAACTGGTATATTCCTGATGCAGAGGCTGACTAGTCAGCCAATTGGTATGGTGCTGATGCAGAGAAGGACAATTGCCATCACGTAGGACATCGCCGTGTTAAAAATACCAGTTGCTAATATGGAAAAATTACAGAACTCGAACTAGTTGAGGCGGCCTGGCTGACTGGTATTTGATTAGTATAAAACTAGTTAAGTTGACTGCAGGGCACATGCATACATATCTATCTCGATTTCAAAAGTTTAGTATGTGGATAGAAAAATTGCCTTCTGAAAATTATTGAACTAAAATTTAATCGTTTTTCACTATGTTGACCAGTGGCATAACCATACCATAACCATACCATAACCATACCATAACCATACCATAACCATACCATAACCATACCATAACCACACCATAACCATACCATAACCATACCATAACCATACCATAACCATACCATAACCATACCATAACCATACCATAACCATACCATAACCATACCATAACCATACCATAACCATACCATAACCATACCATAACCATACCATAACCATACCATAACCATACCATAACCATACCATAACCATACCATAACCATACCATAACCATACCATAACCATACCATAACCATACCATAACCATACCATAACCATACCATAACCATACCATAACCATACCATAACCATACCATAACCATACCATAACCATACCATAACCATACCATAACCATACCATAACCATACCATAACCATACCATAACCATACCATAACCATACCATAACCATACCATAACCATACCATAACCATACCATAACCATACCATAACCATACCATAACCATACCATAACCATACCATAACCATACCATAACCATACCATAACCATACCATAACCATACCATAACCATACCATAACCATACCATAACCATACCATAACCATACCATAACCATACCATAACCATACCATAACCATACCATAACCATACCATAACCATACCATAACCATACCATAACCATACCATAACCATACCATAACCATACCATAACCATACCATAACCATACCATAACCATACCATAACCATACCATAACCATACCATAACCATACCATAACCATACCATAACCATACCATAACCATACCATAACCATACCATAACCATACCATAACCATACCATAACCATACCATAACCATACCATAACCATACCATAACCATACCATAACCATACCATAACCATACCATAACCATACCATAACCATACCATAACCATACCATAACCATACCATAACCACACCATAACCATACCATAACCATACCATAACCATACCATAACCATACCATAACCATACCATAACCATACCATAACCATGCCATAACCATACCATAATCATACCATAACCATACCATAACCATACCATAACCATACCATCATAACCATACCATAACCATACCATAACCATACCATAACCATACCATAACCATACCATAACCATACCATAACCATACCATAACCATACCATAACCATACCATAACCATACCATAACCATACCATAACCATACCATAACCATACCACAACCATACCATAACCATAATTTTTACCAAGCTCTTAAAGCTGATGCAATTTTTAACAAAAAGGCTCGCATACATACATCACTCTAACGCACTTATCAGTGCCACAGTTGTGCTTTCGTGAGCAAGAATTAATATTGATCAACGCAGCTGCAATTTGAGCAGTTCATATTTTAGAAACAAATACGAAACAGCAAAAGTAGATAAAAGCGCAAATACAAATACACTTTCGACTGCAAACACTTGTATGCCAACCATGCTCACGCATTCACTCACCCCCTTCGTACACTAAGATACTAACTTGGCAGAGTTTATTCGTGTAGCCACTAAAGTCCGAAAAATTTTGCACGCCACATTATATCGAGCAGATTTAGTTTGCGTTGTAGTTTGTATCGAAGTGACTCTCAAGTTACACAGCATGTACGTATGAGCGAGTATATGAATGTGCCTCGGTATGCCTGTGAGCGAATCAAAAGTTTTTCGCCAGCATTTCAACATTTTTTAAGTTTTGCACAAATGTTGTACTTTTCTCTACTACTTCTTTTTCTCTTGTTGTTGTGATTTTCGTATGAAGTACTTAAAGTTTTTAAGGAGTTTGAATTGAAAACGTGCAGCCGCTAACTCTACTCAATATTTTTATGAAGGAAATGGCTTGTTTGAATTTGTTTGCCACATGGCTATGGGAATAAAGTGATATACATACATAGATGACCGACCACCCACAGCCAGCACCCCGCTTTCATAAAACATTAAAGGATTTAAGCCGTTGTTGCTTTCACTACATCTTACTGGAATTTTTGTAATTTGTAACTTATGTAGTAGTCAAACATTGGTGTTGCTGTTGTTATTGATGCTGTTACAAAAGTTTATCTGTGCACTTCTATTGTTTTAATCTTAGTGCTTGTTGCTGTTGTTATTGCTGTTGTGTTAGTCTTACTACTGTTGTTGAGTAGTTGGAAATGAGTAAACTTTTCAATTTGACCAAAAGGCAGGGCAACAACAAACCAGACCAAAGTTAAGTCGAAGTGAATTTGTGTAACTAAAAGCGCTGAAAGAAAAATGTTGAGTATACGCAGTGGTGTTTGCTAGCAGTAAAGCGAAGAGTGAAATCCATTACACTTGAAAAAAAGTTAGAAAGGTAAAATAAAAATAAAAAAATAAAAAATAAAAAATAAAAAATAAAAAATAAAATAAAATAAAATAAAATTAAAAAAAAAAAAATAAAATAAAAAAAAATTAAAAAAAGTAAAATAAAATAAAAAAATAAAATAAAATAAAATAAAATAAAATAAAATAAAATAAAATAAAATAAAAAAATAAAATAAAATAAAATAAAATAAAATAAAATAAAATAAAATAAAATAAAATAAAATAAAATAAAATAAAATAAAATAAAATAAAATAAAATAAAATAAAATAAAATAAAATAAAATAAAATAAAATAAAATAAAATAAAATAAAATAAAATAAAATAAAATAAAATAAAATAAAATGAAATAAAATAAAATAAAATAAAATAAAATAAAATAAAATGAAATAAAATAAAATAAAATGAAATAAAATAAAATAAAATAAAATAAAATAAAATAAAATAAAATAAAATGAAATAAAATAAAATAAAATAAAATAAAATAAAATAAAATAAAACAAAATTAAATTAAATTAAATAAAATAAAATAAAATAAAATGAAAAAAAGTAAAATGAAATAAAATAAAATAAAATAAAATAAAAATATAATAAAATAAAACAAAATAAAGTAAACAAAATTTGAATAACATTAAAAATAAAAAATAAAAAATAAAAAAACAAGACAAAAAATAAATCTTGGATAAAATTACAATAAAATCAAATGATGCATCAAGACATAACAAAACGTTATTAAAAATCACATATAAAGTAAAAAGAAGCATAAACAAATTTTCTCCCAGTGTTCTGCAAACATTAAAACAGCAGTTGCGGAGTAAATATAGTAGTAAATACACCGCAGTGCATACAGACCAACACACATTTACGCTCTTAGATGTGTTTTCACTTACTCGGCCACACAAAAACAAGGAAGCAATTTAATAGTCAACAAAGTCAAAAGTTTTCAAATTTCAGATTTTCACTTCACTTAAGCGTTTGCCATTCATTTTTCATAGACACAGGCGATGAGTTTTGGAAAATTTTATCAAACTACTTACTACTTTTCCGCCATGCCACCCCCAAAAACGCTGCCATACGCATTACGAAGTCATTACCACCCGCGTCAACCTCAACGTAATGCAAGTCGAACTTAATGGTACTTAAGTTTGCTCGTTTTTTTTTTGTTTTTGTAGCACAGCTGCTGTTGCACTACCTACATCTCGAGTAGGAATCGCATTTGAGCAACTAAGAAATCAACTACAAAAACAAACAAATTCAAGAAAAGCGCAATAATAACAGTAACAAATAGAGTTGATATAAACAAAGTAAAAGTTTAGTGAAAAATGTGTATGGCGTCTGACGAAGAAGATTAAGCCTGGCAAGGACGATTATGCTGTTCCTGCTGCTTTGCCTTATTGTTTGCGTCATTAAGACTGTTTACAGTTCAGAGCTTGAAAATATTCTCAGTGCGAAAAGGAGGGGCAAGCAAACCTTAGTGCCTTTTATGGTTAGATGGCGGTCTGGTTTGGGTAATGACTATTGAACTTGTTTTGTCACAATTTTTGTTTTTCACTGGTCCTCAAAGAAGTGCAAGCGCATTATTGGACAAAAATGAGTTTTTTCGGTAATATCAAAACTCGAATCTTGGTTGGGCACATACCATACAGTTTTATATGAGCTTAAACTAATTTGTTCGTGCTTATCCAAATTTACTACTGAAAAAGAAGTAAATTAATCAATGAATGATGAAACAAGATATTCAAATGTCATTTGCTAATAGCGTTTTTTCTGCACGAAAATGTTGCCATGCAAAACTTTTATGTTTTGCCTTTCGCCCTGTGAAATTGCTGCACACTTAAAAAGTTTAGTGCCACCCTGCTTGACTTCAAAGTGACACCAAGGTGACCCCCAAATATTCCTAAAATGACCCCAAAGTGATCCCAAAATAGTCCTAAAATGATTCCTAAAGAACCCCAAAATGACCTCAAAGTGACGCCAAAATGATCCAAAAATTACCCCAAAGTGATCCCAAAAAAATGACTCGAAAATGATCGCAAAATAATCCCAAATTAACACCCAAAATTAATGCAACAATTACCCCAAAATGATCCCGAAATAACCCCAAAAAAATCCCAAAATGATCCCAAAATAACCCCAGAATGATAACAAAATGAATGGCGCGAAGGGAATGGCAGGGCAATTATCAGCACCGTCTTTGGAAGCGATGGCAATAAATGTTGCCTTTTTGAACTTCTGTAGCGGAAGGTTGTAGAGAAAAGATAATGATGTCCTCTATTAAGGTAATACCCATTTTACAATAGAACATGACTTTTTGAAGCCCTATCGTTATTCCGACATTTTCGTGCAGAAAAAAAAAAACGAAGAACTTTCGGAATTACAATTAAAGTACCTGGGTGACCGAGCTTGCTCGGTGCTATCAATTTAGCGCTAACTTTACTTATCAAAAATGATATCAAAAGGACCCTAAAATAATAAAAAAAATAATCCTAAAATGGTCCGAAAAAAACATGACCTATAAATTATCTCAAAATGATCAAAAAATGATCCCAAAATGATCCGAAAATGACCACAAAATTGTACCAAATTAATCCAAAATTGAACTCCAAATGATCACAAAGCAGCCCCAAAATTATCCCAAAGTGACCCCTAAATGATCTCAAATGGTCCTAACAATACGGTAAAATGTTAATCCTGGGCGGCAACCCTACTTGTAAATATTTTAGTTGGTATATCGGCGAAAGTTCCTTTCATTTGATTCCCATATTGGCATATCTAGCTCCATAATTTAAAGAAATGTCGATAGGTGGTAACCCTGTACAGCCCCGAATGGCAACCCCCTAGTGGATAGTCTTAGAATCAATCATACTATCTATATGCCAAATTTCATCCAAATCTGTGAAGCGGATTTCGAGATAGGACGGCTATACAAATATATTGCGGTAAGGTGGCAACCCTACTTAAAAATATTTTAGTTGGCATGTCGCTGAAAATAAGTTTCATTTGATGCCCATATTTGCATATTTTTCTACAAAATTTAAAAAAAAATTGAGATAGGTGGCAACCCTGTAAACAGCCCCTGGTGCCAACCACCAAGTGGATAGCCTTAGAATCAATCATCCTATCTATATTCAAAATTTTATCCAAATCGGTCTAGCGGTTCCCGAAATAGTCTGCATATACAAATATACAAGTTTAGTTCGTTTAAAGTTATAACATAAATGGTATCGACCCTTTGGCAGCTCTTCTATGGTCATCTTTATATATCTCATATATATGTCGGCTTACAATATGAGCCGTCCGAATATTTGTGGGGTTAACTGCATGCATTGTGTATTTACCACATCAAAAAACGTTACGTATACGCAGTGTCGTACCAAATGGAATGCCAAATATTCCACTTTTTGATGGTAAGATTCTTTCTTTCAGTAAATGTTATTCCTTTTTTGCTAAAAAGAATTTTTGAAAGTACAAAGCTGACTATATGATCATCATAATTTGTTTAATTAATATGCAGCTGGATTCAATAAATTGATGATAATTAACTTTAGAAACTGCTTTTTTAAGCTTAAGCGCAAAAAGTTGCTAGGAAAATCAGAAAAACAAAATTCCCAAAATCATGTATGTATGCCATAGTATCATATTTATGAGACTAATACGGTGTTTCCACCAAAAGCAAACACCATGTTTTCCTAGCGTGTTTAGAAGCAAACAAAACACCATTCGAAAATCTCATAAAAATTTCATAACCCAAACCCATTTCAAACCCCTTTTCAAAGCGTGTTTGCTTTGGGTTTGCATACACTTGCGGCTTTTTCAAACCCAAAACCGGCAAACACGGTGTTTGCGTTTGGTGGAAACATCATATAATAACCATTAAAAATTACGACACAAAAAAAAAGTACTGTGCATCATATGAAACCTCAGAGATGTATTAAATAACTTCAAAACTTTAAGAGAAATATTAATGTGTTCTCCCACATTGATTTAATACCTTTACATATGTACATATATATAAAATTTTTGAATGAATATTTCATTCATTTTACTTTTACTGTAAAACGACAGCTGTGACAGCTAAAAGATTGGGCCTTAAGGTGCATGTATTCTAATACTCGTACACATACTCACATTTACTAACTTCAACATATGCACCCCTAAGGATTAAAATATACATTAGAACACATTTGCTTTATTTTGTTTACTTCATTATACTTTCTGTTTATCATTTGTACTGTTTTGTCGGTTAAATATAAATATATATGAAATTTAAATGAAGTTGGCATGCGAATTGCGCATAAATGCGGTTTTATGTACCCCAAATATAAACACGAGTTACGTATGTATATTAAATTTAAAAATAAAATTATTTCATACACTTAAAGATACTTACCCTACATATTTTTATTTGTGCCATACAAATATCAGTCAAATTACTTCAGTTGAATTGGCATATTAGTGACTGGGGAAATGAAATGAAAAACTTACTCTGAATATAAAAGTAGCATAATGTGCACTGCACGTCAGTACTTAATGCGTATGCCTGGGGGAGCTTTGAAAGGTGAGTGATGTTATAAGCGTCATTTGTTTATTCATTAACCTCTTGAACTCGGGTAAACTTTTTATATACTAATTCATAATTAATTATATTCATTTGTTTATTCAAAAAAGTAAGCAAAAGTTACGTAGTTTTGAATTACACAAATGAATGGGTAGTCAGGGAAAAATATGTGTGATTATTCTCATGCGTAAAGAGAATACTTACACGAGGTGGTGCTAATTGGAAATATAGAAGTAGATATGTATATTTACATATTTACCTTTAACCAAAGAAACAAAAAAATAAATATGTAAATAAAATAATTGAAATAAATTAAAATGTCAATGAAATAAAATAAATACTAAGAAATTAAATAAAATTAAAAAAAAAGTAAAGAAGTCTGAGTTCGTGTAAACCGAAATTTTCCATTTCGGAAGTGGGTGTGGTTGGGAAGCGATTTCATCCAATTGTATCAGGTATACTCCCTATTATGCTAGTATACCTCGTACCAGTTTCACCGTTCTAACTGATTACGTTTAAAAATTATGACCCGTAGAATTTTCAAATATGCCTCCCTGAAAAGTGGGCGGTGCCACGCCTACTTTTAAAAATTTATCAAAAAATTATAATAGAATGACTTGGGGATTCATCCTACCAAACTATATCAGGTAGGGAAAGGAAAGGAATGGAAAAGAAAAAAGGAGGGGAAGAAAGGAAATGTAATGTAGGTAAAGGAGTGAAAAAGAAAAGCAAATAGAGAATGACAAAGAAAGGAAATAAAGAAAAATAAAGGAAAGAAAGGTAATGAAAAGCTTAAAAAAAAAATAAGTACAGGAAATTAATGGAAAAGAAAGAAAACTAAAGGAGTTATGGAAAGGGAAAAAAATGAAAGTAAGGAAACGGTAGGAAAGGAAAGGTAAAAAAAGGAAAGGTAAGGGAAGGAAAGGTAAGAAATTGAAATGACAGGAAAGAAATCTAAGGAAAAAAGTGAAAGAAAATAAAGGTAAGAAAAAAAATAAAAGAAATAAAATAAAAGGCAAAAAAATGAATAAAATGAAAGGAAACGAAACGAAACTAAGGCAAAGGAAACGAAAGGTAAGGAAAAAAAAAGTAAAATGGAAAAAAGAATGTAATGGAAATGGAGAGAAAGGTCAAGTAAGAAAATAAAAGAAACAAAAAGGAAGGAAAATAAAAGAAAAGAACAGAAAAGAAAGAAAGAAGGGAAATAAAATGAAATGAAAGAAGAGAAAATTAAATAAAAGGAAAAGAAGGGAGAGGGAAGAAAAGGAAAGGAAAGAAAAGGGAAGGGAAAGAAAAAGAAATAAATTGAGATGAAAGGAGAGGAAAGAAAATGAAAGCAAAGGAAAGGAAAGGAAAGAAACACGTATGAAGAAAAATAAATAATTATCAACTTGAAACTATATTACTGAATGGTGTAAAGAGGGAGGAAAAGGCAAAATGAATAGGAATGTATAGAAGCCAAAAATAGAAAACATATGGAAAAGAAAGGAAAATTTAGGAAATAGCAAAAAGATAGGATTATAAAAAAAGGTTTTGCGGTTAAATTTCAACTACTGGGCGAACTCTAGTTTTCAAAAATGCCTTCCTTAAAAGCGGGCGGGTCACCTATAAAATTATATCATTTTAGCCGATTCCGTTACCGAATTATCAATTTAAGTGATTTTCGAAATTTTCGATATCGAAAGTTGGCATGGTTGTAAGGCGATTTTATACAGTTTCATCAGGTCTACTCCCAACGATACTACTATGCTTTGTGCCAAATTTCATTGTTCTATCGTGATCACTTTAAAAGTTACGGCCAGTCGAATTTTCAATTTCCATAAAAGTGGGCGGTGTCACGCCCACTGTGAAAAAAATTTATGGAAAAATCATAAGAGAATGTCCAAGGGGATTCACCTATAAATGTATATCATTTTAGCCATTTCAGCTACCGAGATATGTCAACTTATGTGATTATGGAAATTATCGATATCGAAAAAGGTGGCGTGGTTATCATCCAATTTCGCGCATTTTCAACAGCAGCCTACCTTGGCCAGAAAGTAACCTGTATACAAAATTTCAAGCAAATATCTCAATATTTAGTCACAAGTTATGTCACGGCGGCCACCGTGGTGTAGCGGTTAAGTGTTCGGCCTTCTACACCAAGTCATGGCGGTTCGATGCCCGGCAAAAGTAACATCAAAAATTATTTAGAAAAACAATTTTTTTAAACGGGGTCGCCCCTCGGCAGTAGTTTGGCAAACTCTCCGTTTGTAAATCTGCCATGAGAAGCTTCTCAGCAAAAAATTCATTTGCTTTGCAAGTGCCGTTCGGAGTCGGCAAAAAACTGTAGGTCCCGCCAACTTGTAGGAAAACTCAAAAGCAACACACCACAAGTTGGAAAGAGAAGCTCGGCTAAAAATCTCGCTAGAGGTTATGATAACCTGTTGGTATATCGCCGCCATTAGTTTTTTTTTTTATGTCAGTTTATGTGATTTTCGAAGTTGTCGATATCGACAAAAGAGGCGTGGTTATCATTCGATTTCGCCCATTTTCGTTAGCAAGCTACTTTGGCCAGAAAGTAATCTGCATACCAAATTTCATGCAAATACCCCAATTTTTACTCAAGTTATGAAAATTTGTATGATTTTCGAAATTTTCGATATCGAAAAAGGGGCGTGGTTGTTATCCGATTTCGTCTATTTTCGAAAGCAACCTACCATGGCCAAAAAGTAACCTGTTTATAAAATTTCATGCAAATATTTCAATTTTTACTCATGTTATCGTGTACAAAGACGCACGGACGGACGGATAACAAACAACGGCCTTTATGAACTCCTCTTTTCAACCCAAGAACTTTCATATATCGAACTCTATATCTATCTCGATTATTTTGTGCCGTTACGTACTACCCTTGTGGGAACAAAATAATAATACCCTTGTACTAGTAGTAGTACGCTGGGTATAAAAATTAATCGTATAACTATAAACAAGCTATACTTGTATATTTGTATATCCGGTACTATCTCGAGAACCGCTTGACCGATTGGAATGAAATTTGGCATAGAGTTAGCGCTTAAATGATAGCACCGAGCAAGCTCGTTCACCTAGGTACTATAAAATAAAATAAGATCAATATTACGTATTAGAACGGCGCTGGTTTTTGTAGTGTGTTTTTGCTTTAAGAACCGATATTTGATTCTTTAAAAATCACACATATGTACATAGCTCTCACATATATTCTTTAGATATAGCCAAATAAACACAAAATCAATTATGCAAAAAAATTTATAAGATCTTGTTTCACTTTTAAGTGAGTTCATTAAAATAAATGACAAAACATTTTTCTTTCCACCTTATTCGCATCAAAATTGATTAACTGCAGTGCTTATGCTTCTACAATGTTTGCAATTTAACAATTTTTGCCAGTGCTTCACATTGTCAATTTAAAATTTCATTTAACGAACAGCGTTTTCCACGAAACATTTATTGCTGTTCGTTAGCGTTGTAAGGTAATTCTTGCCTCTTCTTACACTTGCTGTTGTTGCTTCCGCGTATGCGTATCAATCAACGTTTTTTCTGCTTCCTTCATTCATATTCGCATTCGAATTCACATTCGCATTTTTATATCACTACATAACACCGTTTCATTGTAATAACATTTTATGATTTTGATTAGTTTTAGGTGCAAATTTTGATTGTGCCACATCGAGAAGCAACGTTGACTATTTGCAACAATGTACAGCACTCAAGTGGCAACATCAAATGATGCAAATATTGTATTGCAACATATTTATTTATTTATTGATACTGGTAGCTCTTTATATTTGATAGTATTTTCTCAGTTGTAAGTCACGGGTGATGTGGCTTTTTTTATTGCTGTTGTTGCTTTTGTTACAGTGTAAACACTTTGCCACGAATAAATGTGAGTTTACATCCGTTTTCCTGCCTCTCTGGCACATAAACGCATTTGAGCCAGGAGACAGCTGAAAGTTTGACTGAGTGATTGCTTTGAATCCTAGTTAAGTGACGACCAAAGTGACAGCAAATCTGAAAATAAAAATTTTCCTCTATACCAATTTGATGCTCTCAAAAAAGCAACTGGCTCCCAGACTATTTGCACTGGTCCATTGACAGGGTGTCGGAAGCAGCTGTCGTCAAATAGTCAAACGCTCAAACACTTTTTTTCATCCGAAGCATAAAAAAATTGTAATAAAAATTATTATTGCAATGCTTTGCTGTCAATTTGGTCTGACATTGCAGAGAGCTCGTAGTAACGGTAGTGGGGGCGGAACAGTTTGGCGGCACAAAGCCGTATACAGCATGCGTCAATGTTAGTGCATCTAGCGGTAGTGTTTATTATTTTTGCTTCACTGTAATAATAAAACGTTGCAGCTGCTGGTTTTTAGTTGTTGCTGTCGTCGTCACCTCTGATGTTGCGCCATCGCACTTTTCTACGAATATTTTATATAATTTTCTTGCTGATATTTTCTGCTCAACTATCTGTTTATGTGCAGCGGCAGTAGCAGCAGCTTTCTTTTTGTCGTTCAACAAATTCTGTTGTGTGTAGCTGGCTTTTATACCCAACTGTTATGTTGGGCTTTGTGAGGTAGACGGCATAGGTATTTTTCAATTGTGTGTCATAGAGTCCTCAAATGAAGATGCAGTTGAGTAAAGCTAAGGTATTTTTAAATTAGTTTTATTTAATTTTTTAATTTTGTTTATTTTAGTATTAATGTCATTTTATTTTATTTTTCTTTTCTTTTAATAATACTTTATTTAATTTTTGGGTGTTTTCAGCTTATTGTTTCATATTTCATTATTATTTTTAATTTCATTATTTATTTTATTGCTTTTTTTGTTATTTTTTCCCCTTTTTTAATTTGTTTTTGTTTTATTTTAGTTATTTTGTTTTTTTTTTTTTAATCTTGGTTTTATTTATATTTTACTTAATTTTATTTTTTTTTGTTCTTAATTTTTTTTTTTTATTTTTTTTTTTTTTGTTTTATATTAATTTTTTTTTTGTTTTATTATTATTTTTTTCTTCTTATTTATATATTTTTTTTTTCTTATTTATATAGTTATTTTTTGTTTTATATTTTAACCTTTTTATTTTTATTATATTATTACTTGAATTAATTCGTGGGTATTTTCCGCTTATTGTTTCTTATTTTATTATTCTTTTTTATTTCATTATTTTTTTATTTCGTTTTTGTTTTAATTTTTTTTTGTTTCATTTATTTTTTTTTGTTTTATTTTTTTTGTTTTGTGTTTTTTTTAATCTTGGTTTTATTTATATTTTACTTAATTTAATTTTTTTGTTCTTAATTTTTTTTAGTTTTTTTTTTTTTATTTTGTTTTATTTTATTTTTAAAATATTTTTATTTTTTTATTTATTATTTTTTTATTTTATTTTTTTAGTTTTTTTTTTCTTATTTTATTATATCATTTTTTTAATTTGCTTTAATTTCGTGTTTTTTTTTTTTTAATTTTGCTTTATTTCCCATTTTTATTTTTTCATTTTATTATTATTTTTTGAACATTTTTTTGTTTTTATTTCTTTTTTTATTTTGTTTCATTTATTCTTTTTTTCTTTTTATTTAATATTAGTTTCTTTTGTTTATTTTTAATCTTGTTTTATTTAATTATTTATTTTTTTTTTTTTAATTTTTTTTTTTTTATTCCAGCTATTTTTTTTTTAATTTGTTTTATTTCCTGTTTTCTATTTGTATTAAAATTTTCAATTTTTAATTTAATCTTTTTTAATTTTTTTTTTTTTTTTTTTTTTTTTTTTAATTTTAAGTTGTATTTCTCAGCCCCACAGATGGCTATTCCACATCCCTCCTTCTCAATGCGTTACTGCTGCTGCTGTTCACACAGAGCAACTCTGCACCCATAAATGGCACACATAAAATTTTATAAGCTCATCAATAAAAACAGTTGTTCCAATTGGCACAGCTTTTGTGTGTCTGTTGCGTACTTTTGCTTGTCTTTTTTCTTGTTGTTGTATTTTGTGACGTATGATACAGTTTACTTTAATGTTGCAATTGAGTTTTGTGATTGTGAGTTAGAGAAGAGTTATTTTATTGGCCATTTTACTTTTGAAATTTTTTTTTTACGTCGTTTTTGGTTGTTGAATTTAAAATCAACTTTTATTTCTTTCGTGAAAACCATTACCATTTCTTATATATTTTACTCAGATAGATTTAGTTTAAAGTTTAAATGGTGTGCAATATATATGCATGAGCGTATGGGAATTGAAGTGTATGTAATAAAAAGATTTTCGTGAATATAAAGGAAATCAGTTTGAGTTCGAGTTGGGTCACAAAGGTTGGGTTGCTGAGTCACGTACTTGTGATTTTTGTACTTATGTGGAAATTAAAGTATGGAATATTTTGAATTTATTGTATTTGCTATGGAACCCAGTGGAAAGCCTTTTTTCTGCATAAAAAAGCGTACACATTGGCATATGTACATTAGACTGGGCCAAAAATTCAAAATCCAAAATTTCGTTTTTTTTTTTAAATTATATTTATTTTCTTTTCAGGTGAAAAAAAATTACTATAATTTTTTCAGATTTTTATCTATCATCGCTAGTTTAGATTTTACAGACTTGACATCCAATTTGGTATAAAACCTTTCTCAGACTAGCCGTTTTCTAGATTCTACCCTCAAACATTGGCATGTTTTTTGGATTTCCCGATTTTGGTTTGAAAATTTGCGAAACATAAAAAAAATCAACATCGAATAAAGCCAAATACATATTCTGAATTCGATATCAGAATTTAACAATGGGCCCGCGGTTCGGCCCTAACCTTGCAAAAAAGTCCAATATTATCTTGTGATAGTTTTGTTAGGTTAGAGAAGAACTGCGACCTGTAGGCTAATCCTGAGTACTCAATTTCCTTTAAGAATCTGCATCTATCTTTGTTGTAGATGGATGTTTGCATTTTTGACAATTTTTTAAAGAAAAAATGGGGAATCGAAAAACGATGCTAATTTTTGAGGCTAGAATATTAGAAAACGGCTAGTCTGAGAAAATTTTGGTCAAGACAAATTTTGTAGGGAATTCGATTTCCTTCAAAAATATGTTCAGGTAAATGGTGTTTCACAAGAATGATTTGTTATTTTTATACGATATGATTGACCTCTAGACTTTAATTTAAAAATCTGAAAAAATAACAGTAATTTTTTTTTAACTTTCTTAAAAAGAAAATCAAAATAACTTTTGAAAAAAAAACCAATGTTTTTTTTTTTGCCCAGTCTAGACATACATACATATTTGAATAGTCGCGTTAAATAAAGCATCCAGAAAGCACTTCCGGAATATAGGGCTGAAGAGATGATGTTAAGAATCATAGAAAACAAATTTTTTTCTATAAAAATATCAACACTGAATAAACTAATTTAGAAATTCCCAAGTAAGTACGCATATAGGTATACGTATACAGATATATTCAATGTTGATGATATTTTTACAGAAAAATCAATTTTTATTTAAAAATCTATACGCATTAACAAAAAAAAATGTGTGAGCATGCACCCATTGATATATGTAATATTTATTTTATCTGCCCTCAAATCTTGTAGTAATTTTCTGTTGTGTGAATTGTAAGTTGCATACAAATATTTTTCTTCTTTTACTTCATTTTATTTTATTTTATTTTATTTTATTTTATTTTATTTTATTTTATTTTATTTTATTTTATTTTATTTTATTTTATTTTATTTTATTTTATTTTATTTTATTTTATTTTATTTTATTTTATTTTATTTTATTTTATTTTATTTTATTTTATTTTATTTTATTTTATTTTATTTTATTTTATTTTATTTTATTTTATTTTATTTTATTTTATTTTATTTTATTTTATTTTATTTTATTTTATTTTATTTTATTTTAGTTTATTTAATTTTATTTTTTTTTATTTTATTTTATTTTATTTTATTTTATTTTATTTTATTTTATTTTATTTTATTTTATTTTATTTTATTTTATTTTATTTTATTTTATTTTATTTTATTTTATTTTATTTTATTTTATTTTATTTTAGTTTATTTAATTTTATTTTATTTTATTTTATTTTATTTTATTTTATTTTATTTTATTTTATTTTATTTTATTTTAGTTTATTTAATTTTATTTTATTTTATTTTATTTTATTTTATTTTATTTTATTTTATTTTATTTTATTTTATTTTATTTTATTTTATTTTATTTTATTTTAGTTTATTTAATTTTATTTTATTTTATTTTATTTTATTTTATTTTATTTTATTTTATTTTATTTTATTTTATTTTATTTTATTTTATTTTATTTTATTTTATTTTATTTTATTTTATTTTATTTTATTTTATTTTATTTTATTTTATTTTATTTTAGTTTATTTAATTTTATTTTATTTTATTTTATTTTATTTTATTTTATTTTATTTTATTTTATTTTATTTTATTTTATTTTATTTTATTTTATTTTATTTTATTTTATTTTATTTTAGTTTATTTAATTTTATTTTATTTTATTTTATTTTATTTTATTTTATTTTATTTTATTTTATTTTATTTTATTTTATTTTATTTTATTTTATTTTATTTTATTTTATTTTATTTTATTTTATTTTATTTTATTTTATTTTATTTTGTTTCATTTATCCATTATATTTACGTTATGTACATTTAAGCATTGTATAAAAAATAACCATAGCCGCTGGCAAATATAAACAAGTAAATACATAACTGGCCTTCAATGCGTTTAAGTTGAAAATAATATTAATTATAAAAACAAACGGCGGCAAACAGTAAATAAAAAAAAAATAAAAGTAACTACAAAGCATACATAAAGTTTGAAAATATTCAATAAAAAATTTAAAAACTGTGAAAGGCCTTTTCAATAATGAATATGGGACGTTCCACGTCAAAAGGGCAGGCTTTCAAACCGAAACTTGTTTGCTGTTGTTACTTAAGTGGTATACAAAAAGCCCATTTGGAGATAAACTATAAATTATATTATATTAAAAATATATATTACTTTTAATCGTATAAAGGTAAAAAAACGTTAGCTAAAAGGCATAAAATCAATTTAAAGACGAAAACTAGAGATAAGATAGACATGCTGATATTTAATGATATTTAATAATATACCACAACCTTAGCTTGTTTAAGTGCACACACAAGATATTTATATGTACGTATGTATATCTAAAATAATAATAGCTTATTGATGCGTGCACCTAGATACATAAATACATATATTTTTATATACTAAAGTCAATGTCCGCTGCGTTGAAAATTAGTGTTTATCTTTCATCACACTCAATTCGTTATTCGCATCGACTTTAATCGGCTTAAGTTAACGGTGAATAAATTCAGTTCAGTGGGTGAAAATATTTAATTAATATTTTTTATGAATAATTTGTTTATTTAAGTATGTTTTTTTGTTTTTTTTTTTTATCCGGCTTATTGTTAAATTGCTTAGTGAGAATGCTAAACGAATTGAAAAAAGCTTATACCTACTTATTTTTTGGTAAATTTTTTAGAAATTTTTTTGTGCATGTAATTTGTCATCTCCGACCTTTTTAATGTTACTTACCTACCTAAAGAAAAAAATAAGAATTTTCAATTTTCATTTTGAAAATTTTGTTGATAAATTATTTTCACCTAATTGTTCTTGTTTCACACGAACTTGATATTTGTCACTTTTCTTATAAATTTAAACATGCGCCTGTCATTAATTTTGCCTGTCACACTCGGTAGCTGTCACATCAAAGCGTTTTTTCCATGCTGATGATACTTATTATGTGTTTTGGAATGTGTACCTGAAGACGAAAGCAATTACTTTGGCATAGATATTAACCGCTGTTAATAAAGAAATTTTTAAAGTTAACTTCTTGGAGGCAATACGAAGTTTATATTGAGAGTAAAAATTGAGAAAATGGCTGATGATGCAACGGAAATTATGCAACGGAAATAGATATTGTAGCCGACTTTCAGGCGTAGGCGATTTTCACTCCGATGTAGCTAACATTGCACAAATTATAATAGTTATGCCGAGCAGAATTCACGGTTGCCACCTATCCCAATTGTTTTTAAATATAGAGCTAGGTATGCCAAAATGGCTTAGAGTTGCCACCTAACCGCAATTTATTTATTTTTTCGTATATCTCGGGAACTGCTTGAACGAATTGGATAAAATTTGGCATATAGACAATCTGATTCATTCTTAGATTATATGCATGGGTGTTGCCACTTATGGTGGTCTACATGGTTGCCACCTTTCCCAATTTTTTTCTTTAAATATAGAGCTAGATATGCCAATATGGGTAACAAATGGAAGGTATTTTCAACCATATTCCAAATATGATAATTTGAAGCAGGGTTGCCACCTAACCGAAATTTATTTATTTTTTCGTATATCTCGGGAACTGCTTGGCCGAATTGGATAAAATTTGGCATAGGTATAGACAATTTGATTCTTTCTTTGATTACATACATCGGTGATGCCACATTGGGCGGTTTAGCGGGTTGCCACCTATCCCAATTTGGTTTTAATATAGAGCTAGATATGCCAATATGAGTATCAAATGAAAGGTATTTTCATCCGAATTCCGACTATGACAATTCCGATCAGGGTTGCCACCTAGGGTTGCTACGTGCCCGCATTTTTTTGTTCTTTATTTTTCGAGCCTTGGAATACGACCGAAAGTAGCTTTCATTTGATACCTATATTGGCATATCTAGCTCTATAATTAAAAAAAAAAATTGTGATAGGTGGCAACCCTGTCCTCCGGTTTACAACTCTCTTTCTTTGCCTTCCCACTATCTCCATCCCTTTTTCTCTTCATTCCCCTATTTCCTTCAACCACGCCCCTCTTCCTCTGTTTTGTATTGGTTCCTGTAAATTTAGGCATAATTCTACCCACGTACCGAATTTGAAGGAAAACGCACCATGTACAAGATATTCTCGAATTGATTGAAGAAATAGTGAATCAAAACGATTATTGAATACACCTTATTCATATTTCGTTATTGCTGAATTTAAGAAATTAACTTCTTTGTTGTGTACGACGTGCCAGCCTAATGCGTAGGACGTGCTAAATATATGTTCTATCCAACCCTTAGGAACTCTATTTTATCACTCAATACAACAAATTAATTTATTTCTCAAAGTTCGATGGCAAGTTGCCCTTTTTTCAGCAATTTCGATCTCGAGCAGTGCGGCACCTAGCGGAATAAAACTTTCAACAAACTATATCGCCATCGTGTCCTAACTTGTGCTAAGTTTCAACTCCATAAGAAAAGCTTATGGCGGGGTTATCATCGACATCACCATCATGTTCCTCGACTCATATTGTACCATAAGGCCTCATTGATTTTTTGGTATCAATTTGGGATATTTTTGGGATAATTTTTGGGTATTTTTGGTGTAATTTCAATAACCAGGCGGGCCTTCATAATAACCTCTAATGAGATTTTTGTGCCGAGCTTCACTTTCAATTTGTGGTGAGCTGCTTAAGAATTTTTCCCAAAAATTGGCGGGGCCTACAGTACACTGCAGTGTATTGCCAACCCCGAACGGCACCTTCAAAACAGATGAAGTTTTGGTAAGAAGCCTTTCAAGGTAGAAATATACTCGGAGAGTTAGCGAAATCACTTCCGAGGGATGACCCCTTTTCGAAAAACTTTTTCTCTAAAGAATTTCTTAATGTTGATTGAAGTATGCCGAGTACACTGCCGGTACACCACGGTGGCTGCCTTTCAACTCCACATGTCCCGATTAAATTTCAAACGAGTTTTTTAAAAGATAGATTCGTGCGACACCCACCGGAATTTTGTTGTTGAATAATTGGCTTCTCATCGAGTTCCGGATGATTTCTCAAGTTTCAAGTATCTAGCTTACCGTGAAGTTACTAATTTCCTGTTATCTCGATCAGTGCACCATCTAGCGGAATTTTGATTTCTACAAATTATATTTCAATCCTGCATTAAGATTGCCTTGCCACCGTGTTCTGAAATATGTCTCAAGTTTCAAGTGTCTTGTTTAAAGAGGAATTACTCGACAATCCTATGATTGTTTTTCAAGGATTTTAAATTATCTAGATCAGTGCACCATCATACGGAATTTTTTGTGCATCGAATTTTATTGTCTACCTTTGAATCTAGCTTACCGGGAAAATGCTGAAGAGTACAATAAGAAGGTGATCTTCGAGCGATAGATTAATATAATCTAATCTTATCTTGGCTTGCGTCATTTATTAACGCTTAACCACCTAGGAGATTTTGGCCGTTTCGTATCAAAGCACGCCAGTCATTTCCATTTAGCGATAACTGACGCCAAATGGAAACCCCAAGAAGTTCAAGTCATCCTCAACTTTTTGTTTCCATCTCAGTCGAGGCCTCCCCCTTCCTCTGCTGCGAATTCGGGGTCGATAGGAAAACCTTCTGTGCTGGAGCTTCTTTGTCTATTCGCATAACATGACCCAACCAACGGTGCCTTTGGGCTTTAATCCGATGAACTATGATCAGGTCAGCGTAAAGCTCGTACAGCTCATCGTTAAATTTCCTCCGATACTCGCCGTTGGCATTACGGAAGTACCATAAATCTTCCGGAGAACTTTTCTCTCAAATACTCCAAGGGCCATCTCATATTCTCTTGACACTGTTCCGAAATTTCCGCGCAAAACTAATTAGCATTTACTAAAGGGGTAATGCTTTAGGCCAGGGATAGCCAGCGCTTTCAACCTACTGAGCGCTACAACAACAACGTCATACTTTCTAGCGATGCGCCATCATCCACCATGAAATGAACGGTATTCCAAGAATAATATTGCAATGATTTTTTTTTTTTTTTTTTTTTTTCCGAATCTGGATAGTTGTTCTGAGTCACAAGGAGCGACAGTGAGCAGACTGAGGCACTTAGTGGCGATGGCTGCTTTAGGTACTGAGGTATCTGGACTAACTTTGTTGCTTCTTCTTCATCATGCATGCATTTATGAATATGGACGACAAGAAGAACGTTCTTACATAGACTCGAGAATGTATTTAAGAACGTGGACGGTGTGAATTTTTTGATGCGTTCTTATTCACGTACGCGAATACAAATTTTTTTTTAAATATTCATGTTCTTGAATGCGAGCTAATAAGAGTGAATGTTTCCGACCCCTGATAATAATTAATCAAAAATCCAATAATAAATAACAAATCGTGATTTTGGAAAGCTAACGGTTCTAGGCAACTTAAGGTGTTCTCATAACAGTTTGATTTTTTTTTTTTGTTATTTAACTTTTTGCATCACACACCCGAAACACAATTTTTGTTAAACAAATGACAAACATTTTGAAAAACAACTTTTCATTAGTTTTTTCTCAGCCTTGTGGTGTAGCAGGTGCAGCAGCTTAAAGCCCCCCATACAAACAAACTAAGAACTAACTGATATTTAAACGAGCCAGATTAGTTAGTTGATTAGCGAATAAAACGAAAACAAACAAAAAAATAGAAAATCGATAACTAGTTTACCAAGAAACCACTAATGGACATAAACAAACAACTAATGCGTGAGCAAAATGAAAATTCACACGCTCTTCAGCTGTGCACCGCGACGCTTTTAAACGTTCCTTTTTTTGCTATTTAAATCTTTTCTAACACCTTTGCCTACGGCGGGATAGGAAACAACAACGCCAAAGAGTAAAAAAATATAATGCCAACAAGTTTTGCAGCGTTTGTCTTTGATAGCAATAACAACAACAATAATAACAACAACAGTAAGCAAAGTGTGGCAGCAGCAGTTGTTGCAACGCGCAATGGCAAGATGAAACCGCAACGAACATAAATATTCAGCAAAACTATAAAATAAATAGTCACAACAAAAAAGCGACCAACAACAACGTGAATTTTGCCACAAGAGCAAAAAAAGTATTAGCAACAGATTTAATTTAGATGCACATAAAAGCAGCAACTTTTGCCGCTACTTCAGTGACGAGTAAAGTTGCAGTTGTACAGTGGGATTTTATAGGGAAAAAATTGGGATTTGGGCTGTTTTAGAAAAAAAAAAATTCCCACGCCCACTTTTAAAAATTTATCAAATAATCAAAATAGAATGACTAGAGGGCTAATTTTTGGCTATTTCCGTTACCGAATTATGTCAATTTATGTGATTTTCGAAATTTTGGATGTCGAAAGTGAGCTTGGTTATAGGGCGACTATATGATCAGAGGGATTCACCTATATCATTTTAGCCATTTCAACTACCGATATCTGCCAATTTATGAGATTTTCGAAATTTTCGATATCGAAAAAGTGGACCTCGTTATCATCCAATAGCGCCTTTTTTCAATAGCAACCTATGTACCTTGGCCAAAAAGTAATCTGTATAGCAAATTTCATAGAAATATCTCAATTTTTACTCAAGTTATCGTGTACACGGACTGACGGACAGACGGAAGGATGGACAGCATGACTCAAGCAACTCTTCTAAGAACTTTAATATATGGAACTCTATATCTATGTATTACGGCAAAAAAAATATCTTAGTTAAAACAAAATATACATATGTATGAAGGTGGCAACCTTGCTTTTATTTGAAAATTTTGATCACTCCGTCATGCGAAACGAAATTCATTTAGTTTTAAATAATCGGTTGATTAGTAAAAGAATATAAAATTTTCCGTGAAATGAGGAAAAAATAAAAAAATTATGGCAAAATTGTTTTTTTCTATCCGCTGTCATTCTTCAGTATAATTTTTAGCCTTAGAAATCCAATGGAGCTTATTCTGTAACTCCGTGATTTACTTACTGTTTCTTACACTTATAAATTTTTTCCAAAAAATATATGAGTCTGGCCCACTATGCACAAAAAGACACATTTGAGACAAAACAAGAATACGAAAGAGATAAAATATTGGCATTAGCCAAGTCAACGTTCGAAGATACGCTTGCAGAAGAAATAAACTAACTTGAAGGCAACAACAACAACGACATAGCCGCACATTAACTTTTCATTGGAAGAAATCAACTTGAGACACACACAACCACACTTTATAGCATGCGTTCCAACACATTTATATAAACTTTGTGGCAGGTAATCTTTGTTGCAGCTGCGTTCTATGCCAAACCCTGTAGAGAAAATCTCCTGTTCTGAGGGTCTACCACATGCAGGGCGTTTGAAATATTATCATTCAGTCTGGATAAGTAAGAGTTTTTACCTCACACTGTATCCAGACCGAAGCTGTGCCATGGTAACTCTTGTCTCCCTTGGTAAGTTGCGTTCTTCTTCAGCAATATCGGGTGGAATACTGTTTAGAACGGGGTTCATATGTCGAGATCCGACAAAAGTATCAATCAACTCCGTGTGAATGTCGATTTGAGCCCTCTTATGATTGAGCATATCAAACGGCAAGGTAATATGATGCCGGATCTCGTCATAATGCTTACGGAGATGTCTCCTTATGTCTCTTGGGGCGGATCTGTGTCCAAAAGATGACGGCTGGCTTGTGGCAGTTCAGAATTGCATGCTAAACATTTCCGCGTGCTCTCTTACATTGAGCAGTTTTGCCCCTTGATGGAGGGTGAGACTCAGGAGACATAAGGAGACATCCCGTAGCAGTTCTGAGAGCGGTATTTTGGCAGACTTGTAACTCCGTCCAGTTAGTGTTATACGCGTTAGGCTACCACATGAGTGCAGCATAGTCAAAAACTGGTCGGCCAATGGCCTTATATGTAGTCAGCAAAGTTTCTTTATCTTTTCCCCAAGTACTGCCGGCAAGTGACTTGAGGATCTTGTTGCGATCTCGTATCTTTGAGACCATTACAGACACATGACCAACAAATGAGAAAGTAATATCCAATGTCACCCTCAATAACTTTGGGTGGCTGACAGTTGGTAGCTTAGTGCCATCAACGTAAATGTCTAATTCGTTTCTCACCTGGTGCGTCCATGTCGTAAAGAGTGTCGCCGCACCTTCGATTTATTTCCTGTTATGTATTGTACTTGGCTTTAGTTCTTAACCAGCATTTTTAGACACTAGTTGCTGATTTTCCTGCAAGGCTGGGTACACCTTGTGTGGATTAATATATGTACGTATGTATGTCTGTCGATTTATGCATTAATGTTTACTAGGATCGCCCGTGGTCGAAATTCGACCAACTTAAATTTGCTTCAACTCTCTCTTTGAAACTTTGAAATAACCTTTATTTTAACAGGAGGATAAACTGGCTGATAAATTTATATTGAGCGTTAAAGTTGACGGCTAGTCGATGTCAAATATGTGCGGACACAAAAGGCTCCACTTACTCACGATCACGTGCGCGAAGATGAGTTTAGCTCGCTTATATCGTTAATTTAATCCACAAAGACCCTAACCAACAAACGAAACATTTGCCAGAAAAAGTAAATTAGTGAGTTAGTACTAAAGTAAAGGTCTTGCCATTTCCACACCACCCATGAGGTAGGCAATTGAAGCATCGTCGGAAATAACGTTTTAAGTCACAAAATTAAAATTCCTCAGGAGAGCCAAAAAAGGCTTAAGTAATAACTTTTTTAATTTACTTCTTTCGTTTTCTTAACTTTTACTTTTAGGTACATCTTTCATATTATCAGTTTTGTACCTTCCTTATAATCTTCCAAAATAATGTATGTCAATTTACATTACTCTACTATTTCTATGTGTTTTTACAGTTATGGCGTGCACAATTTTTGGAAATTTGTTTATCTGTACAATGCAATGTAGAGCAATACAAAAAATTGCATTTAGAACATCATTCCCGATAATGCTTCAATTGGCGCGTTACCGAAGTTAGTTTTGGGTGCTCGGTTCCCCAGTAGGCCTATATCACCCATATAAATAAATAAATAAATAATAGTAAACATGTCTATTTCAGTTCAGTAATTCATTTTTGCTTACACCTACATACATACATATATACAAAGTGAATAAAAATTTAAATATCTATTTACATTGTTCAAAATTACAGGCTTTAAAGGTTAAAAAAAAAAATTGTAAAAACTATATCTAAATTTAAAGTATTATATCTAAACTTAAAGATTAAAATCAGAAAAAAAATAAAATTCAGAAAAATTCAAATGTCTTAATATAGAGCTTACAAACATTAAATATGTGTTGATCATAACTGACCGACTTTTTCTAGGCCTTGGTCGTGCCCGAGAGTACCCAACCAAAGATGGTACTCTGAGCTAGCAAAGAGCCAAAACTATTGGGCAATATTCCCGGCATAATAATGTCTGCATATACGTCGGTGCCCAGGATAAGGCGAACCGGAGCCGCGGTAAAAAAATTGGGGTCAGCTAACTTTATATGGACATAGGGTGTCGCGATAGCGCTGTCTACGCTGATACGTGGGGCCATCCGTCGGAGGCTCTCTACCACGGTCGCCTGTGTTGTGATTTGTTTGTTTTGTCCGTGTTTGCCTCGGATGCGAAGCAAACATCCCACATGTCCGCCGATGATGCCAGTTCGAATGCGTAATTTTTTCGCTAAATCTGCCTCGATGAGGGTCGTCGGGGTACAGGCGTCTATGAGGGCGCGTACATGTTGCAGTTTCCCTCCCGTTTCCAATCTGATGACCGCGGTTGGCGGAATCGCCACGGTGAGACTAAGTAGGGCAGTTTCTGCTAGCGTTGACGTGAGTCCACTTCTAAAAGTCGAGGTGGGCCGGTGGTGAGACCTAGATATAAGGCGCTGCTCGCTGCAAGTATGCCGAGAAGATCTAGTTTCCGCTCTGCGATCGCGTGAGTCATGTCGGGCTTTTGTATTGTTGAGTGTGCATTCGGAGTGCAGGCGAAGAGGCCGTGTCTCCGCTCTGTGTCCGTTGCATTTTGATGCCATTTGGGATCGCTGGAGCAGTTTCCTCTCGTGATGCAGTAGAGGTCGGAAGGATTGGTTTTTTTTGTAAGTGGCTGCCGGGCGAAGAGACCTAGTCTCCGCTCCAGACTCCTCCACTTTACGGTTCTCCCTAGCTGGACGAAGAGGCCGTGTCTCCGTTCCAGAATCCGATGCGTAGAGCGAGATAGAGTCGTCCATCCGTTCCTGCGGTGATTCCAATTCTTCACTCAGCTGTTGACTCCATGGCTTACTGCGGGCTTCACTTAGCAGTTGATTGTCATCAACTTGCGTTATGTGGAGCGTAGAGTGGTGCTTTTTGGCGCAATATCTGCATCGTCCGTGACTTGGGCAGACGTCGGAACGGTGATCCATCCCCAAGCAGTTGCCGCAGAAGCGTCCGCGGATTGCTTCGTATAAACGCTGCTCGGGTTGCATGGACCTAAATACGCGGCATAGGCGGATCGGGTGTCGTTGGGAGCATAAGCGGCAGTCGATGGTATACCGATGGGAGTTTTCGGCAGCGTGGCGTTGCATGGCGGCAAATCGACCCATTTTTTCTGAAATAAGTAAAATTTGTAATGCAATAAAAAACCCCCTTCGACTTTTAAATTTTTTAAGTTCATTTTTATAAAAGTTTTCTTTTTTAGTTATATCGAAAGCAATATTAAAAAAATTAAAACTGTTTTGTTGGGAAAAACTAAAAACACTTTCAGGAACTACGAAAGATGCAGTTTATAAGATACACAATTAAAAACAGCTAAGTTTTAACAATGTGAGTTGCAGAGTGATTGAGCATAACTTGCTTATAGCTTTCAAAATTTAAAGTGGACACATAAAAAAAGTCGGAACTACGCCCCACCCTTGTTAATTCTGGATCGACGTACTTGGTCAGCTGCGATATATCGGGTCATAGGTCAAAAGTTAAATATACGTGTTTAAACGAAACATGGCAAATGGAAAACCTCAAAGTTGAAGCAAGGTTGAAATTTTGCAAACTCTCTAATTTTGCTTGCTTTGACAATCAGATGTGGATGATTTTGCTTTAATTTAAGAAATAAAATTTGGAAGAAATAATAATAAATTTTTCTCTATTAAATTAATAAATTTACCAAAACACTCTGAGTGCAAATAAATAAATAACGAAAACAAATGAATAAAAGAGAAGCGTCAAAGCGTTCATTGTGGCATACCTCTGAGGTTGAGGTTGTAAATGTCAGGCGAGGTTAAAAAAGCTTTATATAATTGACCCTTTAGAATTAGCGTCTTGCATTGATAACTTCCTGAAAAACAATATTTTTTGTGAATACCCTTCCATCGTTGGCTAGGTGACCTTGATTATTATGTTCGCTAACATAAAACTTCAAGCTGTCAAACGACCTTACTCTGCTTGCAGCCACATACAACTGCCCATGGGTAAATACAGGGCGCTTCAACAATATCCCGACCTTCTCAAAGGTTTGACCTTGAGACTTGTTGATAGTCATTGCAAAAGACGGTATTATTGGGAACTGAGTCCGTTGAAAACTAAACGGTAGTATGGTTCCAGAGTAGGTTAATTTTATTCGTGGAATAAGAATTCGTTTCCCTTTTGAATATCCCGTTAAAACTTCACAATCAATAGCATTGTTATGAAGGCCCTTAACCCTCATTCGTGTACCGTTCACTAAGGCTTCTTTTGTATTTAAATTTCTAATAAGAAGCACAACACAGTTAAGTTTGAGTGAAAGTTTGTGGGGTGGTAAACCGCTCATATTTAGAGAATTAAGAAACTCTGTGGGATAATTATTGACCTCTCTTTCATCGTCGCAAATAACCTTATCAAAACTATTAAATGTTTTAAAAGCGCCTGGTATACGGTTCAATATGTCATTATTAACCAAGGAGCAGTCCTCATTGGTTGCTGCCAAAATAATAGAGTTCACAACTCTGTCTGATAATAAATTTTCTTCTATATTTCCAAATACGTCATTAATAAGGTTATCTTCATTCCCCACTAACTGCTGCGGTATTTCAATGACATTATTTCCAAATTGTGGATAAAAAAGTGCTCGACCATCACCAATTTGCTTTAAAAATTCTACGAATTGCAATTCGTGTGGTAATGCTCTCATATTTTGGGTTAATGTTTCATGATGAAATGATGCAAATTCAGCCCAGCTAACAACACAGTTTTCCACCAAAACTGCACGGGATCCATGAGGAACAACAGGTAGAATTTGTCTGAAATCGCCACAAAGCAATATTGTTTTCCCAGCAAACAGTTTGTTTTTAGCACTTTCGTCGGAACATAAATCACGCAATAATCTATCTATGGCTTTCAAAATTAAAAGTGGACACATAGAAATTTCGTCGATGATTATCAGTGCAGCTGAATTTATGTATCTCCCTTGAGCACTGTTCGGAGTGATATTTGGAACGGAGTTTTCTACAACAGGAATCGGTAACTTAAAAACGTTATGGACTGTTCTTCCACCAATCAAGAGAGTAGATGCTATGCCACTAAAGGCAGTGGCAATACATGGAAGACTTAGTGAATTCAACCTGTGAATCAAAGCAGTTTGCATAAAAGTTTTACCACAACCTGCATGGGCAGTAACACAGAACACATTAGATCCAGTATTATGGGACTGAATTTCTTGGATGACGCGGTCTATTATGGAGCGTTGCTCGTGGTTTGCTCTTGAGTAATAATCCTCAAATAAAATTAATTCATTTTCAGGCTGAGGGATATTACTACTTAATATATCTTGGATCATTGTTGGAGCTGGCAGTCCAAGGCTTTGACATGTCACATTATGACTAAGCAGCACATCTTCAATTTCTAGTAGTGCACGATTAAACGACAATAATTCATCACTTTCTCTCAGAAAATCTTCAGAAAGTGGTTCTTTAAATTCATTCCACAACGCCAATGCATTTGCTGGATTATTTAAAGCACATATAACTGCGAATAAGTGACGCATTTGCCTTGGTGAATGAAATTGTTTGGCTTCTTCCAAGCACGCTCGCCATTCATTATCATTCGAGGCGATTCCCCGAGCATGACATGCTTCTACGAATGTATCATAAAGGACTCCATTAAATGTGCGAACATCTATAAACGATCGCGGCCCAGTAACGTGTAAAAGAAGCAAACGTAAATGAAATAACTCGTTATCCTTTGGCGACACTACATACATGCGTGTTATAATTTTATCACCACCTCGCAGTCTTTTTTTCCATTTTTTTTCTTTATCTTCCCAAGTATAATGCAATGGAATTTCAGTGTACTTATATTCATGTGCCGAAGGATCTGCAATATTTAGCTCAAAAAATGCCAACAATTTAGTTTTTTTCAAACTCTCAACTGCACGTTGTACCTGACCCTCTACAAATACAACATTTTGTCTTTGAGGTAGATGAATATCAAGTCGGTATATAGCATGGGACTGAAAATGCAAGGGATATTGGAAAATTCGCCATGCAGCTTCCGTAGAACCAACGTAACGTCCATTTAAAAAGTTTTGAATTTCGTCATTATTATCTGCTCCCTCGACATCATTTTGGTGTGTAGCTAGCTCAACTGTTGCACTATCATATCCTTTATATACATATTTGTAAATATATTTTACACTTTTAACGGAAGAGCAAACCTCCACATTTATATGGCAATTAAATTTGGCAAGCAAATATGGGTTATAAGGAACAACATAACGGTTATCAAGGGATGCACCACGGATATCTACACTAATACCATTATCACGTCTCCTATATAATGGAAATCCATTGACCTCTTCTCGTGTAGACTCACAAAACTCTTTAGGGAAATTTTTAGAACAACTATCATTTCTCATGCAAACTGCGTTCATATTCAAGGCACCACATGGACCATGCATCATATGTTTTGAAACATATTCATGTAACTTCGGATTACTTTCATTATCAGGAATTTCTGCACAAACGACTTTATCAATATCACTAACACCATCAATCTTATCGCTTTCATGTAGTGTAATCAGTATATGTGCATGAGGTAAACCCCTCTTTTGAAATTCAATGGTATAAATGTAAGCAGCAACAGTACCGAAAACTTTTTTTGTGGTTATTGCAGTCATTAAATCATTTAATTTAGCATGGAAGACGCGCACTATAATGTCTGGTCGATAGTTAGACGCTTCGTTTATATCAATATTTTTGGTGATCTCTGGCCATTTGGGATTACATGTCATTGTAATGAACAAAGAAGGTTTGCCAAAATGACGAACTATAGACATGGCGTCCAAATAATTTTGGTACATATTTCTGGGCGAGCCAGTGAATGACGATGGCAGAATGATCCTTCTCCCTATATTTTCATTTCCACTTACAGCAGGATTAGTGTTTAAATAATCAGTTATGTTGTTCAAAATTTCGCACCTCAGCTTATCTTGATTTATTCTTAAAAAATGAAGTCTGGTGCCCTCAACTCGCACATACATATCTACCAGCCACTGCAGATAAAGCTTCTTGGAATGATGTAAAAGACTGAAGTCATCTCTGATTGCTAAACGATATGATGCGTACTGAAGCATGGTGGTTTTAGTTCTGGGACGACTCGAAGTAGACGTACTTGGTCTGCCATGTAATATTTCTGGATGCCATCCAACATCTCCATTAGGAAATAGTAGTGGGTAAGCTAAAGGATCCAAGGATGAATCCAAAACAGAAATGTTTTTTACTGTTCCATTAGTTTTGTAAAATGAGACCATGTTTCTTTCGAATGGAGGTTCACCATCTACTGTACTAAATATCACAGCAACATCAGTTGTAAGAGCATCATTAAATCTACCCATATCCGTATTGGTCATATCACGATTTACAGTAATTAGTAGACACATTTCTTTACATACATTTTCACGTCTATCGCAGTGTTCTTTCATGGAAATAAACGACCGAACAAAGGGATTAACTCTATTCAATTCGGCAGATATGTCTGTCATTAAGCTCCTATCACATGAGGAATTAGCTGGTTCTCCCACCCTAAAAGAATTTGCAGTATCGACATCATAGAAATATAACTGAGCATATGATGGATTCGATCGATCATTTTGCCCACGCGTCAGAGGTCCAGCTCTATGATAAAAGACATTGTGAATTTTAAAATGATAAACGCCTCGCGTTACATTCTCTGCAATTTGGGCTTCAGAGCTAACCATCGCAAAGGATGAATTGAAACTACGTATGTTTTCAAAGTAGTTTGTCGATTTTCTTTTTAAAGCCTGGTTATTGGAGCGCAATCCCTCATATAGAGTTTTAAAAAAATTATTTTGGGTAAGTGGTGGCAAAGTTACTTTTCCCTTTTGGCAACACATAGAAAAAGAATTTCTGTTTCTAGCAGTGATTTCATTTTTGAAATGCATGGCACCACAATTCTCGCAACGTAAATTCATAGATCCACAATCCGAGCTTATAAAACTGGGCGGTACATCGCTCAAAGCAGTCTTAAAACTATCAATTAATTCTGATTCAATTAATTCTGACTCATTACGACGGGTCTCCCTATCTCTATTCCGAGTTGTTCTTCTGTTAACTCGCGGCATTATATATTACTACAAATAAATAAGAAAAGAAAACAAAATAGTTCGACTATTCACCCTGCTAGACAGTGTATAAGCGCCATTACACCGCACCAAATTTGGTAAATTTGGCGAAAAATTGCAAATTTGTCGCTTTTTTCCATACAAATCTCATTTTCCAAATTTAGAATTCCATCGCATTTGGCCTCATTCGCTGAACAATACAATCCACAATTCCTCAAAATAGCAACCCTGCCTGTGTTCCACATTTAGAATTGCCCAGCAAGAACCTTAATGGATAATTAACGTGTGAAAACTTTTGCATTATGCACAGTTCTAAATAACAATTTCAACTCTTTTTTTTATGATATTGGACCAGTTCCACTAAGAAAAGAGAGAAGCCTTCTTGATTCTTCATTTATTATTACTCTACATGTGTTTAAAACATCTAGGTGGTGCATTATCTTTCGGTGGCTTTGTATTCTGGTAGAAGATTCTTGCAGGGAAGGTGAAGCCAAATGCAAATTTGCCAGTGTAAACAGGTTCGAAATGACACATTCAAATTCGCCAAATTTGGTGCAATATAAATGTACTATAAAGGTTAAGATACCGAGGAGGATATGATATATCCCAACAAACATTTAGGCTTGAGTTACATTGGATCTCAAGTTGAGAACTACGGGCTTCTCAAGCCTCATGGGTTGTTTCTCAACACGGAAACCACTTAAGAATGATAGCGTTCTCAACAAAACGGGAATTTTTTATATGAAAAAAAACGCTCTTTGTCAAGTTGAGAAAGGGATAGTTCTAAACTTGTACTCAACTGGGATTCTCTAATTGGACTCAAAGGTATGAATGCGACTTTAAAAATAAATATCAAATGAAATAAACCCTGATTTTATAATTTAAAACGCCATGAATTAGTTGACATACATTTTTTTATTACATAAATGTTAGTCTAAGCTCTACAATTTCTATTCGAATATTAAATGCTTGAGATTGGAGAATTCGTTTGATATCCACTTGGAAACTATAAAGTTTTCAAAATATCTCAAAGGTTAGAGAATACTTGGAGAATGATGTTGTGCATCACCTCGATAGCTATTAAATTATCAAAATATCTCAAAGCTGGAGAATACTTGGAGAATGATGTTGGATATCAACTTGAGAACTATAAAGTTATCAAAATATTTCCAAGGTTGGAGAAAAATTGAAGAATTATGTTGGATATCAACTTGAAAACATCCAGTTTCTCAAAGGTTTGAGAAAAAGTTGAGCCATGTTTGCTGGGATATGATTTGGTTCATTTTGTCCTTTCTTGGCACAAAAAATGCAAGTGGCCGCTACTGGTTTACTGCATATGAATAAGAGCAGAAAGGGGTGGGTGTAGTTTATAGAGCTTTTAAAAAGAGAGTGATGCCACTCAAAGAATCCACACATTACGGCGGTGCAGTAAAGTAGTACAATAGAGTTAGCGTATTAATATATAATACTGCAATTTTTCCAAAGGTAATGAAAACATGCGCACTATAATTACTATGTTTCGGCTTGCAGTAATGCTACAGATTTTTTGTTTAACAACATTTGAAAGCTAATAACTCCTGGTCTACATTCCTTTGCATGGATTTGAATATTTTTGTTTTAAGCAAATTTTTTATAAAGCTATTTATTGAAAATTACAATTCCCTTGTTGCGATCAAAATTTTTAATTCTATATAACTAACTTCACTTTTTTGTATGAAAAATACATATGTATAATGGAATTTTTCCAAAGTTAATGAAAACATTTACTAACTCAAACCAATATAGGTAAACATAACTAACTAATTTTTTTAACGATATTTTTTGAAAGGTACTATTAGGGTGTTACCATCAAAATTTTTAATTCTAAATAACAGCATCCCATTCTTCATTTACCTCTCTACAAACCAATAAATTTAGAAAATAAACTGGACTTATAGACATTTTTAAAAAAACCAACTCTACTTTTTTATATAAAAAATACATTTTCTGTTTAGAAATATGCTTTTCCAATATTTTGATCCCCTTAAAATTTCATAAGTAAACTGAACTGAAAAAAAATCGAGAAAAGCTTAGAACATCAAATAATCAAAGTAAAAAACGTGTTTTTATAATATAAAAAAGTAGAGTTAGTCATGTGAAATTGTGCTTAGTAAAAGTCTGTACGTCATTTAGCCTTAAAAATTGGGATCGTAAAATTGTGGATTTCTACTTATAAAATCATATCATTAAAAAAATAAGCTTTTCTTTCTTTTCTAAATTTTTTCATAAAAAACACAGGTAATTTACATACTATTGTTAAAATTTGAAAATTTTCTTTCAAATTTTTTTTTTCATAAAACATCAAAAAACGCGTGTTTTTTGTTCTTACATTTTGTAATTTTGAGATGGTGTGTTAATTTCTTGCGTTATTTAGGGAAAAAATTTAGAGAGAATACTCCTAATAAAAAAAAAAAATATTTGTATCTTAAAATGACTTTTAATAAAAAAAGGTATTATATTGACGCAAACTCCAATATAAATATTTTTTTCTTAATTATTTATCAAGATTGATAATTTATCAAGAAAACAGAATTGGGGTGTTAAAATATGTATATAGGTACAATTTTGTCTACACTGCGCTTTCCCTCATACAAAGACATTTGATGCAGTATTATATTATGTATTATAAGCACTCACCTGTAAAATAAATTCGTTGCAGCTAATATTTAGTTTTTCAATTTTAAAGAAAAATGTTGTGTAACGCTCCAAGTAGATGAAACTAAATCATTAATAAAACATTAAATAAAATGATATAATAATAAAAAAGTTTTAGATATAATTTTATAAATGAAAAATTATTTAGAATTGACCTGAATATTTTTGTCACAATATATCTAATATTGTATTTATTAATATTTTTTTATTTATCATTTTATTTATTAATAAGATGCCGGATTTTTTCATGTGCATATACGTTTGCGCTTAACTTTTGTATGGAGAGCAAAGCATACCACCCTTATTTTCCATACAAAATTTAAACACAACCTCATATACGCATGAGAATAGCAGGACCAATTTCACTTTTACGAAACACATCATTTTATGGACAAAGGCATATGCGCTCAATATTTAATTGCACTAAACACTGTATAAATAAATAAAATATTGAATAAAAAAATAATAATAAATAAAATATTAGATATGTATATATTTATAATTAGAAACTTATTTAGAATTGACCTGAATATTTTTTTCAATGTATATCTAATGTTTTATTTATTTATATTTTGTATTTATTATTTTATTTAATAATAAGAGGCCGGATTTTTTCATGTGCATATACGTTTGCGCTTAACTTTTGTATGGAGAGATAATCGCACCACCCTTATTTAGCATACAAAATTTAAAGACATTGTATGGAGAGAGAAACGCACCACCCTTATTTTCCATACAAAATTTAAGCACAGCCTCATATACGCATGAGAAAAGCAGGGCCAATATTCACTTTCACTGAACACATAATTTTGTGAACAAACGCATATGCGCTTAATCTATACTTTCACTAAACACTTAATTTATAAATAAAATATTAAATAAAAAAAATATTAATAAATAAAATATTCGATATATATTTATAAGTGAAAAGTTATTTAGAATTGGCCTGGATTTTTTATCAATATATATCTCCCTTTATTTATTAATAACTATTTTTTATTTTATATTTCATTTATTATTAACTAAATAGTTAAACAAATAGCCAAATATTTCTGATAATGTTTACGCACCAAGTAGAAGAAACTAAATGAGCAGAAATGTTTGCTTATTTTTCAATTGTTCGAAGGTAACGGTTAAAATCTCCCCTCATATGTATATACATATATGTATATTTCACGCATCAAGTAGAACAAACTAAACGCGCCGAAATTTTTGCAGAGAGATTGACTATTTCTCTAATTTTCGAAGATAGCGGTTATACTCTTATGACTTCCACTCATATTTATATACATGTACATATATGTGTGTTTCACGCACCGAGTAGAAGAAACTAAATGCACAGAAATATTCGGCAGAGAGATTGACAATTTCTCAATTTTTCGATAACGGTTATAATCACATGGCTTCCCCTCATAAGTATATGTATGTAAAATGAATTAGTAATAAAATGTTTGAGCTTGCAGGATTGTCTCATATGTGTGTTCTTGTAAGTAAAAGAAATGAAGGAAAGAGATTTGAAGCAAGGAGAGCAAGTGTTTTTCGGAAATTGTTTCACGCATATAAGTAATAAGTCAAATAAATGAGTGAGGGCGATTGTTGTCGGAGTTTCAATGACTGCGTAATTAGCAACTTACCGTTTTTTCTCCTTGCTTCACGCATATATACATATGTATATGTGGCTTGGGAGTTCTAATATTTGATTTGATTTGAGTAAAACTTTCGGCAGAATCAGTCCGTCAATACGTCATGTACGTGACGTACGTCGTGACAAAACGTACGTGCCGCACAGGGATGGCACATAGCGATTGACGTACGTCATGTTGAAGTACACAAATATGTCAACAAATTAATTAGCGCAAAACGAAAATTATTAAAAAAAAAACATAACAAATGCAAAATTTCGGTTAAAAGCATGGAAAATAATTAAAAATTATTTTGGTTAAATTTGTTTTTTTTCACAATTTTCACAAACGCGTTGTCAAATTGGCGGTAAAATTGATTTTGACATTTGTCACGCAGCTGCCGTTCCGTCAAAATAGAAAATTGGCAAAGGATGCCGGATCCGTTGACTGATACTTTGTCAATCTAGCGTTTTACTTACAAAATACACACATCCTACTCGGCTGTCAGTCTCTTCCTTTTCCGGCAAGTACGTGACGGACTGATTCTGCCGAAAGCTTGAAGCGTTCAGCAGAATCAGTCCGTCAGTACATCGAAATAACTGACAGCAAAGTAGACTGCGAGTGTTTGTATGAGTAACGCCAGATACGACGGATACGTCAAAATAGAATTTGCTCTAAAATTGACGTACGTCACCCAACTGACATATTGGCGGACTGATTCTGTTTCCCGCTTAATACTACGCAAGGAATCCACACATTAAGAGTAAATGTCGTTACGTTATTTAGCATGAACAATTTTGATCTTAACATTGTGGAATTTTGCTTATAAAATCATATTGCTAAAAAAAACTTTTCCAATAGGCAAAAAATGAAATCTATAAAGGCAGAAGTTGAGCTGGATTTGTTATGATACATTTACATTGCACCAAATGCATCACTTTTGGCCAAGTTTTTTCGAGAACGTTCATCCGCAGATTGAATTTAGTCACCAAATTAACTCATATTAAATTAAATTCGTCTAATTTGGCAAACAAATTCATTCCGCGGACAAAAATTCTCGAAATAACTTCGCCAAAAGCAACGCATTTGGTGCAGTGTAAATGTATCATTAGCCTTCAAATGGTGTTATAAATGATTTGGCACATTTTGTTATTTTTTTTTGGCACACAAATAAAAGCAAGTGGCAGCTACTGGTTTACTGCATATGAATGTGAGCAGAGAGGGGTGGGTGTGGTTTTCGTAGTTTTTAAAAAGTGCGAAATTTTGCGAGGTGGTGATGCCACTCAAAGTATCCACACATTAAGGTAGTGCAGTAAAGTAGTACAACAGAGTTAGGGTATTAATGTATAATACTGCAATTTTTCCTAAGGTGATGAAAAGATGCAACAACTGAAATTATTATGTTTCGGCTTGTAGTAATGCTATAGATTTTTTTTAACAACATTTGAAAGCTAATAACTCCTGCTTTACATTCCTGTGCATGAATTTTAATATTTTTCTTTTAAACAAATTTTTTTAAAGCTTTTTTTTGAAAATTACAATTCTGATGTTGGGATAAAAATTTTTAATTCTATATAACTAACTTCACTTTTTTGTAAGAAAAATACATTTTCTGCTTAGAAGATATACTTTTCCAATATTTTGTTTCTCTAAAAATTTCATAAGTAAAAAAACTATTTAAAAATCGAAAAAGCTTAGCACATTAAATTATCAAAGTAAAAAATGTGGTTTCATACAAAAAAGTGGAATTAGTTATGTAAAAAGGTGCATTAGTAAAAGTTCGTATGGTATTTCCCTGCAAAAATTACGATTAGTCCGGGATCAATCCAAAGGAAAAGTAGACTACTACTTTTTTAGTCACTTTTAGATGGAATAAATTGGTCACATTTGTTCGAGCATGTCCTATAAAGAGACTAATTGTACCCTTTTTATACCAGAATGGGTATAAATGTTTACTACTTGCAGAACACCTATATTCGATTCTCGGTGGAAGCAAAAATTTAAAACTGTTTTTTTTTTTTTAATTTTATTTTTTTCAGCAAGGAAAATTGAATTTGCTTTAAATGAGACGATTGGGGATATTTTTCTGGGCAATCTTCAACTGTATGAAAAACATATTTTCTGCTTAGAAAATATACTTTTCCAATATTTAACCCCCCAAAAATTTCATAAGTGAATTAAACATTAAAAAAATCGAGAAAAGCTTAGAACATCAAATAATCAAAGTAAAAATGGGTATTTGTTTCCTTTAGGTGTCAACTGCTAATAAATTAGCTAAAATTATGGGAGATAGCTCAAAAGACGGGGTTTGGCCTCAGGATCACGAATCTGGAAGCGCTTTTTAATATTTTGCTTCTCTGAAGAGATATAATCCAAGTGGCAAGTTTTCATGTGGTTGTTGTAATTTTATTAGGTTGTACCTAAAAACGTGAAAAAAAAATGCGTGCCGTGGGTCATTTTTCGATTTTTCGGCACTCAAAAGTAGAGTTATGGTGATTTCGTTTCATCAAAAAATGCGTATTTTTTACACTCTTCAATTTTCCGTTTTCGTTTGCAAAATGAAGGTATAACGTCAAACAGAATATGCTTTCATTTCCTAAAAAACTCACACTTTTTACCCTCTGAAGCTTTGACAGGGTAGTTGGTTGCACTGAAAATCAGCTGACGAAAATTTTATTTGACAGATAAATTTGGTGAAAAAAATTGGATTTTGCAATAACAATTGAATGTGGTTGATAAGCGAAAACTAATTATTTATGCACATAGCATAGCAAACGGGCAATGTTTTTTGTTCGTTTTATCGATATAGCAGTTTCATGTAGAACGGGTACACTTTTACAGTATTCTGTGCAAGGGTATAAACATGTTCAACGAAATCAGCATTAGTGTCATGTAAAATTGTTCTTTAGTTAAAGTCCGTACGATATTTAAATTTCGATCTTAACATTGTCGAATTTTCTTACAAAATCATATCGTTAAAAAAATAAACTTTAACCAATAGGCAAAAAGTTAAATATATAAAGCCAGAAGTGAAGCTGGACTTCTTAGCTTACAAATGGTGTTTAGATGCCGAAGATGATATAATTTGGTACATTTTGTTGTTTTTTTTGGCACAAAAATAAAAGCAAGTGGCAGCTGCTGCATCATTGCATAGATATGTACGTGTGTGTGTAAGGGAATGAGCGGTAGGTGTGTCTTTGGGAGTTTTATAAGAGTGCTGAATAGTGATGTATAGTTCGGGTATAACAGAATGTGGTGATAACAAAATACCTGGAGAGTTTGGAGACCTATTTTTTCTTTAATAACAAATAAACTAAAAATAATTTTCAAAATTTTTTTTGGTGAGACACCAGATTAGTCCATTCTAAGTTTCCACTATAAATTTTATAGAGATCTATCCATAAATACTATACGAAGTTGGGTTGCGTTTGTTTGTATGGGGAGAGTGTTAGCCTATTAATATATAGATACTATGTTGCAACTAATTATTTGGTTTTAGTTATCATTGTTGTATTTTTGTTATTCTTATTTGTTTCTAGCACTGCAGCATTGGTAAACAGTCACGGAAAGCTCGTAAACAAGTTAGTTTTTATGCGGTGTCGCCGCCGCTGTGCAACAAGAACAACAACAATTCAAGCAGCACACACACTAATCTCTTTGCTAAATGGAAAATGTGGGAAAACTTCTACAAAGCTTGCGGCAAGTGCTTGCCATTTCAAACTAGCGGATATGAGCTCTAACGCTTATGTGAAGAGCTCGAAGAGGAGATTGTGTTTAAAAGTGTGCAACGTGTGCATAAATAAATGATCATGGGTAAATATTCGGCACTGTTGGCGCATAAATAAATACTGTTATGTGGAGATATAAAGATAATTTAATTATTGTTGTTGTAATAAATATGTGTCAACAAGACGAACAACGAAGGAGTGCCACAAATGATAGTCGGTTTGTATTTCGTATACGACGCGAGACTTAGATTTTTTGAGAGGTTCTTTGTAAGTTATGAGAATTTATTTGAGGCTTAATCAATAGGGCTATGTACGGCAGAGTTACAGACAGCTTTAATCCTTTGTTTTCTATTACTCATTCGCCTTTTGGAGACGATTAGGAGCAGTTGTCATAAAAGTTAGTTAACAAAGATCATTTCCATTTTTGATGTTACGTACCTATCCGAGATGTGAAACCTAGATCTGCGATAATAGAAAATGCTTTCTGGAAAGCCTTTATAACTTTAGCAGAACAAAGCGTTCGCAAACCTTCAATCTAGTGCATATAAAACTGCAAAAGCGTTCTCTTCAAAAACGAATGTATTTGTTGTATGGACACATTCGCAAATGCATTCGTGAGTCAATGTAGGAATGTTTTTCTTGTCGTTCATCTTCAGAAAACAATCTACAAATGGTCCCGAAAAAATAAACTGATCCAGAAATTATTTGAAAACTTTCCCGAAGAAGTGCCCGAAAAAGTCTGAAAATGTTTTTGAAAAACTCCCAAAATGATCTGGAATAAAACAAAAAATTCGCGTCAGAGGTATAAGATCGTGTGTAGAGTCCACGCAAGTGGGGAAAGTTTCTGACCGCCATTCAACTCGGAATGGTCAGAGCGATTCTTTTATACAGGTTACTTTGTGGCCAAGGTAGGTTGCTATTGAAAATTGGTGAAATCGGATGATAAACTTTTTCGATATCGAAAATTTCGAAAATCACATAAATTGAGATGTCTCGGTAGCTGAAATGGCTAAAATGATATAATTTTATAGGTGAAAATCCCCCTGGTCATTCTCTTATGAGTTTTCCATAAATTTTATATAGTGGGCGTGGCATCGCCCACTTTTAAAGGAGGCATTTTTTAAACATCGACTGGTCGTAACATTAGACTGATTAGGGTAGAATGATGAAATTTTGCACATGGCCTGCTAGTATCTTTGGAAGTATACCTGATAAAATTGGATAAAATCGCCCTCCAACCACGCCCACTTTCGATATCGAAAGCTTCGAAAATCACCTAATTGACATAATTCGGTAACCGAAATTGCTAAAATGATATAGTTTGGTAGGTTGAGCCCCCTAGTCATACTATTATGAGTTTTTGATAAATTTTTTAAAGGGGGCGTGGCACCGCCCACTTTTAAGGAAGCCATAATTGAAAATTCGACTGGTCGTAACTTTTAAACCAATTACGCTTGAAGAATGAAATTGGTACAAGGTATACTAGCATAATAGGGAGTATACCTGATGAAATTGAACGAAATCGCTACCCAACCACGCTCACTTCCGAAATGGAATATTTCGAAAATCATATGGGTATTTAATGTTCGGCGTACCCGAACTTAGACTTCCTTAATTGTTTTAACTAAAACTTTAAGATTCTGAGTTGTTGAAAAACTTGGAGATGGAGTTCTAATTTAGGGTGAGCTTTTTATAAAATATTTTTTTTTTTTAAGACAGATTTCTAGTGAGTTTTTGGACCATGATAAAAGGATTCTAATACAATTGGGAAGAAACTTTGAGCAAACGCGTTCCTCCCACTACATGTTCCTCTACCTTACTTTGTGGATGGGTTTTAGCTGACGTAAGCACTCAATACTATATCACAATAATCTACAGTCCCTTACAAAACTCCCGTCAATTTTTATTGCGCGGCTATTAGATCAAAGCCGATTTAGAAACTAGTTTTATAATTATTTTCTCAAAACTAATAATTTTTTTGTCTATTTTCCAGCAAAGTGCAATCCAGTTCGCATGAACAATTTGTTGATCAACTCACCACATTCGGGCTATAATTTATTTTAACAAACTTGTAATTATTTTTATACCCAGCTGTACTTGTACACAGGGTATTATAACTTTGTTAGGATAACGGTTGGTTGTACAGGTATAAAGGAATCGAGATAGATATAGACTTCCATATATCAATATGATCAGGATCGAAAAAAAATTTGATTGAGCCATGTCCGTCCGTCCGTCCGTCCGTCCGTCCGTCCGTCCGTCCGTCCGTCCGTCTGTCCGTTAACACGATAACTTGAGCAAATAATGAGATATCTTCACCAAATTTGGCATGCGTACTTATTTGGGTTCAGAATAGATTGCTATTGAAAATGGGTAAAATCGGACCATAACCACGCCCCTTTTTCGATATCGAAAATTTCGAAAAACGTATAAAATGGGTTAATTCAATATTAGAAGCAGCTACAATGATAAAATTTGCAATATGTATTGATTTAGATGTTCTAAGGCCGATTTTATAAAAAATTTTGAAAAGGGGGCGTGGTACCGCCCACGTATATTTGAAGAAATTTTAAAATTTTGACTCTTAATAACTTCAGAACAGTTTATGCTAGTATAACGAAATTTCGTAGAGGACATACTATTGTTGTGGTAAATTCAGCTATAGAAAATAAACGAAATCGCTTCGCGACCACGCCTACTTTTTCATAAAAGTTATATTGAAAGGAGGTGGAAATATTGAAAAGTCCATATCTAATTAACTGATTTAGCTATAATAATATAATTTGGTACATACATCAACTTTCATATTCTTTACATAATTTTTTCAAAATTTTGGAAAGTGGGCGTGGCACCGCCCACTTATGAGTCAAGCAATTTTTAAATTCGACTGCTAACAACTTCAGAACGGTGTGAGATAGATTTACGAAACTAGGTACCAGGCATGTTATGTTTATGTAGAGTACTACCACAGAAAATAAGAAAAATCGGTGAACGATCACGCCCACTTTATGTGCACAGCTGGGTATGTAATGTTCGGTTTCACCCGAACTTAGACTTCCTTACTTGTTATACTATATATTTTTTGCCATAAAATTTTTAATGTGATACCATGTAATGTCCATTGTAATTGTTTTCATTTATGTGTAATATTTTCCATACACATTTTTTTTTTTTTTTTGAATAGTCAAAATATTTATGAAGCATGCTTTGCTACGTTTAATTCACATGAAACTAAAGTCAAAAGGCCAAACTATGCGATGCAGGTTAAACTTTACGATTTTAAGACACGCGCTTGCAACGCTTTTAACAAAAACCTAACCTGAAATGCTTCGCCTGCCCCAAACTGGGCTTGGTTCACCGCTGTGTAGCTGGTGTTGTTTTTGTGGTTACAATGCGTTTTATTGGACAAGCCTTTTGTCTACTTGGCTATTATTTTGTTCGTTAACTTTACGAGTAAGTATAACTCACAGTGTTTTTTTTTTTTTTAGATTTTTTTCGTGTGTGTGTTTTCTGTTGTTGCATCTGTTTTGTTGCTTTTATAGCGTAGATGCACGCAAACGCAAAGAGTTTCCGTTGTTAGTAGCCGTTAGCAGCCGGAAGGCGTTGAAAATGTCGCGTTTTAATGGGATTATAGCTAGTTAATATATGTATGTGTGTACATATGAAGTTAATAAAGCGGTTGGAAATATGGAAATGCGAAGTTATAGAAATTTTATAAATTTTATGTATTTTTTTGTGATAGCGGTGTTTATCAAATTATGTCGCTCAAACTTGCTCAAGGTAAATAAACTCTGTTAACTACATACATGCGTTTAAATATGGGAGTTGGAGTAAAACTTTACTTTTTAGCAGAAAATAAAATAAAAAAAAAGTTCCTCAAAATGATTCCAAAATACAGAAAAATTATCCCAAAATTACCCCAAATTGACCACAAATCGATCCCAAAATGATCCCAAATTAACCGTAAAATGACCCAAAATGATCCCAAAATTCCCCAAAATTGACCCCAAAAATACCTTAAAATGATCCAAAAAATAACATAAAACGAAATAATATAAAACAAAATAAATTAAAAGAAATAAATTATAAAATAAGTAACACAAGCAAAAAAAAATACAAAAAAAAAAAAAAAAATAATAATAAATTTGAAAAATAAAAAAAAAAGTAAAACAAAAAAAAAAAACAAAATAAAAAAATAAAAAGAAAAGGTTAAAAAAAAATAAAATCAACACAAATAAAAAAATAGGAAAAATACAAAAACAAAAAATAAAAAAATATATTAAAAATATAAATAAAAATAAATAATAAAAAATTAAAAATTTAAATAAAATTTTATAAAATTAAGAGAATAAAGGAAAAAATTTAAAAAAAAAAAATAAAATTAAAAAATTAAATTAAATAAAGTAAACAAAAAAAAAAATTTTAAAAAAATAAAAAACAAAAAAAATAAAAACATGAAAAAAAATTAAATAAAAAAAATAAATAATATAAAAACATAAAAAAGAATAAATAAAAAAATAACTAAAATAAAATAAACAGAAATAAAAGATAAGAAAAATAAAACTAAACAAAAAAATTAAAAATTTGTAGAATAATAAATATATTAAAATAAAATAAATAAAAATAACTAACAAAAAATTAAAACAAGTAAAAAAATTTTATAAAATTAAGAAAGAAAAGAAAAAAAATTAAAAAAAATAAAATTAATTAAAATAAATTAAATATAGTAAAATAACTAAAAAAATAAAAAATAAAAATTAAATTAAAAAAGTAATAAGAAAAAAAAAAAAAAAATAAAAATAAAAAAAAAAAAAAAAAAAATAAAAATAAAAAAATAAATAATATAAAAAAATAAAAAAGATTACATTAAAAAAATAACTAAAATAAAATAAACACGAATAAAAGAAATTGGGAAAAATAAAATAAAAATAAGAAAAAAATATGGAATAAAAAATATATGTATTAAAATAAAATAAATAAAAATAACTAATAAAAAATTGAAAAAAATATAAAATTAAGAGAAAAAAAGAAAAAAATTGAAAAAAATTAAATTAAAAAATTAAATGAAATAAATTAAATTAAGTAAAATAATTAAAAAAAAATAATAAAAAATATCTAAAATAAAATAAATAAAAATAACTAATAAAAAATGAAAACAATTAAAAAAATTAAAAAAAAAATTACTAAAAAAATAAATCAAAATAAATTAAAAAAAAAATAAAAAAAAAAGTAAAAAAATATAGACGAAAAAAATAAAAATAAAAAATAAATAATAAAAAAAATAAAAAAGAATAAATAAAAAAATAACTAAAATAAAATAAACACGAAAAAAGAACATAAAAAATTACAAAAAAAAATATAGAATGAATAAAATCTATATTAAAATAAAATAAATAAAACAATTAATAAAAAATTTAAAAAGTTAAAAGAAATTTATAAAATTAGAAGAAAAATAGAAAAAAATTTAATTTAATAAATTAAATAAAATAAAATAACTAAAAAATAAATCAAAATAAATTTAAAAAAAATAAGAAGAAAAAAGTAAAAAAAATATAAATGAAAAAAAATTAAAATAGGAAATAAATATTATAAAAAAAGAATAAATAAAAAAAAAAAATAACTAGAATAAAATAACCACAAATAAAAGAACATAGGAAAAATAAAATAAATTTAAATAAAAACTAAGAAAAAATATAGAATAAAGAATATATTAAAATAAAATAAATAAAAATTATTATTAAATAAAAAATTTTTAGAAAACTAACAGAAAAAAGAAAGTAACTAAAATAAAATAAGCACAAATAAAAGAACAAAGGAAAACTAAAATAAAATTAAATAAAAAATAAGAAATAAATATAGAAGAAAAAATATATTTAAATAAAATAAATAATAAAAAAATTATAAAATTAAGGGACAAAACGAGAGAAAAGTAAACAAAAATTAAACTAAAAAATTTAAAAATTAAACAAAATAAATTAAATAAGCTAAAATAACTAAAAAAAAATAAATAAAAATAAATAATAAGAAAAGAGTAAAAAATGTAAACAAAAAAAAATAATTAAAATTAAAGAAATGTATAATAAAAAAAATATTGATCCCGCAGACTTCGTTCTGCACAAAATAGATTTTTGTTTAATTCATTTCCAAAAATGGCTTTTTCTCAAATTTTCACAAATTTGACTTCATTTTGTATGAAGAAATTTTCAAAATTTGAGAAAAGGTTTCGAAAAAGCAATTGCTGTTTTTATTGTTTGTTTATTAATTTATTCCACTGTTTGATGAACGTTTGCAAGGTCTGAAGTCTCGGCGCACTACCATAATATTACCTATACTGAGATTGCCTAGGAAAAGAATGCAAAAAAGTACGAATATAAAAACCTTTAGAACACCGTACCGACTGAAACAATCCCTTATAGATAGGCGCTATTGTTAAAGCAAAAACAACAACCTGCTCGAAGAATAGAATATTAGCTCGAGAAACAACTTTTTTTTAGCCATCTGCAACTATCTACATTTTTACCAACTACCAAAATTTGGTAATTTTGCGTAAACAAAAAAAAATCGTTCTTCTAGGAAACCTCGAAACTAATTTCAAATTCAAACCGCTATTCAACAGCAGTCACTAAAAGTGTGTGTTTCGTAATTGCACCGCACTGATTGTGCACAAAAAATTTTAACAACCAAAGCATCAAACCAAAAATAGTGCTGAATAAAATTGCAACTGTAATTTAAGCATGCATTGTTTTGCTGGCCTCTAAGCTTTTTGCAACCAAATAAAAAAAATTAAAAAAAAAAAACACCAAGCAAAAAACACACAGCTATGTACGCTAAACCCTTTGTGGCAGTCGAGTGGAAAAGAGCTGACAAGCCTAGTCACCTGGTGACTAGTTGTTATTGGTGGTTTTTGTTGTTGTTATTGTGCTTTGTTGTAGATTTTTTTAAACTTATTTCTGTTTTAATTTTCTTGTTAAACTTTTTCTACGTAAGTAATACATACACACATTTATATGTATGTATGTAGGTATGCTTTTACGCAAGTTAGTCAGTAGTTTTCGTTGCTATACTGTCATTCGTTGGTTGCTGTTTTTGTTGTTTTTTTTTTCTCATTTAAGTTCGCTGGCCGTTCATGAACTACAAAAGCCGCTGGATTGTTAAGTTGCGGTTGTTGGCTTCACTGCGTCACGTTGTGTTGGGCTCAAGCCGTTCGATGACGACTGCAGCAGGGAGGCGGTGGCGCTACTCGCTGTTATTGGGCTCAAATTCAAGCACAGCACAACAGAGATACTTTTGCATTTAACTATGCAACAATAATGCGTTTGTAGATATCAATGCCTGTAGATGCATTTGTTTGTGTGCGTGAGTGTGTGTGCCTTCATACGTGTGCTTGCAACTACGAGTGTAATGGCAGCTAAACCGCAGCACTACAAAGTTGCATTCAAATGCGATGGAAATTCAGCCGCAAAACAGCGAAGAAAAAGTTTGTATCAATATGTAGAAAAAAAAACAGAAAAAATATACCTTTATAAGGGCGAACTTGCGAAGAAAGTCTAAACTTTTTATTTTTTTCTTAATAATATTTTTCTCGTTTTTTTGTTTTGTTTGCAGCTTATCTCTGTTGTGGCAGCATTGATTTTTGAGCTTTTTATTTTACTTTTGCATTTGAAAATGAGCGTGCAATGTGTAAAAAGATACTTTTCACAAACTGCTATTTCCATTGAAATGGCGTAAATGCAAACTAAACAAGCGAGAAATTACGCAGATGTGTAGAAACGTAGAGATTAAGGCTTGTAAAATAGGGTTAGTTGAAAATGCAAATTTTTTTGAAAACAGAATTTTTTCAATATAAAAAAAAAAAAAAAAAAATACTGAACATTTTCACTCAATATTTACGATTTTGGACCAAAAAAGCTGTCTACTAATTACTTTCTTTCTAATATAAACAATTATTTATCTTATAACTTTAAACGAGCTAAACTTGTATATTTGTATATCCGGACTATCTCGGGAACCGCTCGACCGATTTGGATGAAATTTTGCACATACATAGTATGATTGATTCTAAGACTATCCACTGGGGGTTGCCACCTGGGGCGGTTTGCAGGGTTGCCACCTCTCTCAATTTTTTTAAATTTTATAGATAAAAATATGCCAATATGGGTAGGTATTAAATGAAAGGTATTTTCAGCGACATGCCAACCAAAATATTTTCAAGTTGGGTTGCCACCTAGGATTGCCACCTTACTGCAGTTATTTTGTATATCCGGACTATCTCAGGAACCGCTTGACCGATGTGCATGAAATTTGGCATATAGATAGTATGATTGATTCTAAGAGTAGCCACTTGGGGGGTGTACGGGGTTGCCACCTATCAAATATGGGTATCAAATGAAAGGTATTTTTGCCGACATTCCTACTAAAATATTTTCAAGTAGAGTTGCCGCCTAGGGTTACCATTTCACCGTATTGTATTTGTATTGTATATTTTTGGGATCATATTTGGATTATTTTTGAATCATTTTGAGATCACTTTGGGATAATTTTGGGGCTATTTTTAGATCATTTTGGGTTCAATTTTGGATTAATTTGGTACAATTTTGGGGTCATTTTCGGATCATTTTGGAGTTATTTTGGGATCATTTTTGGATCATTTTGGGATAATTTTTGGGTCATTTTGGAAACGTTTGAAGGTATTTTTGGGGTCGGTTTGGGATTACTCCAGGATTATTTTAGATCATTTTTGGATAATTTTGGGCTCATTTTCGATCATTTTGGGTACATTTAAGGGTGTTTTGGGGTCATTTGGGAATCATTTTTGGATACTTTCGGGGTCGTTTTGGGGCTATTTTGGGCTCATTTTTGGGTAGTTTTTAAGATTATTTTGGGATTATTTTAGGGTAATTTTTGGATCATTTTGGGTAAGTAAAGTTAGCGGAAGATTGATTACACCGAGCAAGCTTGGTCACCCAGGTACTTTCTTAAAAAATAGTGAGCATTTTTTTTTTTTTTTTTTGTAATTTACCTCATGTAAAACGAAAGAATATTTTTTAAGCACACCCTAATGAACATACGTTAGCATACATGTATTTAAAACCAGCATGTTACTTACATATATAAGCCATTTGTGTGTAAATATTATAGTCAAACAATGTCACAAAAAGTATTAAAGCTTGACACTAAGCTAAGAGATCAGGCGCGTATTCAGGGGATGGGTTCGGGGGGTTCGCACATCCCCCGACTGTAAAAAAGAGAAATTGGAGTATGAATCCCAAACTCATGGGATAATATTTTTTGATTTCCGGTCAAATGAGACATTTCAAATAACACAAATTGCGACAGAGCCATGTTTTTGCAGAGGAAGAAAGCTTCAGAAAGAAAAGTTCAAAAGTCATCATTAATATCAGGTGTGGTAGAAAAGTTATTTGGGGGCAAAGGTGAACATTTAGGGTTTTACGAGTTTTTCTCTTAAACGGTAATTTTTTCGAAAAATTATGTTCAACCTGAAAATTCACTATAAAAATCGTCCTAGCATTTTTATAAATTTCCAAGCCCTATCTCTATATGGGTATGAAATTCCTTGACCTAAAAATTCGATTTGAATGAAGTTTGCTAAAAGTGATCTGCTATGTAAGTAGAAAAATAAGACCAAAGTTCGCGTCAAAACTTTGTATGGTTAACGAGATATACGGGTTTGAATTCGCAATTTTTTGGTTGTTAGCCTTTTTTTAAAATTATATGACATGTAATTGACTTGCTAAGAAGAAACGGATTCCACGTTTTCTAAAGTATTTTTTCCGTTCTTTTCGAATATAAATTGAAAAAAATAAATTTTATAAAAATTTTGTAAAAATTTGATTGAAAAAATTTTATTATGCAATTGTTTTCAAATTTGGATATTTTTTCATATTTTTTTTTTTTTTACTTTAATTTAAGGCTTTATCTTTTTCCTTTAAATTTACACCTTTCTTGTAATGGACCTCAAAATTTTTAAATGTTCTTTCAAAAGACAATTTTTTTATTTTTCCTTTGTTTTTCTCTAGGCTTTGATAAATTTGGTTCGCGTCTGCACTAGTAACAAAATTAAACTTTAAGTCAATTCCTTTTTCCAGTCAAAATGGTTATTATAAAAAAAAAATTGGACCCTCCCCCCGAAAATATTTTTTGGATACGCACCTGTATGAGGTTTACTAAATTTCAAATGTCCGATTTTCTTCCATTCCAAAAATTTTAACTGATTGATTTATAAAATAAGCTAAGGCGAGTCAGAGCTTGGCTTGATTTTTAAGGAACATCTAGCAGGAAATCATATCACAAAAAAATAAAAAAAATTGCATGGGCCGTTTTTGGGAAAACCGCTAAGTAACGTCGTTTTTACACGGTGTCGCAAGTCTAAAAAAAGTCGAGAAAATCCTGAAATAGTCCCAAAATGATCCCAAAACGACTGAAAAGTGATCCCAAAATTACCCCAAAATGTCCTCAAAACGAAGCCAAAATAATTCCAAAGTGATCCCGAAATGAACTCAAAATGATCCCAAAGTGATCCCAATAGGCCCCAAAGTGATCCCAATAGGCCCAAAAGTGATCCCAAAATGACCCCAAAATGATCCCGAAATGATCCCAAAATGGCCCCAAAGTGATCCCACATGACCTCAAATTTATCCCAAAATGACCCAAAAATGGTCCCAAAATGACGACAAAATGATCCAAAAATGGTCCGGAAATAACCTCAAAATGATAATAAATAATCACAAAAAGACAACAAAATTACCCCAAAGTGATCCCAAAATTACACCAAAAAAGGTCCAAAAATGGCCCAAAAATTATCTCAAAACGATTAGAGCGAAAGAAGGGAAAGGGCAAGTATCCACAACGTCTATGGAAGCAAGGGCAATTAATGTTGCCTTTTTGCATTTTTGTAGTGGAAGGTGGTTGAGAAAAGATAATGATGCCCACTATTAAGGTACATAATACCCCTTTTACAATAGAACATGGCAACTTCTGGTGTGTTGCTTTTGAGTTTTTTCCTACAAGTTGACGGGACCTGCAGTTTTTTGCCGACTCCGAACGGCACTTGCAAAGCAAATGAATTTTTTGCTGAGAAGCTTCTCATGGCAGAAATACACCCGGAGAGTTGCCAAACTACTGCCGAGGGGCGACACCGTTAAGAAAAATTCTTGTTCTAAATAATTTTTGATGTTACTTTTGCCGGACATCGAACCGCCACGACTTGGTGTAGAAGGCCTTAGATTAAAATATAGAATAAATTTTCTTCCGGCAAGTGGACCCAGGACTGTCTTATTCTAAACTAACTATATATATACTTATAGATGGTTGGATTTACTTGAAATTCGGTATGTAGGTAGCGTTATGCCTAGGTTAAAGTATGGTATGAGTTTCCTTCCGGGAAGTGGACCAGGGATTGATCTATTCTAAATAATCGTATTTATGACTCGATGAGCTTGATATTTGGCGTGTAGCTGGCGTTGTATCTTCGGAGAAATGGTAAAAATGGTAAAATCTTATTCAGGTGATTTTCTTTGGCGTAGCAACGCACTATTACTATTTTTTCATAAAAATGGAACTTTAAATAACTTGTAATATAATGAAAAAAAAAAAAAAAATCAATATTATTTAAATTTCACAACTTCCAAACGAAGCCATTTAACATTTCAAAACTACGCGTATAATTAAAAAATGTTTTACGTGCAGTACATGCTTGGTGAGAATCATTATTTTACGCTGTTTTGTTGTTGCATTTCTTGTGAACAACCTGTTCAGGCAGACTAATTACATTGTTAGTTAGAGCAGTGGAAATTGCGGAAATGCTCGAGGAAGTCGGTATTGTGTTAGTGGTTTAACAGAAACATACAAACGTATGAACAAAAGCATACTCCTATAAACAATGTGTTCAATTATAGAGCGAGATCCCAGAGCCTAAAAGCGTCACTTATTTTATAATGGATGAAACCAATACCGATCGATAGTCCTCCCCGAATCTAGAAAGAATGTGAAAATTTTAAAGCTGTACCTATGACAAGGGCCTAGGAATCGGGGGTCAAAGTCGCCAAAAAATGACCCTAACTTCACTTATTTTATAATGGATGATTTTCACATATTTGACGTAGATTTCCACCCCGCGTCAGTATCAAGTGTTGTTAGACCCGTACCAGTGACAAGGCTCCAGCCAGACACCCCCAGTTCGCGGATTTTCCTATGGAAATTTATTCTGTTTTACTAATTTCACGCATTTGGGCCACTTTGGCTGCTTTTAACTACCCAATATTTTCCCATTTTTTGTAGAACACTACCCTCAAGTAGTATCAGGAATTTTTAGACTTCGTCCCATGGAAAAAACTTCAGCCAGACACCTCAAAACTCGGGAAATTTCACTAATTTTTACTGCGCTTTCACATGTTTAAGCGGATTTGACCAACTTTGGCCTCTTTTAAATAACAGATCTTTACACATGTATCGTAAAATGCTACCCTTAAGTAGAATCAAGAATTTCTAGACATCATCCCATGGAAAAAACTTCAGCCAGACACCTGAAAGTTCGAGAACTTTTATTTTCCTATTAATTTGCTTTCTCTTGTTTGTCCCACTTTTACTAATTTTAAATGATAGATCTTTTCACATGTGTCGTAGAACACTACCCTTAAGTAGTTTCAGTAATTTTTAGACCTCGTCCCATGGCAAAAACTTCAGCCAGACACTTCAAAACTCGGGAAATTTCACTCATTTTTACTGCGCTTTCACATGTTTAAGTGGATTTGACAAACTTTGACTACTTTTAAATAGCAGATCTTCACATATGTGTCGTAAACTGCTACCCTTAAGTAGAATCAAGCATTTCCAGACATCATCCCATGGCAAAAACTTCAGCTAGACACCTCAAAGTTCGGGAACTTTTATTTTCCTATTAATTTGCTTTCTCTTGTTTGTCCCACTTTTACAATTTCTAAACGACGGATCTTTTCAGATGTTTCGTAGGACACTACCCTTAAGTAGTTTCAGTCATTTCTAGACTTCGCCCCATGGCAAAAACTTCAGCCAGACACCTCAAAGCTCGGGATTTTCACAAATTTTTACAGAGATTTCACTTGTTTCAGCAGGTTTCTCCAACTTTGTCCACGTTTAAACGGCGGATCTTTACACATGTGTCGTATAACACTACCCTTAAACGGTATCAGGCATTTCCGGACTTCATTCCATGAAAAAAACTTAAGCCAAACAACCCAAAGCACGGGAACTTTTCATCATTTTTACTGTGCTTTCACATGGTCAAATGGGTTTACCCAACTTTGGCTGCTTTTAAATGGCGGATCGCTACAAATGTATCGTATAACACTACTATTAACTAATATTAGGCAATTTTAGACTTCGCCCCATGACAAAAACTTCAGCCAGACACCTCAAAGCTGAGGAAATTTCATAATTCTTGCTGCGAATTCACATGTTTAACTGCGTTGGTCTAACTTTGGCTGCTATTAAAGGGCAGATAATTTCACATGTGTCATAGAAGACTACCCTTAAGTGGTATCAGGTACTTTTTGACTTCGCCCCATGTCAAAAACTTCAGCCAGACACCTCAAAACCGAGGAATTTTTATAATTCTTACTGCACTTTCACATGTTTAAGCGAATTTGTCCAACTTTGGCTGTTTTTGAAAGGCAGATCTTTGCACATGTGTCGTGGAACACTATCTCCAAGTAGTATCAGGCATTTTTATACTTCATCCCATGGAAAAAACTTCAGCCAGACACCTCAAGCCTGAGGAATTTTCATAGTTCTTACTGCTTTTTCACATGTTTAATCGGGTTGGTCCAACTTCGGCTGCTTTTAAAGAGCAGATCTTTTCACATGTGTCATAGAAGACCCCCTTAAAGAAGGATCGGCTATTATTATACTTCGCCTCATGTCAAAAACTACAGTCAGACACCTCAAAACTGAGGAATTTTCATAATTATTACTGCGATTTCACAGGTTTAAGCGAGTTGGTCCAACTTTTGCTGTTCGTAAAGGGCATATCTTCACACATGTGTCATAGAAGACCACCTTAAAGAAGTATCGGGTATTTTTTATACTTTGCCCCATGTCAAAAATTTCAGCCAGACACCTCAAAACTGAGGAATTTTCATAATTCTTACTGCGATTTCAAAGGTTTAAGCGAGTTCGTCCAACTTCGGCTGCTTTTAAAGAGCAGATCTTTTCACATGTGTCATAGAAGACCCCCTTAAAGAAGGATCGGCTATTTTTATACTTCGCCCCATGTCAAAAACTACAGCCAGACACCTCAAAACTGAGAAATTTTTATAATTCTTACTGCGTTTTCACATGTTTGAGATGGTTCGTCTACCTCTGGCTGCTTTTAAAGGGCAGATATTTTCAATGTGTCATAGAGGACCACCCTTACGTGGTACCAGGTACTTTTAGACTTCGCCTTATGACAAATACTTTAACCAGACACCTTAAATCTGGGTAGTTTTCATAATTCTTACTGTGCTTTCGATTGTTGAAGCAGGTTTGTCCAACTTTGACTATTTTTAAAAGGCGAATATTTACACATGTGTCGTAGAACGCAACTCTTAAGTGGTATCAGGCATTTTTGGAGATCTTCCCATGACAAAAACTACATCCAAACACCTCAGAGCTCGAGTTTTTTTTCGCAATTGATCTCTCCATAGGACATGATCAAGAAAATTAGAACAGTTCAGCCCATACAAAGTGTTCAGATGTGGAATTTGTTGCATTTCAGACAATGTCACTCTTATGTCGCTACCTTGCAGCGAAAGCAACTAGTTGAAAACTACTTTACAACTAGTTGGTGCACCGAGCTTATATGGAACAAAGACAGAACACTGACTAGTTGGGCCCGGTGTTCTGTCTTTTTATAAGCAACTGGTATTTTTTACGTGTTGATGTCCTACAAGATGTCAATTTCAGAAATACCAGTTTCATGCTAGTTGTAAGATACCAGTTCCATACTAGTTCATCCTGGACTAGTATAATTTCCATAAAATGAACTAGTCCAAAAAGGACTAGTATGGAATATACTAGTCAAAAAGGCTTTTAACCTGGACTAGTATGATTTCAACCAGAATTTTCCTGGCTTACCCTTTATTTTATCATTTGACTTTATTTTCATGTTTATTCTTAAGAAAGCAGCGGCTATTTGTATTTACCCAATCACGAAAAAGCATCTATGAATTATAAAAGAAAACGAAACGAATGAATTTTGTTTTTTTCAACTGGTATAATTTCATCCAGAAAAATCTAGTTGTATACTAGTATGGAATGGATATTTCCTGACTAGTATGGGTTCAGCCGAAAAATTCTATTTGTATACTGGTATGAAATGGATATTTCCTGACTAGTATGAGTTCTGCCAGAAAATTATAGTTGTATACTAGTATTTTTCTGATTAGTTTGAGGTTTCGCTGCAGGGAACTCGCTTAAACCTGTGAAATCGCAGTAAGAATTATGAAAATTCCTCAGTTTTGAGGTGTCTGGCTGTAGTTTTTGACATGGGGCGAAGTATAAAAATACCCGATGCTTCTTTAAGGTGGTCTTCTATGACACATGTGTGTAGATATGCCCTTTACGGACAGCAAAAGTTGGACCAAATCGCTTAAACCTGTGAAATCGCAGTAAGAATTATGAAAATTCCTCAGTTTTGAGGTGTCTGACTGTAGTTTTTGACATGGGGCGAAGTATAAAAATACCCGATACTTCTTTAAGGGGGTCTTCTATGACACATGTGAAAAGATCCGCTCTCTAAGAGCAGCCGAAGTTGGACCAACCCGATTAAACATGTGAAAAAGCAGTAAGAACTATGAAAATTCCTCAGGCTTGAGGTGTCTAGCTGAGGGTTTTTCCATGGGATGAAGTATAAAAATGCCTGATACTACTTGGAGATAGTGTTCCACGACACATGTGCAAAGATCTGCCTTTCAAAAACAGCAAAAGTTGGACAAACTCGCTTAAACATGTGAAAGTGCAGTAAGAATTATAAAAATTCCTCAGTTTTGAGGTGTCTGGCTGAAGTTTTTGACATGGGGCGAAGTCAAAAAGTACGTGATACCACTTAAGGGTGGTCTTCTATGACACATGTGAAATTATCTGCCCTTTAAAAGCAGCCAAAGTTAGAGCAACGCAGTTAAACATGTGAATTCGCAGCAAGAATTATGAAATTTCCTCAGCTTTGAGGTGTCTGGCTGAAGTTTTTGACATGGGGCGAAGTCTAAAAATGCCTAATATTAGTTAATAGTAGTGTTGTACGATACATTTGTAACGATCCGCCATTTAAAAGCAGCCAAAGTTGAGTAAACCCATTTGACCATGTGAAAGCACATTAAAAATGATGAAAAGTCCCCGTGCTTTGGGTTGTTTGGCTTAAGTTTTTTTCAAGGAATGAAGTCCGGAAATGCCTGATGCTGTTTAAGGGTAGTGTTATACGACACGTGTGTAAAGATCCGCCGTTTAAACGTGGACAAAGTTGGAGAAACCTGCTGAAACAAGTGAAATCTCTGTAAAAATTAGTGAAAATCCCGAGCTTTGAGGTGTCTGGCTGAAGTTTTTGCCATGGGGCGAAGTATAGAAATGACTGAAACTACTTAAGGGTAGTGTCCTACGAAACATCTGAAAAGATCCGTCGTTTAGAAGTTGTAAAAGTGGGACAAACAAGAGAAAGCAAATTAATAGGAAAATAAAAGTTCCCGAACTTTTAGGTGTCTGGCTGAAGTTTTTGCCATGGGATGATGTCTGGAAATGCTTGATTCTACTTAAAGATAGCATTTTACGACACATGTGTGAAGATCTGCTATTTAAAAGTAGTCAAAGTTTGTCAAATCCACTTAAAAATGTGAAAGCGCAGTAAAAATTAGTGAAATTTCCCGAGTTTTGAGGTGTCTGGCTGAAGTTTTTGCCATGGGACGAGGTCTAAAAATTACTGAAACTACTTAACGGTAGTGTCCTACGACACATGTGAAAAGATCTATCATTTAAAATTAGTAAAACTGGGACAAACAAGAGAAAGCAAATTAATAGGAAAATAAAAGTTCTCGAACTTTCAGGTGTCTGGCTGAAGTTTTTTCCATGGGATGATGTCTAGAAATTCTTGATTCTACTTAAGGGTAGCATTTTACGATACATGTGTAAAGATCTGTTATTTAAAAGAGGCCAAAGTTGGTCAAATCCGCTTAAACATGTGAAAGCGCAGTAAAAATTAGTGAAATTTCCCGAGTTTTGAGGTGTCTGGCTGAAGTTTTTTCCATGGGACGAAGTCTAAAAATTCCTGATACTACTTGAGGGTAGTGTTCTACAAAAAATGGGAAAATATTGGGTAGTTAAAAGCAGCCAAAGTGGCCCAAATGCTTGAAATTAGTAAAACAGAATAAATTTCCATAGGAAAATCCGCGAACTGGGGGTGTCTGGCTGGAGCCTTGTCACTGGTACGGGTCTAACAACACTTGATACTGACGCGGGGTGGTAATCTACGTCAAATATGTGAAAATCATCCATTATAAAATAAGTGAAGTTAGGGTCATTTTTTGGCGACTTTGACCCCCGATTCCTAGGCCCTTGTCATAGGTACAGCTTTAAAATTTTCACATTCTTTCTAGATTCGGGGAGGACTATCGATCGGTATTGGTTTCATCCATTATAAAATAAGTGACGCTTTTAGGCTCTGGGATCTTGGTCTATTACACCAGTTTGGACTAACCATAAATAAATTCATAGCCATGCATACATTAATGCGAGCTTTAATAAAAGCCTATGTTATGTTAAATTAGTGCTGCCATGAAAAAAAAAACGAAACAAATTTACTCATTTACAGTTTATTGTGCCTGAGTTATGTATTTTTAAAATGTAAATTTAAATAGTTATGCATAATTTTATGATTATTCTACGCTGCGGGTGTTGTGTTTATGCTATTTTAATGTTGTTGTTTTTTAAATTATGTAGTTAAAAAAATACGTCCGATGTTAACAATTAATTAAGTAATAAAATAAGAAAATAGTGTGCAAGTGTGAGGTTTTTTCACAAATTAGTAATAAGGTTGAAGTTTTTTTGTTTTTTTTTTTTACTGATAAGAGCTCTTTTACTAATTAACTTACCTAGGCGTTGATTCAATCAAAATCGCGGTCATTTATTATCCATTATTCAATGCTGTTCATTCAACTAGTTGTACAGTGTATGTTTTCAAAAGGTGATAATACCTTTAATACCTTAATTTTTGAAATCGGTTGATTAGTTTACGCGTGACATAAATTTTTTGGCAGTGTAATATAGAATTTTTACAGTGTATGTTTTCAAAAGGTGATTTTGATATCCTTCCAACGGTATAAAAATTTTTGAAATCGTTTCATTAGTTTACGCGCGATATCAAAATATAAGAAAGCAACCAAGAGATGCATTTACTTAAATAAATTTAAAAAAAAGAAAAAAAAGCGCAATTTTAGTTTTCAGATATGTTATATATATTAAATAGACCTTTCTAAAAAAATACTTATTTTTCAAAATCGCTTCATATTTGAAGTGTTTTTTCAGTTTCAAATTTTATTTTGGAAAACACTTTTTTTTTCAGTGTACTAATTTTTACAATGAATTTTTGGAAAACTAATTTCAATACCTTTCTAATGGTATGAAGAATTTTGAAATCGGTAAAGCCATTCCGTAGTAATCACACTTTCAAAGTACCTGTTATCTTCATTTTTCGATTTTTTTCGAATATTTTGATACCTGCCACGCCCACTATTTTTCGAAAATTCAATTTCTACAAACGAGGTTGTGTTTGGGTAGGTAAGTTGTAAGGTATAAGTTGTACCTCTATGCAAAATGTCTTCAAATTCTGAGTAGGTCGGGTTCAATGCATATCTATGGTTTGATATGAACTTCATCATAGATATATAAACTAAAATAAGTGTTACTTTAACACCAAAAGGAGTCAAATTGAAAAAAAGTTCTCAAGAGTTCTTATATCGACTTCTCCGAGAATCGAACTCAGGTGTCTTAAACGTTCAACCCAACCACGCTTATCACGTTGCTTTGTTGCCTTTATCGAGAATCGAGCTCACACTATTTGACTGCTAAACGGATGTCTCTACCATGATGCCGTCGTGTACTTGTGCTTCGCGGCGTCTAGTTAATTGCAGCTTTGTTCTAAATGTCACCACACTTTCTCACGTTCCATTTTTGCATTCACCGAGAATTGAGCTGAGACTATTTGATTTGAGTTTATTGTTTTTGAAATGACAGCTCCTTCGCAGTTGCATTAGCTGCAGAAGTTTGTTGTTTCAACAAAAAATTTTATTTGATTAACAAAAACTCTGTCAGTTGTACTAAATTTAATTAAATGATGCAATAAATTTAAAATGACAGTTCCTTCGCTGTTAAATTAACTAGAGGAAATTTTTATTTTAACACAAAATTGATTTTGATAAAAAAAAAATCGGTCAGTTTTACCAAGTTTTGTTAATTAAAATTGACCAAACTATGACTGTTCAATCAAAAATTGAATGCAGTCACTTCAACAAAAAATTTCGTTCAAATAACCAAAATTTGTTAAACTTCAGGATAACAGTACGAGATTGGTGATAATACCGGTACCATTTTTTTCTGTGTACCTTTTTTGTGGGCTGCGATTGCTTGATTATGTAGTTTTTCGTGTTCTGAACGAACCTGAACTGAGAGCATTGTTTGCGGTAAGAGGTATTTTGAAAATAGAGGCTTCGTTGATATACAGCACGAGAGCCAACTTTTCATTCTCTTTACGACAGAGGTCGCAATATCATTAAGTAAATCCCAGGTAACTGCTGCGGTTCTAACTTCAAATTGATCATGGATATGATATGGTATATGGTAATGGCATGAAACGTTTGGGAACCATTTTGTCAGCTATGTTGTGTTTTTGCCCAAGATGCGCGCGGGTCCATCTAATCTATGCATCGGCGACCCATTGATCTTAAGATCAGTCAAACAAGTTGGACTCATCACACAGACACGTTGCGCTCTGTAACAGGTATCACGATATTTTGATATATTTATCGATAACAGAGTTATCAGTCGAAATGTTGGTTCGCGTATACTTTGAGGGGCCCTCGATGGTGTTAGTGCGATGTGGGTACCAATGGAAAGGTGGTGACAAGTGATTTAACATGTTTTATCTATTTTTACCATATAAGACCAAGATTTATAGATATTCACCAAAACGTGGGCCAGGAGTGTAGCTATAAGGTTTTTGTGGAAAATGGGTCTAAAATGAAAGGTGTTGATAAGAGTTTTAAAGGAGAGTTTTTTTTAAGTCCTTTTTGGGGATAGAATTCTCAATCCTACTAGAGATAGGGATATGGATGACAATTAGAAAAACAATATGAAAAGAGAAAGGCATATGAAAAGGATGAAGGTGGGGTGAACGGGAAAAAAGGATCTGGAACTGAAATGAGGAGGGCGAGTCACATTTTATAAATGCCGGGTCTACTAGAACTATATAATAAAGAAGTTTTTATTATTGTTATCATATTTATGAATAAAATTTGTTAGCGCACAAATATTTTTATGAGTCTTTATGAACATACATAGGTACTTACAAGCATATCACACTGCCTTTCGCATATCATTGTTGATTTACGATTTTGTTAAAAAAAAAAAAACAAAGATCTAAGGTCTAGTGAGAGCGAACATAATATACCCAGCTGCATTATCATAACTTTTTTTCCGGAATACTCCAAGTGTAAACCAATCTCTCGGCACTGTTCATGATAGTGAATCCTACAGATGAATGATCTTTGTACGTGGAGAGAGGACTGTACTTCTCCTTGTTCCTATTTGAATATCACAGCATAGATGCTCGTTCACAAATCTCGTGTTCACAGCTGAGTATAAAAAAAGTTATAATTATTTGATTATTATGCCATTCACGACGTAAATGAATGCGACTGACTGTCAACGACACAACGAATCAAGCAGAGTCTAAAAGACATTAAGCTACCACCAAAGAATAAATGCAACGAATGCAAAGCCACATATGATAAAAACATACTTACAATCCCACAATTGGTGTTGCTGCTAATGCTTGCTGGTGGTCACTCATCATACTCGACACATGCAAAACTACTCGGCACCTTAACGCAATTTGTAATGCACTTAAAAAAATTATTAAAACAAGAATTATGTAAATGCTCAAATGTATGTACGTGCAAATGCAAGTTTGTTAGCTAACTACTTTATGAGTTCTTTGACTGCGACACAAATGGTCATATATATTTTTTTAAACTTATGCATAGATATTTGCATTACTGTATACTTATATGCTTGATACATAACGCACTTATCTTATAACTTTAAACGAGCTAAACTTGTATATTTGTATATCCAGACTATCTCGGGAACCTCTTGATCGATTTGGATACAGTTTTGAATATAGATAGCATGATTGATTCTAAGACTATACACTTGGGGGTTGCCACCTTGGGGGATTTACAGAGTTGCCACCTATCTCGATTTTTTTAAATTTTGTTTCAAGATATGCCAATATGGGTATCAAATGAAAGGAATTTTCAACGACATACCAACTAAAATATTTTCAAGTAGGGTTACAACCTCACCGCAGTCGAGAACCGCTTGTATTATTGATTCTAAATCGGTCGATTGATTATAAAACTATCAATTTTTGGGATCATTTTTGATTATTCGGTGATTCATTTTTGGGTAATTTTGAGTACATTTAAGGGTCTTTTTGTGGTCATTTTCGAATCGTTTTTGGATCATATTATTGTCATTTTGGGATAATTTTGTTATTATTTTTGGGACGTCTTTATTAAAAAAGGATTCCACCTGTTCAAAAATTAGGTAAATTTTCTTTGTGTGTATTCTCTTACAAAAAAAAAAAAAAAAATAATGGCGGCGATATACTATACCAACAGGTTATCAGAACCTCTAATGAGATATTTAGCCGAGCTTCTCTTTCCAACTTGTGGTGTGTTGCTTTTTGAGTTTTCCTACAAGTTGGCGGGACCTACAGTTTTTTGCCGACTCCGAACGGCACTTGCAAAGCAAATGAATTTTTTGCTGAGAAGCTTCTCATGGCAGAAATACACCCGGAGAGTTTGCCAAACTACTGCCGAGGGGCGACACCGTTTTAGAAAATTCTTTTTCTAAATAATTTTTGACGTTACTTTTTCCGGGCATCGAACCGTCACGACTTGGTGTAGAAGGCCGAACACTTAACCGCTACACCACGGCGGCTAATGATTATCGCGTTCTAACGGCAATTAGTATTTGTGTAGAGTTACTTGCAGCTAGAGGAGACAGGGATAAGCAGAAGAATTGCATCTTTTTGACAATAGCCCACCGGCTGTTTGATGATTTTCAAGTTTTGGTATGAATAAAGTGAAGTAGAAATTCATGCTTAAACTTTCACAAAATGAGCATCATTTATTATAATCGAAACATATGATTGTGCCTATGTGCTAATGATGATTCGCCAAACAATTATTCAAGATCATTAATTTTCAATAGTGTTTATAGGTTAACCAAAACAAAATAGTTGGATAATCATGAGTTTGCATCATTTATGATAACGCACTCATCATCTTCTTTGGGTACTTGTTGACATAACCTGATTCCTAACCAAAGAAGTTCCCACCGAGTTCCAGTAACATTGCTTTAGATATCCTCAAAATTTTCTGATAAAAAGTATTATATATTCGACAGAAAGTAAGTTTACGCCAAAAAGCATTTCCCTGAATTACTCATCGAGTTGTTTACCAGAGATCATATGGCAAAAACACCCGGCTTGCGTAAGGAACTTGAGCCCACCATAGCCTCACCTAAAATTTAGTAATGCAACGAAACAAACGATTATGTAATTATCAATGCCTGACTTCTCTTTGCTAAGTGATTTATATGTTTTTAATTAGTCTCACCATTTACAACACCTAAGTACTCCATCATTCAACTATTGTTTGTAAATTGTAAACAGATATAATAACAAAATTAATTTGACATTATAATTACCTTGAAAAAAATGGTGTTAACAATAATAGTTTTTCTAACAATATAAACATTTTCTACCAGCAAATGCACTTAGCAAGTCACCAAATTTGACAGCTGAGCGACAACAACAATAAAGAAAAAATGGCATGTATTAGTGGCCGCCCAAAGGTCAGTGTTCCAATGAAGAAGCGGTCGCGAAGTGGGGCTAAAAATTCATTTTTAATTGTAGAAAAGTGACAGCAGTTTTGTTAAAAGTTTTTTTCTTACGATGTTGCTTCAATATTTTTGCTATACTAATTGCCCATGCCCTACACAAACTTACTTGGCAGTTATTTCGTTTCCTGTCACTTAGTGTGGTGATTTTCGTGAATACGCTGTCTTACTAACACTTGCGGGTATTTTACAACATTTTATTTTTTGGACAAGCAAAATTACGATTTTTTTGTAACCATACATACATACATACCTACATGCTTACCACCTACAATTTTACATTTAAAAATAACTTAAAGAAAACACATTAAAATATTTTTTTGTTTTCTTGTTTTCCTCCTGCTTTGTTTGCTTCAGTAAATTGTTTTCTCTAGCAATTATCTAAATGGCTTTGTGGCCTAAACACCAGACCACAAACCCCTAAGCATTGTGATTTGACAGTTTGTCAGTCACTTGAAGGTGTTTCATATTTTGGTGGATTTTAATTTTTTACATTTAAAGCGAGTCATGCTGTTATTTCAAAGCGAGCACTTTTCCAGCCAGCTGATTGTTGCTTTGACAGGCCATGCAAATGTTTAGAGTAAAAAGGTAAGTTTTAGAAGCCATAGAGTTGGTAGGCTAATGGATCATGCGCGAGCATATATAGAGAGTTCTTTATTCTAAAAATTAGATCTGAGTTTATTGAAATTGTAAGAGCAGGTAACATCATTTTCTTTGCTTTCCTTTTCTTTTTTTCCTTTTCTTTCCTTTTATTTCCTTTTCGTTCCATTACTTTTTCTCATTTGTTTTCCCTTTCTTTCCTTTCCTTTACTCACATTTCACTTCCTGTCGTCTGTTTTCCTTTCTTTTCCCTTGATTTCCTTTCCTTTCCTCACCTTACCTTTCGTTTTCTCTTTTCTTATCCTCTCCCGTAATTTCTTTTCCTTTCCTATCCTCTTCTTTCCCTTCCTTTCCTTTTCTTTCATTTCCCTTCCTTTCCTTTTCTTTACTCTCGTTTCCTTTCCTCTCCTTTCTTGTACTTGCCTTTCCTTTCCTTTCATTTGCATTGCTTTAAATTAATTTCTTTTCCTGGCATTTCCTTCCCCTTTCTTTCCCGCCCATCCCCATCATTTCATGCCACTTCTTGTCCCTTCCTTTCCCTTCCTTTCCTTCCCTTTCCCCACCTTACCTTTAGTTTTCTTCCCTTTCCTATCCTTCCCCGTAATTTATTTTCGTTTTTTTCAAACGAATTCTGAAAAATCTTAAAAAAAATCTCAGACATTTGTCTGAGTGTATTTCTAACATTCGCTATATTTTCTCGACTTGTTGAATACCCCTATTAGTTTGCATATATATTTTTAGCATTAATTACAAAGTCGTGGAATATAAATATAGGCTCATGTCAGCATAGTAATGAGATTATACAACAATCGTAAGATTAATTGATTAATATTCCACTTTTTGACATAACGTTTCTGAGCAAAAAGTTAATTTTGTATTGATGTTTAGGGATGGACAAATTCTGAATTCCGTTATGGAAAATAACTAATATGGAAGCAATAGAACTGATTTTTATGCTGGTTGTTTCATAAAAAAAAACAAGTAAGGAAAGCTGTCTTCGGCTGTGCCGAAGGCTATATACCTTTCATGAATAAGCGTCACGATTTTCACTGTTCGATCCCCAGTACAGCCTGTGTCAATTTAACTATATTTACTATACACATTACACATCTTTGTTATAATTTAAAAAAACTTACAAAATGATAGGATCCGAGTTATCGGAACAATCGATTGTATGGAGGCTATATATTATACGTACAATTGAACGTACTGACTTACACTATACACATTACATATGTAGAAAGTACTAAAGGTGCAATATTTTACGTTCCTAACTTTTTAAATGCGGAAGTATTGGCCAAAAAACCTTATATCGGAACAACCGGTTGTATGGGGCTATATGTTATATTTACCCGATCTTCTTGATTTTCCTCTACACACTACATAAATTGAAAGTACTCAAGTTGCAAAATTTTATGTTCCTAACTTTTTAATTGCAGAAGTTTTGGCCAAAAAACCTTATATCTGAACAATCGGTTGTATGGGGGCTATATGTTACATTTGCCCGATCTTTTTGATTTTCACTATATACACTACATAAATAGAAAGTACTCGAGATGCAAAATTTTACGTTCCTAACTTTTTAATTGCAGAAGTTTTGGCCAAGAAACCTTATATCTGAACAATCGGTTGTATAGGGGCTATATGTTACATTTGCCCGATCTTGTTGATTTTCACTATATACACTACATAAATAGAAAGTACTCGAGTTGCAAAATTTTACGGTCCTAACTTTTTAACTGCAGAAGTTTTGGCCAAAAAACCTTATATCTGAACAATCGGTTGTATGGGGCTATATGTTACATTTTCCCGATCTTGTTGATTTTCACTATATACACTACATAAATAGAAAGTACTCGAGTTGCAAAATTTTACGTTCCTAACTTTTTAATTGCAGAAGTTTTGGTCAAAAAACCTTATATCTGAACAATCGGTTGTATGGGGGCTATATGTTACATTTGCCCGATCTTGTTGATTTTCACTATATACACTACATAAATAGAAAGTACTCGAGTTGCAAAATTTTACGGTCCTAACTTTTTAATTGCAGAAGTTTTGGCCAAAAATTCTTATATCTGAACAATCGGTTGTATGGGGGCTATATGTTACATTTGCCCGATCTCGTTGATTTTCACTATATACACTACATAAATAGAAAGTACTCGAGTTGCAAAATTTTACGTTCCTAACTTTTTAATTGCAGAAGTTATGGTCAAAAAACCTTATATCTGAACAATCGGTTGTATGGGGGCTATATGTTACATTTTCCCGATCTTGTTGATTTTCACTATATACACTACATAAATAGAAAGTACTCGAGTTGCAAAATTTTACGTTCCTAACTTTTTAATTGCAGAAGTTATGGTCAAAAAACCTTATATCTGAACAATCGGTTGTATGGGGGCTATATGTTACATTTTCCCGATCTTGTTGATTTTCACTATATACACTACATAAATAGAAAGTACTCGAGTTGCAAAATTTTACGTTCCTAACTTTTTAATTGCAGAAGTTTTGGTCAAAAAACCTTATATCTGAACAATCGGTTGTATGGGGGCTATATGTTACATTTGCCCGATCTTGTTGATTTTCACTATATACACTACATAAATGGAAATTACTCGAGTTGCAAAATTTTACGTTCCTAACTTTTTAATTGCGGAAGTTTTGGCCAAAAAACCTTATATCTGAACAATCGGTTGTATGGGGGCTATATGTTATACTGGTCCGATCTTGTCAGTTCCGACAAATGATTCCTATATTACAAAATGGTGGCCACATACAAAATTTCAGCCAGATATCTCAAAAATTGAGGGACTAGTTTGCGTTCAAACAGACAGACGGACAGACGGACAGACGGACATGGCTAAATCAACTCATCTCGTCATCCTGATCATTTCGGTATACTTATTGATGGGTCTATCTCTTCTTCTTCTCATATTTACAAACATCGGACCAAAGTTATAATACCATTTCATGTTCATGAAAGGTATAAAAAGAATAAAGTGTAAGCTCTTTCTTGGAGTGCAAAACTGTTTAATATTGAAAGAAGAACGTGGAAAAAGAAATAATTATTTTCCAAAATGCATTTTGTTGTTGCTGTTTTTAACAAGAAAACACTCCCCTAAGGTTTTAGAAAGTGATGCCGATATTGACAGTCCTTGATCGGATATGAACCTGGTACGCTCCGGTACTCCCTTGCGCTACTGCCCGACTGTCGTGGTAGCGATTGGAACATTCTGGATCATATCATCCCTCCATCCGTAATGAAGGAGAAGATGGGTAATGATAGGTGAGAGTCATCATTTCCGTAGAGCAACCATCGAGTTAGCTCGTCAAAATCTATGTGCATATTAGTAGCCTCTTACGACCGGTATGCCCCTAACCCGAACGAGTTTTCCAAAATTCATCAATTTCCGTCGTTTTGTCGTTTGCTGATAAGTAGCTATACAGAACCGATAATTGTGCGAACAACCCACCTTAGTCGACGATTTGACGAAAATAGCCACTACGAACATCCAATTTGGCATAATATATTGAGTTGAAACCTTGGTAAAATCATTGTTAGGTTTAACTAAGCAAGCGGCTAATTAAGATTGATTAATTTCTCACTAAACTAAAAAAAACATATCAAACAAACTAAAAGATATTTTATCTCAGGGACCGAAAATAATCAATATATCTGTGAATTCAACTTAACTTTTCGCCACTCAAACCAGGTCGTTTGGTCTGTGCTGCGGTTAAAGAACGGATTTTTTTTTTTCAAAATTTTGACACTTTATTCTCTGAGTAAGTCCTGTCGATATAGGCTATATTTTTCCGGCTAGCTGGCGCTGGAACCGCTATATTTGCAGAATCCGTATACATGTCCCGACTCTTTTTGTTTTTCCGTATATTTGATATGTAATAAAAATATCTGTGTTAAAAAATCCCATAAGGTGGCGCTGGAGTCAAGATGTTCAGAAAGCCATATTTGTGGTAACTTTTTGTTGCGCAGAAAAAGTTGTGCGATCTGCTAGTGAATAGATACAAAATTTGCATCGTTTCGCTCGCTGCCTTTTCAAAATATTATATTATTTTCAATTTATAACGTCAATTTAAAGATACAAGTAAGAGGTAGAAGATATAAGAAATGCATAATTCATCAACTTCTTCTCCATTAACTTCCTTCTGCTCTTTGTCTTGTAACCTAAAGTTTTTTTATGTTTTTGTTTTATTCTATTTCGCCCTTTTGCAGTCCAATTCTCATCAATTTCTTTATACCCAGCGTACGAGTACTAGTACAAGGGTATTATAATTTTGTCCACATAATGGCACAAAATAATCGAGATAGATATATGAAAGTTCTTAGGTTGAAAAAAAGTTCATTAAGGCATGTCCGTCCGTCTGTCCGTGTACACGATAACTTGAGTAAAAATTGAGATATGTCCATGAAATTTTGTATACAGGTTACTTTCTTGCCAAAGTAGGTTTCTATTGAAAATCTGCGAAATCGGATGATAACCACGCCCCCTTTTTCGATATCGAAAATTTCGAAAAACACATAAATTGATATATCTCGGTAGCTGAAATGTCTAAAATGATATACATAGTTTATTAGAATGAACCCCTAGTCATTCTATTATAATTTGTTGATAAATTTTTTAAAGTAGGCGTGGCACAGCCCACTTTTAAGGGAGGCATATTTGAAAATTTCACACATAACTTTCAAACTGATTACGGTAGAACGATGACATTGGTACCAGGTATACTAGCTTAATGGGGAGTATACCTGATGTAATTGGACGAAATCGCTTCTCAACCACGCCCACTTTCGAAATGGAAAATTTCGAAAATCATTTGAAAACTACTACTGGGTATTTAATGTTCGGTTTACCCGAACCTAGACTTCCTTACTTGTTTTTTCTTAATTATATACTATGACATGTTAACACTTTAAATTTGTGTTTTGCAATCAACTATCAATTTGTTTAATGGAAAAAGAAGAATAAACCAATGCATTCAACAACATTGCGCTAATTTTGTAAGCTGTTGTTTTGATTTGGAATTTAATGAAGGTCTAACTTAACTATAATTAGCAAAACGTGCCACCTTGCTAAGCTTTGCAGCTCTAGATTAGTATTCTTGGTTATTTTTGATTTTGTTTTTTTTTTACTCTTTTCTGTTTTTTGTGCTTTTTGTTTTGGCTTGTTTTTAATTTCAACTCAGGCTCGTCATAGACAGAGCCCTAATAAAAAAAAAAAAAAAAACATATCATCAAAATTATAACAAATAGACGAATACATTAAGCGTATGCACAGAGTGGCAAAATAAAAAAAATAAAAACAACAAATGAATATGTGAATAAATAAAATAAAACACCATTAACAAAGAGAAAAAATACTGCTGAATTAATTTCTGCTTCCTGTTTTGCGCCCTATTCGAAAGCGTAACACAAGAGCGTCCGCTACAAAGCCGCGCTTCACCGATCGCTCCTTACTCACTCGTCCATCATTCAACGTGACTTATCTTGTTGTTTTTGTGAAACTGATTTCTTTTTAAATAAAGCTAAGAGTGAATGCGACCACCCGATTATTTCTATAGTTAATAAAAAGTTGTGTACAGTAATTTGTAAAAATATTTCCTTACCTAAGATGTGGGAAAGTTTTCCTGTTTTATACATAGTTCAAAAATTGTAAGATACATAGTATATCTTTTTTTAACCCCTTCTTTATACTTTAGGTTTTTAATATCAGTACCAGGGTGACCGAGCTTGCTCAGTGCTATCAATTTTGCGCCAACTTTACCTACTCAAAATGATCCTAAAATAGTCCCAAATAATCCTAAAATGATAACAAAACGACCCCATAAAGACCCTTAAATGTTCCCAAAATGACCCGAAAAACACCCTTAAATTAACCCAAAATGATCCGAAAATTACCCAAAAATTACCCAAAAATTATCCCAAAACAATCTCAAAATATCCTAAAATAATCGAAATGATCCAAAATTGAACCAAAAATGACCCAAATATTATCCCCAAATGATCACAAAATGACCTCAAAATTGTCCCAAATTAATCCAAAATTGAACCCAAAATAATCTCAAAATTATCCCAACGTGACCTATAAATGATCCTAAAATAATCCAAATATGATCCCAAAAATATGCAATACAAATACAATACGGTAGAATGGTAACCCTGAGCTGCTAACCTATTTGAAAATTTTTTAGTTGATATGTCATCGAAAATACCTTTCATTTTATACCCTTATTGACATATCTCGCTCCATAAATCGAGATAGGTGGCAGACCTGTACACCCCCCAATTGGATAGTCTTAGAATCAATCTATATTCCAAATTTCATCCAAATCGGCCAAGCTGTTCCTGAGATAGTACAGGGTACACAAATATACTTCGATAAAGTGGCAACCCTACTTGAAAATATTTTAGTTGGTATGTCGCTGAAAAAAACCTTACCTTTGATACGAGATAGTGCGGATATACAAGTTTGGCTCATTTAAAGTTATAAGATAGTTTTACAAGGTTATCCGAAAGGTTTTGAAGAGACTATCACCTAAAAAAATCAACCTAAAATGTATCAATATCTAAAAAATAAAAACTATCGATACTTTCGATATCCTCAACGCTAGTTTTGCAGCTCTATATAACTAGAGGAAGCAGCAGAAGAAACAGAAATTATATGCAAATGTTGTTTACTTGAAATGCCGAGATTTGATGTTTACTTTGCTCCACATTTCCCTTTATAGCTATTTATACATATTTTTGTTTACCTCTTCATAGCCTTTTTTTGTTTAACGCAGTTTCCTGAGTTGGTATGAATTGCCTTTTTTTACATTTAGTTGAGAAATACTTTTTTTTGGTTTTAAACCCTTTGTTTACCTTTTTATTTTTACTGCAAATGACTCTACGCTTTTTTCAGCTTCCTGCACCATCTTAGATCATACTGGCTTTGTAGGAGCAAATATCTACCTAGTATCTACATAGATATTTTTTTTTTGTTTTTTATGTATTTTTAGGCATATTATTTTTAATTGCATGGCAAGACCTTTTTTCTAACGCATCCGCATGTCTAAAATATGTATTGTTTCTACTTCACTGTTTCAGCTTTCAAACATATCTACTTATCTCTTCAAACTCTTTGACTAAACAAAAAACGGTGTTGGGTATGTTAGTAGGGCGTGTAGCGACGGTATATCGATTGCTGAGTGAAGATCACCCTATCTCATACAACTTTTCAATAACGATCAATCTTAGCTGAAAATGTATTAAATTTTTATTAGGATAGGAGGTTTCTGAAACTCCTTCTAAGATAGGATGCTCTAGAACCAAATTTCAAAAAGAACTTTATTGAAAACAAAATCCTGAATTAGATCGGTTTTTAAACTTGTTTTGAGATAAAAAAAAATCTAATAAGAAGTCCCTTTTTTCGGGGTGAGTTTTCGAAATAAAGCTTTAATACTGTGTTAGAACATTTTGCAAGTAAGAGAAGTATACATTACAAAACTCGTATATCTGTAATATACACTATGAGTTCTGAGCCGCAGTTCGAATAAAAAGTCTAAAAAGAAACAGTTCTAAAGTACCAAACGTTCTCCCAGCATAGAAAATTTACAATTGATTTAAGACCCAGTGTCTTCAGAACAGCTAGCGGTTCATTTTTTGTATTATATATTAAAAACAACTAGAATCGGATTATAAATTCATTATGTAGAGAGAACTTTTCCAAAGAATAAACTTTTAAAATTGAAAAAAAAAAAAATCTGTGTGAATAGTTTTGGCCCAATTGTCACAAAAATTGCCCAAAAATTATATACATATAGGCAATCAGATTTTTTCTGTTAGTTAATATTTGGCAAGTTAGTTTAGCTAATATTTTTTGAAGTATAATATTTGCACAGCTGCCAACAAGTTGTGTTTAGATTCTAAAAACAAATCCCCCTGTCTATTGTTTTTTGTAGTTTCGATCAAAAACAATGTGTTGACTAATAATTTCTCATCGACCTTGAGAACTGTGTTCATCATATTTTAGAACGGTACTGGAAAACATTAACTAGTTCAAATCAGTTCATACTTCGCCTACTATTTTTTTATTATTATAATCATTGTTAGTTTTTTTTTTTTAATTTCTCCTTTATGGATACATTTTGGGTGTCCTCAGCCCAGGTATAGAAATATTCACATCATAAAACTCCTAATGATATGACAGGTATCGTTGATAGCTGACTTCTGCCTCATATCGATGTTTTGTCGGAGTTCCAAGCTGATCACATTTGCATGTACACTTATTACTACTGGGATAATTTTAATTTTCACCAGATTCCAGTTTCTTTTAGTTTCGACTGCTACTTCATAATATTTGTTAATTTTCTTACGTGGTCTGCATATATATTGTTCGATCGTAGCAAATCTCACGTCTTCATTTTCGTAACTGGTTGTGGATTGTATCTGAAGTTGGTGTGTTCATCCAGGGATCTCGCCGACCTGGTGCTCCTGCCCAAAACTGGCGAAAAAAAGTGTCCAGAGCCAGCTGCGTGAGTCAAACTACACATGGGAGGTGATCAGTCGTGAAGCGCCGAACAGAGTTAGATCCGGATCTATTGTCGAAGCCCATTGCTCCACAAGGAGATCAATACATCAGTAAGTAAGTAAGTAAGTTCATCCATAGATATTTGTCCATAAAATTGGTTCGCCCGCCTTATATATTGAATGTTAAGACTTCAGTTTCTATTAATAACCCCACAACTGTAGCTATCAGTAGGTAAAGAACAACTCATTTCCACAGCTAATGAAGTTTATTTGTTCTTATTCTACAACAAACAAAAAATGTTGAAGTACTTTTGTTAGCCCATTGAATTTTCATATACCTACCTACATATGTATATCTACTTGTTTGTGGTTTGCGCTGACCTCTTATATTTTATGTAAATTTATTTTTAGGACTATAATTTTCTTTTAATATGGCTCATATAATTTTAATCATATTCACCTCCGCATGCTCATAGATATCTACTTTTACAATTGTGAGTTTTGTGTAATGTAGTGAAGTAGTTAATAATTTTTTCAACACTTTACGGTCACGCATTTCTGCGGTCTACAAATTATTTATGCATAATACAAATGAAACGCACGGCTAATAGATATATATGTTAATTTTTTTTTGGAAAATTTCATTTTGATGGTAAAATCGTGCCTTCAAAATTTTTGTATATAAATCATGCCAATAATATATTATTATATATTCCATAGTAATTTGACTAATTGTTTCAAAGGTGTTGGCTTTTGTTTTAGTCACGTAGGCAGTCGTCCATTGGTATTTTATAAAAAATTTTCCACTCAATAGCAACGTACTTCTGTGAAATTTTCCACGTCACGTTTTCTCTCTGAACCCATTTTAGTTGCTATTTTATTTAAAAAAAAAAATCGAATAACCTGCAGCGAAACCTCAAACTAGTCAGAAAAATACTAGTATACAACTATAATTTTCTGGCTGAACCCATACTAGTCAGGAATTATACATTCCATACTAGTATACAACTAAATTTTTCTGGATGAAATCATACCAGTTAACAAATACAAATTCATTCGCTTCGGTTGATTCATTTTTCTCTTTTAATTCACAGATGCTTTTTCGGGATAGAATAAATATGAAAATAAAGGCGATGGATAAAATAAAGGGTAAGTCATGAAAATTCTGTTTGAAATCATACTAGTCCAGGGTTTTGGGCTCTGATGGGACTACTCTATTTCATACTAGTCCTATTTGGACTAGTATGGGGTTAGTTCATTTTATATAAATCATACTAGTCCAAGTTAATAGTCTGGGACTGGTATTTTACAAATAGTATAATTCTAGTATAGTATCATGACTGGTATGTTCTGATCGAAATCTGACAATTGACGTTGTAGGATTAGTAGGACAACACACCGCGCACTAGTTGCGCCCGGTGAAAACGACTTTAGAACTAGTTGCTTTCGCAGCAGGTTAATAACAAAAATAATACCACGTTAGCATTTTTCTATTAAATTTTTCCTTACATTTTTGTGGCAAGCGTTTTTCAGGTTAAAGCAATTTTTTAGAAATTAAAAAAAAAAACTTCCACAAAACAACTTTTTAAATAAACATGAACATGACAGTAGCGGCCAATTTGATTTTTTTTTTGCATAATATTTTTTTAATGGTTTTCGTGGAAAGAAATGCTTAGAATTGGCATTGCGTTCGCATGTTAAGGGTGTTTTTTTTCGACTGAAATACAATATTATTTCAAATATTTGACTATTTCGGGCTCTAATGAGGAGCTGTAATCTTTCAGGGAAAATCTATACAAAATTTACATTCCCCGGGATAGATTACCAAAAGAAGGGATAGAGTTTGTGTTGCCCAAGGGACATTGGTAAACATTTAGTTAAATTTGGTAGAATTGACAGACTTCTTGTTGATCAAACAAAATTTTTGTTGAAACAACAAACTCGTGCAGTTAATCCAACAGCGAAGTTACTGTCATTAATGTCATAGAAAAAGTCTGTCTCTAGACACCGGGGTTGAACATTCAAGGCACCTGAGTTCGATTCTCGGTGAAGTCAATATAAAAACCTGGATTAATAATTTTTTTTTTTTACTCCTTTTGGTGTTCAAATAACACTTTCTTTAGTTCATATATAGAGCAACACCTTAAACAAAAAAAAAATTGTCTGTTAAAACAACAGTTAAGTTAAGGTTAGCAGCTTAAGTAGAGTGGAATCAACATTGAATAATGGATAAGAATTGACCGTGATTTTGGTTGAATCAACCTATATTGTTGTTGTGTAGAATAAAGCATGCTATCAACATATTCGCCAACTTTAATCCAAATCGCTTCAGCCGTTCCCGAGATAGTAGTGGATATACAATAGATTTATTTCGAAATGGCTGTTGCGACATCTGCTGGAAGGTAGACATACCAAATTTCACTCCCATTGAAAACTTTGTATCTCCGCCTAAGTAGGTAACTTTAAATATGCAAACCTCTCTTTAAAAACTAACATTTTCTAAAACATTTTTTTTCCATGCCAAAGTTTATTACTCCTCAAAAGAACACCCTTTCCTTATATAAGTATGCATGTTTGCTGTCATATAGCATGATGCTGGGGCGTTTTTTGGCACTGACAACTGCCAAACAATTTTGCTGTTGATATGAACAATCAGCCAAATTTTAAAGACAGCTGACAGAGTCGCGCGACCGGCATATAGAAAACGACTCGCTGTCTCCCAGGTCTTTGGCGATGGCGGCATGATGCTTATGTCCACAACAATTTCTTGTGAATTTTACTAATTTATTTAGACAAATATGCAAAACGTTTGTATGTGTGTGCGTATGCATACGTCAATAAACTAAATAAATATTTGTTTATATACTAAGTGTGTGGGTATGAACACTCAAAGTACGTATGTAAATACTATATGCATGGGTGTAGTTTCTTTTAGTTCATACATAAAAAGTATTTTTTTTGCGTTTATTTGTAGGTACTTAGATATTTCTTATTTGTTAGGCCAACGCAAATCTTTGCCATTAATGCTTGACAAATTATATGTTTACCCCCAACGTAGTTTCTTAAAATATTCGACATTTTCGATAGTATTTAAAAATTTTGGCAAACATTATTAAAGTTTTGCTTCGCTGCATTTATTCTGCAAATAATGATATCATTGCTTCAAATTGTTTCGCATAAAATAATTTGTGAATATGTACATTGTACATACATACATGTATACCCTGCAGCGAAAACAACTAGTTGAAAACTACTTTGCAACTAGTTGGTGCACCGGACCCAACTAGTCAGTGTTTTGCCTTTTTTTCCATTGTCAGATTTCGACCAGAACATACCATTCATCTACTAGTATGGGTTCAGCCAGAAAATTCTAGCTGTATACTACTGTGTTCCTGACAATCCTGAGGTTTCGCTGCAGGGTAGTGGCTAATAAGAAATTTTTTTATGGTAATGGAACATTCTTGTTTAATTATCTAGTACCTGGGTGACCGATCTTGCTCGGTGCTATCAATTTAGCGCTAACTTTATTTACCCAAAATGACCCCAAAACAATCCAAAAATGATCCCAAAATGACCCTTAAATGTTCCCAAAATAATACGAAATTGAACCCAAAATGACCCGAAAATGACCCCAAAATTACCCCAAAATTACCCTAAAATGATCCAAAATGATTCCCAATTTATCACAAAAACACTTTTAAATGTACCCTTAAATGATCCCAAAATTATCTAAATAATACTAAAATAATCCCAAAAAAAACCAAAAAGACCACTAAATGTTCCCAAAATGACCCAAAAATTATTCCAAAATGATCCGTAAATTCCACCAAAATTGCCCCAAATTAATCCAAAATTGAAGCCGAAATGATCTCAAAATAGCCCCAAAATAATTCCAAAGTGACCCCTATATGATCTCAAGATGATCCTAAAATAATCCATAGATGATCTCAATAATATACAATACAAATGCAATACGGTAAAATGGTAACCCTGGGCGTCTACCCTACTAGAAAAAATTTTAGTAGGTATGTCGGCGAAAATACCTTTCATTTGATATCCATTAGGGTGATTCAAAAAAAATGTCGCCTTGGTCTTACCCCCTAAAAAGTTAGGTATTGATGAGAAAATAAGCCTTGCATAAAATTAGCGCTCTAACTTAACCCTGAGGGGTGGCTATTTTTTTCGCCCTTTCCCATACATTTTGTATGGGGAAAAATGGCATTTTTTTCGAAGTGAACCAAAGGGAATTATTTTTTGCATGGCTTATTTTCTCATCAACACCTAAAGTTTCAGGGGGTAAGACCAAAAAAAAAATTTTTTATTTGAATCACCCTAATATACAAGTATACAAGTTTAGCTCGTTTAGGGCCGCTTGCATAACAGCCGATAATGACTAATCGCCCGGTTACCGGAGTTTAATTGACGTATTTTGTTTGGTTAGCTGTCAAACTAATCACCGATTAGTCGTTATCGGCTTTTATGCAAGCGGCCCTTAAAGTTATAAGATATGTACAGATAAGAAGGTTCTATGTGAGCTTATTTTGAAGAAAACGATTTCTAAAGAGTTCATTTTTAAAATGTCGATCAATAAAGAGCTGATATTCTGAGAAAATTTTTAAAGTCTGTTCTGATAGAGCCTCTCACATTGCTGAGAGTTAATTCTCAGCAAATAATAAGCTCTGTTAAGTCGTTGTTAATTCTGCGCGCAATTATGTTTCCCCAAAGCCTTAAACTCAAAGAATTTCTATCATAAGTTGCACCTAAACCAAATTTAATATTATCTTCAGTGTATGTACTTAATTTAAACATATTTTTTTTGCTGCACTGATTTGTTTATTTGCAATATTTATTTTTCTTTCACTGAGATAAAAGTTTTTAATGCAAACCGCATGTTAACTATCAAAAGTTGTAAAATTACTTTTGCATTTTAAATTGTGTTAAATTAAACAAATACAAAAAAAAAAACAATGCAACGAGCACTTAATATGGCATTTTTTAATGTTTAATTTGAATGTTGGACGATGCAGTAGATAGCTGACAAGCTCAGAGGATAATTTAAAATGTTTAAAGATAATAACTTAATTTCTTTTTATTTAAAAAAAAGTGTATATATTACTACTACTAGACTAACACATACATACATATGGGCAATTCTATTTAAAATAGACTTATTTCTCTATACCTCATCATTATTAAAATGTAATATTTATTAGTTCGCTATGGTGGTAGATATCTGTTGTGCAAATTTTTGCATTCGATTTTAAACCAGCTAACACAAAACGAGACTCTAGAAGTTTTCACCATGTTGGTAATATTGTTGTTGTTGTTGTTATTGTAAACAGTAGTTCACCCTGCTTTGTCGGCAAATCCGCCCTAAAAAGGGATGTGTCGGACCAAACAGGGCTGTACTGATGTTCGCAGCCCTTTGTCGGATATGAATCCTGAACGTTACGGTGAATAGCACCTTGTGGTGCTAACCCGACTGCTTTGGGTAGGATTTCGTTGACCTCGTAATCGGGGTTTAGGTGGATTTTAGATGCCCCTTACGACAGGTATACCTACCTCGGGCTTATTATAAACTGTTCACCATAGTTGAGGTCGCTATATTCCGATAGTTGGCGCGCTCGAAATATTTTAATCAAAAAATTCGCTAGGTGGCGCTAAGATGTACCGATTTGGCTGATTTTTTTCAAAACAGAGACAATTCGTGTTCCAATTCCACGTTGTCCAATTATAAACCTCAAATTACAGAGTTCGTTGTTTTCCAACTTACTTCGCAATGAGCTAACGAAAACAAAATAGAGGAGAAAACATTTTCCGATTCGTGTCACACGGCTTGCGATTTGAATTCGATATTAAACTTACTTCCTTAGCTTCAACTTTGCTGTTATTCCGTCGGAAGTTCAGCAAACTTCCGGAGACCTTTTATAACTTAAATATGATTCCAAGCCATTTATCAGAACAGGTATGATTTTAATCTTGAAGAGCGTCATCTTTGTTCGAAGAGAGAGGGGTATAAGAGTAGGTCGCCTCCTCTTTGGAGTAGCCTGGGTAACGCTAAATGACCTACATGGCCTACACGGCTAGCTTCTACGTATTGCCGGTTCTACGAGACCGGTACCAGTACTTTTGCTGTACACATCGTACTGAAACGACCCGAGCCGTTTTTTAATATCGACCCGGCCAAGAGCAATACACGCGGGGTGACCCTGTCTGACATTTGGGCAGCGCTACACCTCGTTACAACAGCAATAGAGAGGACTTAAGTTCACAGTTACTTACTCAGTTGAAAATATAACTTGTTGACTCTCCGTTGAATTTCTCGACTGATATTATTTGCAGTGCTAAAGCTGTTTCTGAAGAGAAGTCCCGCCACAGCTTCAATTTTTTTCTGCTAATAAGACGGGGCTGACAAAGCACAGGTGCGCTTTTTGCAGAATCTCATTAGAAATTCATGGTTATGGAAAAAAGAAACATTTAAAACAAAAAAGGGCAATTCTATATAATCGGTTTTAAATGGAATCATCCAATATGTATTAATTTTTATAACTTTTTCACACATGCCATGATTAATTTTTTTTTTATAACACTGCACTACAAAAGTGAGCACAACAACAAAAGAAAACAACTAAAAAGAACGTTATAAAATCACTAATTAAATGGCAGCACAATCAATTGAAATTCAATATTTGCAAATTGCTATAAAAAGTTCATTAAAATTAAATTGTATTCATGCCAACAATAGCAAATTTATGCCACACGAGTCACAGCATTGAACAACAATAAAAAAGCGAGTAGCCAACAACAACAACAACACAGCTATTATTTCAACAACACAAAAAATAGGGTTATAGAACACTTAATAGCAAAAATAAAAAATGCAACAACAACAAGAACAATAACTAGTATAATTGCGCTTTGAGGCCAATTAATGCAATTAATTATAAACCAGCAAAAATAACAAAAGCAACAACAATAACTAAACGTTGAAACAACTAACAACGAGCGTAAGCTCTGACAACAACAATCACAATACAAACCAACAAAAACTACAACACAGCAAAACATAACACAACACAAGTGCAGCGCATGTAAAATACTTAAAAAAGTAATAGTTTAAATATATGTAATAGAAAAACAATGAACAAAAAAATTTAAAAAATCACATTACAACTGTGATAACATGAGATGCAGCGCAAATTTACAAGTTTTACATAAATTTTGTATAATGGAAATGTTTTTTTTTTTTTTTATTCAATTCACAATGGCTCGACGAATGCTTAAATTAAAATAATAACAGGATTTAGTGCAATTAAAATAAATATGTGTTTTTATATGAAGAGTAAAAAAATTACAGCTTTATGAGCCCAATGGTAATTATTTGTGTGCGCCATATTTTATGTAAAATTAAAAGGCAGAGCTTTTAAAATAATAACAAGTAAGGAAGTCTAAGTTCGGGTAAACCGAACATTAAATACCCAGCGGTAGTTTTCATATGATTTTCGAAAAGGTGAAGCGATTTCGTCCAATTACATCAGGTATACTCCCTATTTTGCTTGAATACCTTGTACCAATTTCATCTTTCTACAGTAATCAGTTTACAAGTTATGACCCGTGAAATTTTCAAATATGCCTCCCTGAAAGGTGGGCTGTGCCACGCCTTCTTATAACCATATATCAAAAAATCATAATCCATAGAATGACTAGGGGTTTCATCCTACCAAGCTATATCATTTTAGCCATTTCCGTTACCGAATTATATCAACTAGTATCGCCTGCGATCGAAAACTCGACCAACAAAACCTGGTGATGGTGACCGGAGGGGGTGGTGGGGGCGCTAACCCCGTACCCCATCCTTAAATTACGGCGACGCCCCTGAATTTATACCGCCTATACCTCAGTTGTTTTAGATTTCCTTTCCATCGGTGCATATTTCATTCAAATCGGTCAAACGGTTCGCTCACAGGAGGTTCCCAAAGTTTTCATGTGGCGTATCTAATAACTTTAAACGAGCTAAACTTGTATATTTGTATATTTGTATATTTTTATATTTGTATATTTATAGGTCCGGTACTATCTCGAGAACCGCTTGACCGATTGGTATGAAATTTGGCATATAGATAGTATCATTGATTCTAAGACTATACACTTTGGGGTTGCCACTTGGGGTGGTTTACAGGGTTGCTACCTATTTAAATTTTTTTTATTTATGGAGATAGATATGCCAATATGGGGATCAAATGAAAGGTATTTTCGCTGATATATCAACTAAAATATTTTCAAGTAGGTTTGTCACCTAGGGTTGCCACCTTACCGGAGTATATTTGTATATTTGTAGGTCCGGTACTATCTCGAGAACCGCTTGACCGAATGGGATGAAATTTGGCACATAGATAGTATGATTGATTCTAAGACTATACACTTTGGGGTTGCCACTTGGGGTGGTTTACAGGGTTGCCACCTATTTAATTATTTTCTTTATGGAGCTGACATACCAACTAAAATCTTTTCAAGTAGGGTTGTCCGCAAAAAGTCCATTAAGGCTACAAATGGACAAAGTTTTAATAATTTGCCAACATATAAAGGACAGTCTTACACATCCTCACAAGGTTGGTAAGTAAAGTTAGCACTAAATTGATAGCACCGGGCAAGCTCGGTCACCCAGGTACTTTATATATTAATAGATTTAGGTGACTTGCGAAGCTTTCGATATCGAAATTGGGCGTGGTTGGAGAGCGATTTTATCCAATTTCATCAGGTATATTAGTATACTTTGTGCCAAATTCCATCGTTCTATCGTAATCAGTTTAAAAGTTACGACCAGTCAAATTTTCAAAAATGCCTCCCTTAAAAGTGGGCGATACCACGCCCACTAAAAAAAAAATGTATAGAAAAATTTATGGGAAAATCACCTATAAAAGTATATTATTTTAGCCATTTCCGCTAAGTCAAAAAGAGGGCGTGGTTAGCATCCGATTTCGCCCATTTTCAATAGAAACCTACGTTGGCCAGAATTTTCAACAAAACCTCCCTTAAAAGTAGTCGGTGCCACGCCCACTTTAAAAAATTGATCAAAAAATCATTATATCGTCGCTCCCAACGAAGACTAATACGGTTCATTTAGCGTGGAAGACTAACACACTTTGTTCACGGGCTCGGTGCCTTACTTTCTAACCCTATGAACGACTTAAAATCAAGGACTGGAACCAAAACCGTAACCGTAACCGATTAAAACCGATTCATTTTTCAAAACCGTAACCGTTATTTTGATCTGAAAAAGAACGAAATCGGAACCGTTTCAAAAGCTGGAACCGGTTCCAAACGGTTTTGAAATTTTTTAATGTCTCAATTCTTTTAGTGGGCAGATACATAGGTATTTTCCTTTAAAAACAGGTACCTTGAAAACTTTCATGGAAGATTGTCGAGCAGGGTTACTAAAGACACGTTTTGACCTCAGTGTAAAATTTCTGAAAGAGTAAGTTTGACTATAGTTGAATGAAGCGATCGAAAAAAATTTACGAAATCCGAAAAAGAAATGTTCAGGCTTGTCGCAGAAAGCACCACTCATATTAATGTTTTTGACGACTTATACATTTCACCTGGCTTCCATTCTAATATTTTTCTAATAAAAAAGTAGAGTTCGTTTTAGGAATTTGTTTTGCAGAAATTTCATCCTTCCATAGCGTTAATAAAATTTATTATTATATTGGAGAAATTCCATCATATAGACCTATTTCGAAGGTACTTGAGTATTTTAGTAGAAACATTTATTTTGTTCGTGTTTTTATTTGGAAACCGAAACCGGAACGAAACCGTAACCGAAACCGAAATAAATGTTGAACAACGAAACCGGAACCGAAACCGAAACATGTTGCAAAACCGATACCGAAACCGGAACGTTATTTTAATCGATTTCAGACCCTGCTTAAAATTTATGTATATTGCATTATAGCCCACCGTAGACGATCATAGCACCATCACCTCCAACTCAGACATATGTATATAGTTTCATTTTTGGCTATGCCTGCTCTAATACATGTCCGCAAATGTACCAATATTTTCCAAATGCATCTTTATCAAACTTCTTAGACGAAGCCACTTTAAATTAACAACTCAAGCCTGTATTAACATATCGCACCCTAAATCAAAAACCGTCACAACTCAAAAATTTTATAGGTCGCATTTTTGGCATAGATTGCCTAATAAAAAGTAGTACAGCCACTACATTAATTTTTTTTCTTTTTAACTTATCGTTACCGTTATGCCAAGTTTTTTAAAATCAAATGACTTTTGTGCAATCCAGAAGCAATAAACTGAAAGCTTCTCTGATTTTGAGTTGTGACTCTTTTTGATTTCATGTGCGATATATTTTTCCATATATTTAAACAAGAACAAAAGCCCAATTTTCTTATCTACCGGCAATAAATAATGCCATTAACCCTCATGTCGGCACTTGTAATATTGTTACAACAGCGTGCGATATTAATTTTTAACGCCCACTGTGATTAGATCATCCTTTTGTTTAATTTGCTTCTTGGTTTTTTTTTTGTGATTGTAATTTTTGTTCTGGTAGCATGTTGCGGCTTTCTTAGCGCTCCAAATTACAACAATTGCAATTACAGTAGTTGCGCTTACATATGCAATACGTTTTAGCAGAGGCGTCGACAGGGGGCAGAGTTCCAGATCTTCTTCTAATTTCCTCAATAATTTCTTCTACGGATCTATGTCTATCGTTCAGCTGATGCCAATCTCGAGAGATGGAAGCAGACTTGAAATCGAAGGTATAAGAGTATGCAAGCCGGATGGATTTAATCTATTACATCATTCAGACCTTATTTTTGGATCTTCACAACAGCAGTTGTTATTCAGTGGCAAGTTCCTTGACACTTTGCGGCCGCCAATTGCCGTACCTTATCCCATAATCTAGGTTTTCCGGAATCCATCTTTATAACCCAGAAAACCAAATCATTGACCATAAGAATCGCTGGAATTTCGATAACCAAGATTCTTCAGAACACATAGCCGATATGTCAGTAAAATCCTGAGTACATACCATTCCTGGCACCGACGAGTTCGAATCAAACGTTTTGGGTTTTCTATATATATAAATTTGGATGTATGTATGTATGTAGCTTATGGAATCCAAAACTAATCGGCCGATTTTCTTCCAATTTTCGGGATAGATTAGTATGAGCTTGGATCGTGTTTATGTAAAGTTTTTTTTTTAAGGAAGTGGACCCAGGACCGCCCTATTCAAAACTATCGTATAAATGGCTGGATATATTTGAAATTTGGTATGTAGTTAGCGTTTTTCTTAGGTTAAAGTATAGTATGATTTTTCTTCCGGAAAGTGGACCAGGGACTGATCTATTCTAAACATTCGTATTTATGGCTCAATTTGATTGAAACTTGGTGTGTAGGCAAATTTTCTCCGGAAAGTGGATTAATATATCTATAGGTCCGGAAAGTGGACCCAGGACTGACCTTTTCTAATATATCGTTTAAATCTTTGGATTTTCTTGAAATTTGGTATTTAGGTAGGGTTATGTCTAGGATAAAGATTGGTATGATATTTCTTTCAGGATGTGGACTTGGAACCGATCTGTTCTAAACAATCGTATTTATGGCTCGATTTGCTTGAATCTTGGTGAGTAGGTAGCTATATGGTTAGATTAATATATAGGATAAATTTTCTTCCTGAAAGTGGACCCATGACTAACTTATTCTAAACTATCGTATAGGTCGTGGGCTTACTTGTTAAAGTGTGCTCTACTTTTTCTTCTAGGAAGATTACCAGGGCCCGATATATTCTAAACAATCATATTTATGACTCGATGAGCTTGAAACTTGGTGTGTAGGTAGCTCAATCTATAGGATAAATTTTCTTCCGGAAAGTGGACCCAGGCCTAACTTATTCTAAACTATCAAATAGATGGTTTGATTTACTTGAAATTTGGTATGAAGGTAGCATTATGCTCAGGTTAAAGTGTAGTATAATTTTTATTCAAGGAAGTTTACCAGGATACCCTTTATATTCTAAACAATCATATTTATGACTCTATGAGCTTGATATTTGGCGTGTAGTTGGCGTTTTATCTTGATAAAATATGAGATAATGTATTTTCCGAGAAATGGTAAAAATAGTAAAATCTTATTCAGGTGATTTTCTTTGGAATAGCAACGCATGCCGGGTATTACTAGTCTTCTATAAAAGTAAAACCACACCATTGCTCAAAGCTTAACTACGCCCATGCCCAACAGTTTGACTTATATAAATACTTGCAAAACTTTTGTCGGATCGCGCTTTTCAACCCACATCTGTAACAAATCAGCAACTACAACAACACTGCCAACAATAACACTTAAGTTTACATAGAAAACAAAATGAGTGCGCACAACCCGCAAACATTCCCGCGCCTATGCCCCCTTTTATCATGCTCCTTATGCCACTAGATGGTTTTGCTTTTTGTTCCAAGTTGTTCGTATTCATTATAGTGATAAATTTTAATTAAATAAAGCAATACTTGGCTAACTGGCTGCCCGACAAGCAGGCTGCTTGACTGCTTTGTTGCCTATCTGCCGGGCTGTCGCATTTGACTGACTACCTAATTGCCCGGCTACGCGACTTAACCTAGCTTTGAGTGCACTATGAGGGGGCTGGCTTGGTATACGAGCTCGATGCTTTTGCCTTGCTTGCAAAGTGTGCTTCCACTTGTTGGTTGGTTTGGTTTTTGGGGCTGGGCAACTGACGCTTTTGTCGGTGGGCTGTTGCTTTGTTTTTCTTGTTGTAGTTGTTATTGTTTTTTGATTCGCTTTGTCAGTTGCCGCTGCTGCCAAGGAACGCCACCACTATCACAATCTGTGGTATTGTTGATTTAGTTAAACCCCTTCCTCTGCTGCCTTTCGACACTTTCTACCCAACACGACAACAGTGGTGGGCTCTGTATGTTACATCTCCAACCCCACCGACCATTTATTTTCGCTTGCTGTCATCACACTTGACACTAAATAAATTAAGCAACAATTTCTATGAGCGTATTATGTATAGCCACGATTTCCTATAAATATATGTCTTACCATATCAATCTTTTAGATCTTTTTGTTTGCTTTCGCTACAAAAAGGCAAAGCAAAAAAAAAAAAGTTACACAAAAAGCGAAAATAAATTAATTTCTGTGTAGTTTGGTTTGTGTAAATGTACATAGTATTTATATATGGTCATTTGTTGGATCGTGCTAGGTGGATTTTGCAGGTGCAATCCGTATGAAGTCAAATGGTATATTAGATTGCTGCTCTGCTGTAGAACGTTGTGTGTGTGTGTGTGGGATTGATGTAGGTAAATTAATTGAGATGGTGTAAGATATTTCCTATATAAGATTAATTAAGCACGGTTATGTAAATTTTGTTGTGGTCCAAGTATGATGTCACTCATACTTAGTCACTTAACCCTAACCACTTCTACAAATAAATCACTTGTTCAATAAATATACATCAAGTAATGAGGTGATGTGGTTCTTGTTCTACAAAAGATAGATAAGTATACAGTTGAAGCACCACATTCTACGCGAAATTTGAAGAAACATATGAACGCTGCCCCCGGCATGATATCAAAGTCTTGCTTGACGACTTTAATGAAAGGGTGGGCAAAGAGGGTGTATTTGTCCTCAGTTTCGGAAATTTCAGCCTTTATGATGAGACTTCGACTAAAAGGCTACAGGCTGATTGACTACGTCGGCGCACGAAACATGGCCATATCCAGTACCTGGTCCAAGCATAAGAAGATCCATCAGGCTACATGGCTGTCGCCAGTTCGAAAAACATGCAACCAGATCGATCGATCACTTTATGATAGACGGAGGGCATGCTTCCAGAGTTATAGTTGTACGCATGATTTGGGGCCCAATGATCGACTCCGTTTACTACTTAGTAGAAGCTAAGACTCGTACCCGCCTAAGTACACCAAAAGAGAAAATTATATATATAAGGTTGTGTCAAGCGTATTGTGCGAAAGACTGCAGCCTCACGTAAACCGACTGTTTGAACCCTATCAGTGTGGCTTCAGACCTGGTAAATCTACCATCGACTAGATTTTTGCAATACGTAAAAATCTTTGATAAAACGCGTGAGAAAAGAATTGATTGATTGATTTTAAAGCCGCCTTCGACAGCACGAAAATTATTTGCCGCTATGTCTGATTTTGGTTTCCCCGCAAAACGTTTAGGGCTATGCAAAATGGCGCTGAGCAACACCACCAGCTCAGTCAGAATCACTAAGGAGCTCTGCGAGCCATTCGAAAACAAACGATTACAGCCAGGGTAACCCCCTATCCTGCAATTTATCTAATCTGATGTTGGATAAAATAATACAAGCTGCAGAACAAAAACAATGTAAGCCTGGAAATAGAGAAGTAAAGTTCTCTCTCGAAGAACAAACACTCTATAAGTCACTTATCATACCCTTCCTGCTATATGGTGCAGAGGCATGGACACCGACATCATGCAATGAGACGGCTTTGCGAGTATTCGATAGAAAAATTCTTCGAAGGCTTTATGGACCCCTAAAAGTTGGCGACCGCGAGTACCGAAGAAGCTTTAATGATGAGCTATGCTAGCTTTACGCAGACGTCGTAGTAACATCACTTGCTTAGTGGATATATTCGGTTCAAAGAGAAATCTTTTCCGCCGTCAGATGCACTCCTTATTTTAGAATTGAAAAAATATATATACATATATATTACATTAAAAGCATTTTAGTGAGTTTGCCTTATTTCTACATTACATCATTTTTTGTGTATTAAATCATATTGACTATTTGCTGTTGCTATTATTTCGTGTCTACATTGACAATGCAGCATCGTTTTATGTGGCATGCAACATATGCAACACAACTGTCGGCAATCAACCGCAGCGACAATATTGCAATTTGCAATTGCAGTGCAAAACGTCACAACATGTGGCAGGCCAACGACAACAATAATAACAACAACAAGATAGGTACAACGCACGCTAAGTATAAACATCTTTTTGCTACATTTACAACAGCATCAACAGCGAGTAAAGCGACCGTCAACTGACAGACATAAAGATAAACTGTAATAATATTTCAACAATATTTTATTTTTTTTTTGGTTCGCTAATATTTTTTACAATCATCTTTTTTTACAACAAAAAAATGTTTCCCTTGCTTACAGTTTTCTCAGCGTCCAGCTCTCAACCAACCAACCAAGCAACCTCATCGTTTCACCCGCCCACCGCCTACTCTTATGTATGACACGCGCGTTTCTGTTTGACTGTTTGCGCTGTCAGGCTATTCTCAGGGCGTGTGTGCCCTACAGTCAAGCAAATTAGTTGTAAGTCTGTCCACAACTAGTTTCAAACAAGTATCAACACCAGGCAAACTAGTCACCTAACTGCACAGAGAAAAATCAGCTGGGAATGGATAAGAATTGACCTTGATTTTGGTTGAATCAACAGATAATTTGGTTGATATAACTATATTTTGGTTGATATGATCAAATCGCACTGTCAATTCTTATCCATCACCAGCTCAATTTCATTTTCCCTATCTACACATTGAATAGCTTAAAATTTACGCAAATGAATGTAGTTCAGAAATCGTAAGTAGAGCTTACGATTTCTACTCGAACACGAGAGAATTTCAGACCACGAAAAATTGAGAGCTCGAATTCACGCTCCCGTCGAGAGTCTCGCCACTCCCGCGAGCATAATAGAGACGAATAATTAGCAGAATTGATTCGATACGCTAGTGAGACTTCTAGATACATACATAAGTAACTCTCCCGAGATGGCGATACTCGCAAGAAATTAGTTATATCTTCAATAAATTCGAGAAATTGTAAGTCTAGTTTGAGAAGAACTAAGAAAATCTAGTTGAAAAGTAGTATTTTTACTGAAAGCGTCGGTGTTTCTTTGGAGGGCAATAAAAACTGTACGGTTGTCTGTTTATTTGTTCATTTGTTAATATATATTTTTTTTATAACATTTTAGCATAGCAATTAATTTAATTGCACGCCACTCTTTATATAAATTTTCTTTTTATTTTTTATTCGCTTTTTATTATTTTCATTTTTTGGTTTTTTATTATTTGCCATGTTGGGCTGCTATTGTCATTGTTATTGGCGATTTTTTATTTGTCGCCCGCAATGAGATGCAAAATAATACAAACTCGTGTTGCTGTTTGCAGTGGCGCACGTTATACGTTAAAGGCAAATATATCCAGATACGTTGATACGACAATAACGAACGTATGCACAACGATAGCAATAACAACAATGCCCACTTAATACGGGCATTTATTTACTTACATCATTGCCAGCATTACAATAACAATAACTACCTATGTACGAGTATATAGTATCTACCTAAAAAACGAATGCAACAAGCTGTGGAGAGTGGTATGTTTTGACAACTTTGGGTTAAAAAATAATCGACTAACTAACAACTTTCCCTTTTTGTCAAGAAGACTACCTATAGATTCTATAACCTATTTTATTTCTATTTTATATATTTTATATTACTTAAATTTAATTTATTTCATTTTATTATTATTTTATTTTGTTTTATTTTACTTTATTCTGGCTTTATTTTCTTTTTTTTATTATTATTTTTTCTATGTTTTGTTTTTTTATCTCCATTTTGCTTTATTTGTTTTTTTTTAATTAAATTTAATCTATTTTATTATACCTTTCATGAACACGAAATGGTATTATAACTTTGGTCCGATGTTTGTAAATATGAGAAGAAGAAGAGATAGACCCATCAATAAGTATACCGAAATGATCAGGATGACGAGATGAGTTGATTTAGCCATGTCCGTCTGTCCGTCTGTCCGTCTGTCCGTCTGTCCGTCTGTCCGTCTGTCTGTTTGAACGCAAACTAGTCCCTCAATTTTTGAGATATCTGGCTGAAATTTTGTATGTGGCCACCATTTTGTAATATAGGAATCATTTGTCGGAACTGACAAGATCGGACCAGTATAACATATAGCCCCCATACAACCGATTGTTCAGATATAAGGTTTTTTGGCCAAAACTTCTGCAATTAAAAAGTTAGAAACGTAAAATTTTGCAACTCGAGTACTTTCTATTTATGTAGTGTATATAGTGAAAATCAACCAGATCGGGCAAATGTAACATATAGCCCCCATACAACCGATTGTTCAGATATAAGGTTTTTTGGCCAAAACTTCTGCAATTAAAAAGTTAGGAACGTAAAATTTTGCAACTCGAGTACTTTCTATTTATGTAGTGTATATAGTGAAAATCAACAAGATCGGGCAAATGTAACATATAGCCCCCATACAACCGATTGTTCAGATATAAGGTTTTTTGGCCAAAACTTCTGCAATTAAAAAGTTAGGAACGTAAAATTTTGCAACTCGAGTACTTTCTATTTATGTGGTGTATATAGTGAAAATCAACCAGATCGGGCAAATGTAACATATAGCCCCCATACAACCGATTGTTCAGATATAAGGTTTTTTGGCCAAAACTTCTGCAATTAAAAAGTTAGGAAAGTAAAATTTTGCAACTCGAGTACTTTCTATTTATGTAGTGTATATAGTGAAAATCAACAAGATCGGGCAAATGTAACATATAGCCCCCATACAACCGATTGTTCAGATATAAGGTTTTTTTGGCCAAAACTTCTGCAATTAAAAAGTTAGGAACATAAAATTTTGCAACTTGAGTACTTTTAATTTATGTAGTGTGTAGAGGAAAATCAAGAAGATCGGGTAAATATAACATATATTTGCCCCATACAACCGGTTGTTCCGATATAAGGTTTTTTGGCCAATACTTCCGCATTTAAAATGTTAGGAACGTAAAATATTTCACCTTTAGTACTTTCTACATATGTAATGTGTATAGTGTAAGTCAGTACAATTGAACACGTATAATATATAGCCTCCATACAATCGATTGTTCCGATAACTCGGATCCTATTATTTTGTAAGTTTTTTTTAAATTATAACAAAGATGTGTAATGTGTATAGTAAATATAGTTAAATTGAAACAGGCTGTACTGGGGATCGAACAGTGAAAATCGTGACGCTTATTCATGAAAGGTATATAGCCTTCGGCACAGCCGAAGACAGCTTTCCTTACTTGTTTTTATTTTATTTTGTTTTATTTTACTTTATTCTGTTTTAATTTATTTTTTTTTTATAAATTTATTTTTTTATTTATTTATTTTATTTTTATTTTTTTATTTTATTATCTTTCATCTTTTTTTTATTTCTTTATTTTATTTTATTATCTATTTTTTTTTATTTTATTTAATTTAATTTAATTTTTTTTTCTTACTGATTTTTTTTATTACATATACTTAAAATTTTAATTTGATTTTTATTTTAATTTATTTTATTTTGACTTATTATTTTTTCGATTTATTTTTTTTTATTTTACTTAAAGTTTTTATTTTTATTTAATTTTTTTTATGTTTTACTTATTTAAGTAAGGTAAGTGGCTATTATTACGTGGTATTAAGGATTTTTCTGACTTTTTGCTCCTCCTACGATGAAACAAAAAAGTGAAACCTGGAAAATCGTATTGTTCCTATTTAATTGATCAATTTTCTTTTATTTTCAATTGTCAACATTTGAAAATAACTAATAATATATTTGTAATAATTAAAATTAGTGACTAACTTAGATGTCCCTAATTCCGTGGCAAAAAAATGCATGATGTACCTAATTCCGTGGGAAATTGTCCCTATTTCCGTGGTATAAAGCAAACACGCATATTTCATTGCTACACATTTTTGTTTTCTATTCTTTGTGTTTTATTTTTATTTTAATAATTTCTTTTTTTGTATTTTTTTTTTTTTTTTTTATTAAAAGTAAATCTTTTTCTTAAATTTCAGAAGGCTTTGAAAATGAATCAGCAATAAAATAAAAATAACTTCATTAACATGAAGCTTTAAAATAAATAAACAAATTTAATTCAGTAATACTTTTTTTGGTTTCATTAACACATAACAAATAAATTAAAAATATGCTTTAAGCTTTAAAATAAAATTAAAAAAGAGTTAGTTCAATAATAAATAACAATTTCATTCAATATATTTTTTTTTTGTTTTTTTTTTATTTTTTTGTTTTTTTTTTCTGTTTTTTTTGTCTGTTTTTATTTTTATTTTCATTCAATATATTTTTTTTTCTGTTTTTTTTTTTATTTAATAAGATACAAATAGAGCGCAAATTTAATTACTTACTTTAAAAAAATTTGTTTCAAAAACAAATACTTACTTATGTAAAAAATATATTTTTGATTGGCTCGACAGAAAGACCGTGCTTTGCGTCTAGCTGCTGTAAGTAATGTAAATGCGTCGTATGCCACGCAATAAGGAACATGTACAAAATACGTGGTACATAAATCCGTGGTAGCGATTTGAACGCTAATTCGAGATTTTTATTATAATTTATATTTTTTATTATAAATATGAATTCCAAATAATGATAAAGAAGTTAAATGCTTAATTATTTTTTTATTTTTTATTGGGAAATAACGAATTTGCAAAAATTCAATAACATCAATATTTCGTTAAAATATTGCGCGCCACAGATATTTACGGCTCAAATATTGAAGAATAGGTAAAAAAAAATATACCACGGAATTACGTCAGGATCTTCTTTGGGGCTTTATTTAGTGATAAAATTACTTATTGCGTTAGGTTTTCTTATAAAAAGTTTATTAGAATAAAGAAAATAAAAAGTATTAAAATACCCTAATTCCGTGGTACCCACGCAATTACGTACATTGAAAAACGAATGGTGTACCTAATTCCGTGGGTCAGAATTATTAAATTTAGAGTAGAAGAAATTGTTTAATTTTATTTGGAGGTTATAAAAAATAGTTAATAAATGTTCACTGAATATATAATTGTAAGAAAAATTAAATAAAAGCATACGGATGATTTTTTACAGCCTTAACAATTTTCATTGGACTCCTTAGCATTTTACTTAAGCTACCCCCATACAAAATGCTTTTTATCCAAAGTATCATCTTTAGATCGTGTATTATTAAATAAATATAGGCTAGAAAAAAAAAAATGATGTCTATTTATATTTCTTAAAGATGAATGCTCATGACTACATTTTTAGTTTTATTAGATTAACTTTCAAATCCTTATTTGGCCGAAAAAATCAAAATACCACGGAATAAGGTACTACCACGTAATTATAGCCACTTACCTTATTTAATTTTCTTTCTTTTATTTTTTAAATTTATTTTATTTTATTTTATTTTACAAATTCTTCCTTTTGCCGGCTTGAGGTCAGGGGTTTTTCTCCACACCAAAATGAAAAAAAAGAGAAAAACCCCTGACCTCAAGCCGGCAAAAGGAAGAATTTGTTAAATAAAAAGGTCGCAAAAACAAATATTATTTTATTTTATTTTATTTTATTTCTTTTTTAGTTTATTTATTTTATTTTATTTTATTTTATTTTATTTTATTTTATTTTATGAAAATGTGTTTTATTTTATTTTATTTTATTTTAGAATCTTTGAAACTTTGGTGGACTTTTGACCGTTTGGGAATAATTTTTCTTAAATTATTCTATGTTTTTATTATTAGTGAACAAGATGGAAAAGTAACAACAATTACAAGCTACCATGATTACGTAATTTCGGCCTTGCTCAAGGGCACTTATCAAATGGCTTTGTGTTTAGAAATTTTTCATCACCTTTTGTTGGTCATCGAACCAAGAACCAAGGGATTAGGAATTTCTAAGCCCGCAGTGTGTACCTCTTACACCAAGCTGCGTTGAGATTATTGCCAGCTTATATCCATCATGTTCACTTAGTATGTATTCATTTTATTTGTTGTTTGTTTTTTATACTACCTTATCGACAACTAGAACGACATCAATCGACCGCCATTTATACTAGCAGTGTCAAGGATTTTAGTGCACCCCGTGATCATTTTACTGACAGCT
>CAXKVI010000002.1:128430688-128440473 GCA_964058755.1 Campiglossa producta | reverse complement strand
CTTTTTTCGCTGTGTCCTGCGATTAATATGTATGCATGTTATGAGTTTTTGGTCATTAATTTGAGAATCTTTGAAACTTTGGTGGACTTTTGACCGTTTGGGAATAATTTTTCTTAAATTATTCTATGTTTTTATATTGTCGATAAGGTAGTATAAAAAACAAACAACAAATAAAATGAATACATACTAAGTGAACATGATGGATATAAGCTGGCAATAATCTCAACGCAGCTTGGTGTAAGAGGTACACACTGCGGGCTTAGAAATTCCTAATCCCCTTGGTTCTTGGTTCGATGACCAACAAAAGGTGATGAAAAATTTCTAAACACAAAGCCATTTGATAAGTGCCCTTGAGCAAGGCCGAAATTACGTAATCATGGTAGCTTGTAATTGTTGTTACTTTTCCATCTTGTTCACTAATAATAAAAACATAGAATAATTTAAGAAAAATTATTCCCAAACGGTCAAAAGTCCACCAAAGTTTCAAAGATTCTCAAATTAATGACCAAAAACTCATAACATGCATACTTATTTTATTTTATTTTATTTTGTTTTATTTTACTTTATATTATTTTATTTTGACTATTTTTTTATTTTTTTTACTTAAAATTGTTATTTTATTCTAATTTTTTTTTTTAATTTTTTACTTTTTTTATTTTTGTTTTGTTTAATTTTACTTTATTTTATTATTTTTAATTTTTTTATTTTATTTATTTATTTTTTTTTCATATTATATTTTTTCTTAAGTGAAACTTCCTGTTAACTAAAATTTTTGTTTTAACCCCACAGTCCCTCCGTTATCCCACAGTACAACGTTTCATTAAAATCAACCAGTCCAGGCTCTTACAAAATGCTATTATTATTATTATTGATGTTGTTGCAGTTGTTTTGTGCTTTTTTGTTATTCGCTTTGGTGCACTCTGTTTATTTTTGCCATTTGTCCCATGTGCTGATTTAAATTTAAATTTCAATAAATTGCAAAGTAAATTGAACAATGAACAAATAAAACTGAACCGATTTACATATTTGCCTTGAAAATAATAAATTTGCGCTACGGTCGGTAAGTTTTTCGAGCATAAACTTTTGAAATTTTAAAGGTAAATAAATTTTTATTAAAATGGCGGTAGGTGCAACAGATGTTATTGTGGCCAACCAAATTCTCGGTTTATATTAAATTTAAAACCTTTGTAATCAGAGAACAGTTTTCGCCTTGGAAATCACTTTATCCTACTCAAAATTTAAAAAGTTCGTTTTAGAGGCTTAAAGATCAAAATTCTTTCAAGTAAAAATATAAAGTTGGACAACAGAATATTTGATTATGTTTGCTCAAGAAACTGCTTTGCGTATTTAAATTTTTATAAGTTTTATTTTTTGTTTATGTCCAGTTGAAGAAGGGTTCATGTCAGCGCAAAATGATTATGTCTAGGTAAACTGTGACATTAAATGGTCTACGTAGCGCACTTGCAATCCATATGACAATTCAAAAGAAAAAAAAATAACAAATACAACAAATGAGCCAACAACAGGGATAGCCAGCACAGCGCGTCTATAAAAGAGCCACGTACAATGCTTTCATAACTATGTGAGGATGTAAGTAAATGCAACTAGCAACCTCAATGTTTGTAGAAAAGGTTGTGGCAGCTTGGTTGGGGATTTAAGTACAAGTTCACATGTGGCAGGGAACGCTTTAATGCTATAACCCAAGCTGTGCAAAAAAATAACGAGACAAACAAGTCTACATAATTTGTATACACATTTGTATACATACATATGAATGTGGCGGGGCACATAGATGCATACTTATAGATAGACAATAGGCTGTTTGCTTTATTTTATAACGTATTTTTGTGCTCTTCTACCTACTCAGTTTGTGGCACGCAGAAAAAAACCTCTGGAGAAGAGGAAGAGAGTCACAATTTTTAATTTTTTTACTTTTTATTTAAAGTTTTTTTTTAGATTTTTTTAGTTTTTTTCTTTCATTTTAATTTATTTCACTTTCATTTAATTTTTGACTTTGTTTTAATTAGGTAGGTAGAAGTGGCTGCCGCAAAGGCACACCTAGGCCAGTAATAAAAGGCCCGTTGTGATACCACCAAACACTAGGAAAGTCAGTCCCGGGGCCCGGCCATATGGAAAATCCCAGTGCTGTTGGGACTCTCCATATAGCCGAAACCCGGGACTGACACTCCTAACCGACACCGCTACCCCTCCTCGAACCATTTTGATAACTTGATGAAGGCCATCAAGTCCTTTATGTCTAGCTCCGCGACCTGGCTTAAGCTAACCAGGAAGGGAACTCCCAGAGAGCGCCTTCTCGCTCCGCTTAAGGCCGGGCAGTTGCAGATGAGATGCTCCACCGTTTCCTCTTCCTCATCATCTTTGCAACTCCTGCAGCATCGTCGGTAGGGAACGCCTAGCCTTGCTGCGTGCCTACCAATAAGGCAGTGCCCGGTTAAAATACCTATTAATATGGAGATTTCCTTCCTTTTTAGGGCGTATATGTGTCTAGATCTTTTAAGATCGCATTTTGGCCAGGTTTGCTTGGATATCCGGCACCCTGGGGCTTGTAGCCATCTTTCGTTGGCTTCGCGGAGTGTATGCTCCTTCAGCATTAGCTTGCACGTGGCAAACGGCATACCTATGCGCTCTTTATCTTGAAGAATCTGCTTGGTCGTGCCCTGCCTGGCAAGTTCGTCTGCCCTACAGTTTCCCTCAATGTCCCTGTGTCCCGGGACCCATGTGAGGTTCACGCGGTTCTGTTGGGCCATCTCTTGAAGAGATCGACGACAGCTGAGCGTCAGTTCAGAGTTGAACGAGTAAGAGCCAAGGGATTTGATGGCCGCTTGGCTGTCGCTGAAAATACAGATATCCTGTCCGATGGTGCGTTTACCTATCCAAGTCACGGCGTCCATGATTGCAGAAACTTCAGCCTGGAAGACGCTGCAGTGATCAGGTAGTCTAAAGGAGAGTTCTAGGTCCAAATCCCTTGAGTAAACCCCTCCTCCGACTCTGCCGTCTAACTTCGAGCCGTCGGTGTATATAAAAGTGCCGCCATTAGTAGCGGGACACCGATCTATGTTCTCCCAGTCTTCCCTGCTGGGAATGTTTATTCTAAAACAACAATCTCCGACTGTTGTGGTCGCACACCGATCTGTGCTCAGAGGGAGAAAGCTGTAAGATCTTAGAATACAGGAGTGTCCAATAGTGCTTGCGCCCCAGACGGACGTTTCCCTTAGACGCAGAGCCGATGCCGCTGCTGCCCGGTACCCTTCCAGATCGAGTGGCAAAAAGCCAAGAATGGCCTGGAGAGCTTCATTGGGCGTTGTTCTTAACGCCCCGCTTATACAGATCATGCTCGATCTGTGGACTTTTCCTAACAGATTTAGGTTTGTTGCCTTTCCTAGCGCAGGCCACCATACCACGACTCCATACAGCATAATTGGCTGGATTATCGCAGTGTAGATCCATCTGCAAATTTTGGGGCTGAGCCCCCATTTTTTGCCAATGGCTCTTTTACACGTGTAAAGTGCAATGCACGCTTTCCTCTGGCGCTGGATGACATTCTCCTTCCAGTTAAGCTTTCTATCTAGAACTGTGCCTAGGAATTTGGCTTTATCAGCTAAGTTCAGGCGCACGCCATCTAGTTCTGGTAGGTTCAGCGGTGGTATCTTGTACCGCCTGGTATAAAGGACAAGCTCCACCTTTCCCGGGTTGATGCTAAGTCCGCAGCGAGAGGACCATGAAGAAACTTCTCGCAGTGCTACTTGCATCAAGTCACACAGGGTTTGTGGGAATTTGCCCCTATATGCAATAGCTAAATCGTCTGCATATGCCACTATCTTCCCGCCCCCCCACCTTGTGTCTCGTAGCAGCGAGTTTACGGTGAGGTTCCATAGGAGCGGGGAGAGAACACCACCCTGAGGCGTTCCTCTTGTGACATAGCGTGAAAGATCAACTGTTCCCAGTGAAGAAACTATTTTCCTTCCCTTTAGTAGTTGATCAATTAGTCCAATAAGAGACCTATTTATGCCCAGGTTTGTTAAAGCAGTGTTAATAGCCTCCGGCCTTATATTGTTGAAAGCCCCTTCGATGTCCAGAAAGGCCACGAGACAGTACTCCTTTTCGTGCAATGATTTTTCAACAATAGAGACTAGGCTGTGGAGCGCAGTTTCCGTTGATTTACCTTTGGTGTATGCATGTTGATAGCTAGAAATAAGGTTGCTATCAATAGTAGAGGAGAGATAATCGCTAATTATCCTCTCGAAGGTTTTAAGTGCAAAAGACGAGAGACTGATCGGTCTGTAGTCTTTAGGCTCATAGTGTGAGGCCTTCCCAGCCTTTGGAATAAAGACTACCGTGGCGCTTCTCCAGGAGCACGGAATGTAATTAAGAGCCAGGCAGGCTGAATAGAGAACTACCAGCCATTTAGCTGATATTTCCAGCGTGTTTATAAGTTGTGCGGGGAAAATCCCGTCTGGCCCGGCTGCCTTGAACGGCTCGAAGCTTTTGATTGCCCACCTTACCCTTTCCTCCGTAATGGGTATGTTTACCGCCAGGTTTGTTGCAGATGCTACAGGTGCATCATACAAGTTCCCCGGAAAGTGTGTGTTCAGGAGCAGCTCCAGGGTTTCCCCTTCCGTGCTGGTCCAAGATCCGTCAGGCTTCCGTAAATAGCTAATGGCTGTTTGAGTTTTTGATAGCACTCGTCTAAGTCTCGCTGTATCATCGACTTTTTCGACCCCGGTGCAGAAATTTCTCCACGAAGTTCTCTTCGCTTGCCTTAGAGCCTTTTTATAGGCCCTCAGTTTAGCTTTATATTCGAGCCATTCAGGCTCCGTACCGATGCTCTTGGCCTTGTTAAATTGCTTCCTGCATGATATACGGAACGAATCCAGGTCGTAAGACCACCAGTGGGGTCTATGTTTGCCGCGTGGTTTTGGTACTGGACAAGCCTGCTCTAGGGCATTTGAGAGCGCCGTTGTAAAGGTCGTTACCAGATCATCCAGTTCTCCCACTGATGAGGGGGCTTGTGGAGGTAATACTGGTAGGTCCCTAGCTAATATTTGGTTATGTAGCTGCCAGTTAGTGTTGCGTGGATTTCGTTTCATGACTGGCTGCTCAACAATAAAGTCTAACACAATTTCTATGTACCGATGGTCAGAAAATGAATGCTCATCAAGAACACGCCATTTTCTGACCCACTCATAAGCACCTTCGCTACAAACAGTGAGGTCTATAACCTCCCTACGAGCTTTAGTTATAAAAGTAGGCTCGTTACCCACGTTACAAACCACCAGGTTAGTTGTTAGTAGGTAGTCAAACAGAGACTCGCCCCTAGCGTTAATATCGGAGCTTCCCCACTGGACGTGATGAGCATTAGCGTCAGCTCCAATAATAAGATGGCCCGTACAGAAATTATCCACCAGATCTTTCACCTCCTTTTGTGGAGGAGGTTCTTCGGCGTCATAGGGCATATAGACCGACGCCATCGTTAGGCTGGTGCTGCCGACTGTTAAGCTGGCAGCTGTAACGTCACCATTTGAGTAGTTGGGTAATAGAAAGGTGTTTAGCTCAGACTTTACCAAAATACAGGTTCTGACCTTGCCCTCATCATTGGCTTGGATGAGCTTGTACCCCTTAGTCCCCAATCCACAGATCCTAGAGCTATTGACCCAGGGCTCTTGGATAAGGACCACGTCTACGTCGCCTTTAGAAAGACGACTGCTTAAAACAGCCGAGGCTGCTTTAGATTTGTGCAGATTTATCTGAAGCACCACCAACATGAGAGAGCTCAGACATCCCTGCCGCCAGCGTGTCGTCGAGGTCTGGCCTGTTCCGGGGGCTGTCTCTCAACGAGGAGTTGTTCAGAGCACCTGCACGATTTGGCGTGGCGGGAACCCTGCTGTCTGAAGCAGCATCAACGTTAGTGTGCTCAGGTTTAGCCACGATCGTGACGTCGAGGCCTTCTTCGTCAAGCAGGCTTTCTTCTATCGAGTTGTTCGCAGCACCATCGCAATTTGACGTTGTTTTAATTAATTATTTCGTTTTTTTTTTTACTTTATTTTTACATTGAATTTTATTTTTTAATTTTTTAATTTTTTTAAATTTAATTTAATTTTTTCATTTTACTTTATTTTTATTTTTATTTTATATTACTTTCTTTTATTTATCTTGTACTATTTTGTTTTGTTTTGTTTTATTATTGTTTTTTGATTTTTTTTTTAATTTTATTTAATTTTTTTTATTTATTTTTATAATTTTCTTATTTCTTTATTTTGTTGTATTTATTTATTTTACTTTATTTTTTATTTTATTTTACTTTGCTTTATTTTATTTTTTTTATCATTTTTTTATTTTATATTATTGTTTTTATTTTGTTTTATTTTTTTATATGTTATTGATGTTTTTTAATTTCTTTTACTTTACTTTTTTATTTAATTTTTTTCTTTTTTTTTGTTATTATTTTACTTTTTATTTTATTTTTTATTTTGTTTCATTTTTTCATTTAATTTTTTATTTTTTCTTCCTTTATTTTTTTTTAATTTTTTCTATTTTTTTATTTTACTTTATTATTTTGTTTTATTATTTTCTTTATTTTTTTTTAATAATTTTTTTATTATTTTTATTTTTTATTTTTTGTTATATTATTTTATGTTTTTATATTTACTTTTGATATTGCTTTATTTTTTTTTTGTTGTTAATTTTTTTATTTATTTTCTTTTTTTAATTTTATTTTTTTTTTCTTTTTATTTTTTTATTTTTATTTTATTTTGTTTTATTTTTTATTGTATTTTTATTTTTTTTTCTAATTTTATTAATTTTTCTATGTTTTATTTTTTTTGTGTACTATTTCTTTTTATTTATTTAATATAATTTTATTTTATATGTTTTTTCCAATTTTTTTTTTTTGTTTTTCTTAATTTTATTCCATTGAACTTTATTTTTTTATTTACTTTGTTTTATTTTTTTTTATATTTATCATTTATTTTTTATTTAATATTGCAATGCTCACCCTAATGTACATATAGCTATATTAATGTAAATTTGTGTTGCATTCAACGTTGTCATTGTGGCCATATACCCTCATGTAAAATGCTTATTGTCGTTGTTTTGTGCACATTATTATTGGCCCCTCGATGATTAAAATACAAAAAAAAAAAAAAAAACAACAACAACCAACTAACAAACAAGCAACGTGAAAAGCATGAGAACGTAAAAAATAAAAATAAGTAAAATGTATATACATACATTTATGCATATTGTTGTTGACAATAACACACGAACACAACAACAAATACCTTGTTGTTAAAAAACCTGACCAAGTTGCATGGGTTCGTTACCCAAACTGGGATGGTCGCCTTTATGTGCGATAAATGAAAACAAAAAGCAAATAAAGGTATAATGTTATGCATAAATAACAATTTTGAAGCAAATGAAAACAAATAACTATGCTAAGGAAATGTAATTGGCAGGTAAGTAAATGCATACATATATGTACATATGTATGGGTATGAAAGTATGTGAATTTGTAGTTTGTCATAGATGTTGACATTAAAAATTAACAACAAAATATATGCGTATAAGTTTCGCAATAACAGAATAAGAACTATGCAAATACACATGTTTTCGCAGTTTAGCAAAATAAATACTCGTACATACATACGTACTCATTCACTTAAGTAGAACGCACTACTTATAAGCACTTTAGCGTAAAATATCACATTAGTCACATAAGGGTCTTATAGAACTTTTCAAATATGTACTTACATACATATCAAAGAGTGTATTCATAATAATATACATACATATGTGTTAACATTATCGGCTACACTTTGTCTACGTCGCTTTGCACCGCGAAGCCATAACCGCAGTGACAATTTGTCTAGCTTGTCCGCCTCAAGGTGACTTGGTACATTATGAATACGTTTCTCCATATTATGATGATGATTACCAATAGGTGATTGACTCATATAAGTAGAAACAAGTAAGGAAGTCTAAGTTCGGGTGAACCGAACATTAAATACCCAGCGGTCATGTTCAGAACGGGATAACAATGATATAGGCCCTAGGAGGATTTACTCAAAGTTTTTACTATCTTAGCTATTTTCGATTTTCGAAATTTGCCATATCGAAAGTGGGCGTGGTCGGAAAGCGATCTCGTCCAATTTCATCACCTATGTACAGCTATGGTCAGAGATTTAGCGCACTTTCCATTGTACTGAAAAGTATAACAGTAACTTTCAAGATAATACTAATTGCACAAAAAAATTTGAGGCTTAACAATAGTATTGTATTGCTCTCTTCAAATGACAAAAGAATTTCCGTTATATTTCTTTGATATTTGTTTTTGCTAAATTTTTCTTTACATCCGTCTAAAGTGCATTGGACATCGATTTAGCGCACTTACGTTTGTTTTCATATTACTTGCGATTGGTTGAAAAAGTTAACTGTTTTTTGGTTAATATTTAATAAGTAACCTCTTCTCTGTTATTTTTGTTAAATTTTCTGGAAGAAAATACTGGTCGGTTTGACAAAAAAGATCCTTTTTTAATCAGGGACCAATCAAGGGCAAAATTTCAAGAATTTTGGTATATTTTCGAGAAAACTGGTGTACAATGCCATAAGAGATGTGTGTTCGGATCCGAACTTGTCAAAGCATAATAAAAAATGTAAAGATCCCCCTTGTAAAACTTTTCCCCAAGGGGGTAAAATGTTCGGAAGAAAGAGTAAAAGTCAACCTTTTAAGTCCTTGCCAATGAAAGTGGCTGAAATAATTGCGGAATTGTGCTCAACTGTGTCCAGAAAACTTATACGAAGACCCCTAAATGAAAATAAAAAGTATGGGCGCATAAGCAAGAAAACTCGCCTCCTGCCAAAACAAGGGTTGTTTGTTTTTTTATTTTATTTAATTTATTTATTTTATTTATTTAATCTATTTAATTTATTTTATTTAATTTATTTATTTAATTCATTTTTTTTATTTTATTAATTTTATTTTATGATTATTTTATTTTATTATGTATTATTTTATTTTGTTATTATTTTTTTCTTTTTTATATCTTATTTCATTTTATTTTGTTTTGTTCTGTTTTCCTTTATTTATTTTTTTCATTACGTTTCGTTTTTTACACTACCCATGTATGTTCACTACCTTCTTTTCAAAATGAGAGCTTCTCTCTCAAATAACACTTTTGTGTTTTTTTTTTTGCGTTATCATTTATTATGTGGATAATTCATTCTAATTATCATAACTTACCTAACAAGCCAAATAATTTATTAACGCTAAGCGCTTATAAAGAGCTTAACGACTACAAAAAAAAACTAGAACTTATCAAAATATAGCGTAATGTAGAATAGTAAAATAATAACAGTGATAAACAAAAAGTAAACAAAAATACACAACAACAAAATATTCATATTAGAGACAAGTACATAATCTGCTTAATTAAACGCATGACTCATTCAACCGTAAAGTCGGCAGGCAGCAAAGATTAATTGTCTCACTGACATAAGTACACAGCGGATTGACACTAAGCGTTAACTGATCTGATAAGCAGCAACAACTTTCATAAATAAATAAATAAGCAAATTGTTGCCTCTGCTCTGGGTTTTCAAACAAAAATACTTGTTAGAAACATGTGTAGAACAATTAAACGTTATTTCCTTCCTTCAAAGCCAAAACAGATTAGAATAGCCAAAACAACTTTTTTCGCTTTCAAAAATATTTAAAAACTTGTTATTTTTTTGCGCTTTCAAGTGAGCAACTGGATTTATGTCAGTAGTCG
>CAXKVI010000002.1:128343188-128428188 GCA_964058755.1 Campiglossa producta | reverse complement strand
CTTACACTTTTGACTTCCTTTCCGACCTGTATTTTTTTCTGTTTTGCATTTGTTTGGTGGTGGTGCGAGGTACGATATCAAAATGTTTGCAAAAAAAAACATTAACAATTATCTCGACTGATTGTTTGATCGAAGGCCGTATTGATTGGCAGCTTGACAGGTTGATATAGACTCACAGCGGTTGGTGTATGCTTTGCAGATATGGGTTAAACAACAATGGTAGTGTATTTAAATTAATCGATTGAAATTCGAGTCAAAAAAAAGTAATGGGAGTTAAATGAGTAATTGCTATTAATAGTTGTGAACAATTAAATCACTACAAATGTATAGAATGTGCGACAATTACGAGAACAAAATGATTAAATTTGATTTTACTTAAGTCAAAATCTTGGTCAAGCTTTAGGTACTTTCTAAAACTTGAGGACGCTTTGAAGCTTAAAGTCCAAAATCTTTAGGAAAGTCTTAGATTGAAAACATAGTAAGTTCTTTAATTATAGTAAGATTTAAAACTTAAGAAGGGAGATATTTTTGAATGCGTTAAAAGTTTCTTCAACCAAGACGAATGACATTTGCTATGCTTATTGTTCAACGTCTCTCAGTATTCTTGTTTTTTTTTTTTGCAACTTGGCATAGTCATTAGCGAAAAAAGAACATACCCACACCAGAAACCTGTCTATGTAGGTATCTTTCTATCATTCTGTTTTGTAATTTACTTGTGACTTTGTGAAATGGCGCGTCGGGCTATCTCGCGTCATTGGCCAAAATTAGAATTGCTCTATGCAGTCATAGTCGTGAGTACAATGCGACCAATAATTTTGTTTAATGTCTTTAACGTATACACCGTAGGGGGTGGGGTTACGCGGCCAACGCAAACGAATAAGCAAGCTAATGTTAAGTGCACAAACAAACCTCCTACAGCACCATAAAAAGAAGGAAAATATAAGGACCTCATTATGTATGGCGAAGGATAGCTCAGACGAACGATTCATCTGCTCACAATATCGCGTAGCTATGGCATTGACAATCATTTTCGTTCGGTCCATAGTTTTTTTTTTAATATTTTCGACTTTTCTTTGACATAAAAACCAAAAATGAAAGAAAATGCGATTTTGTGAGCAGGCGAATGGTTCGTCTGAGCTATCATTCCTCATACATAATGAGGCCCTAAATAGATACCTAAGAAAGCAGAAAAAAGTGCAAAGCTAAAAAAAGAATTATTTCAAAAAAGGTTTCTTCGTTAACAAACAAAAGTCAATACTCATACGCGCGCGAAATTTCACCTCTTTCAGGGTGTCCAACCCCAATGCTAAGCATGTAATGAAAACAAAAACTAATACCACATGTATACATACATAGCTAATAGCTATGTAGATATGTATCTGTACAAATTTATCTCATTGAGTTGACTATTAGCTATTTATCTAACCATTCTAATAAGTACAATGTACTTACTAAGTATTCAGATACAATTGCATATATGGATACATATATATAAGTAGATGCAGTATATTTTGCATATACGCTAGACTGGCCGGAAATATATTTTTTTGGAAATTCTAAAATTTGAGGTTGGGAGTCAACACAAACCCTGTAAATTTCCAGAACGATCTGATGATACCTTAACGTGCCAAATGGAGCCAAAACTTGAAAAACATACCATTTTTAGAATTTGTTAATTTTTGCAAAATTTTTCTGTTTTTTTTTTTTTTGTTTTTTGTTCTTGGTTGCTTATTATCATTTTACTTACAAAGTCATAAATCGATACAAAAATACCAACAAAAACATAGGTTCAAGTGTCAAAAGTTGCGAAAACTACATTTATTTTTTTAGCAGTGTACCTACAGTGTAAAATGCAATTTCCAATATAAAAAAAATTCATTACCTATTTATAAGAGCTGACTTAATGCAATTTCCAATAGAAAAAACAATTAGGTAAAGACCTATTTATAAGAGCTGACTTAATGCAAGATGAATAATTTCATCTTTAGTGCTCAAACTTGCAGCAAGTACTTCTTATTTTCAACATTATAAGGTACCCCTACGAAGGGTAATTTTCCCTACCCTATATTGTCATCAACCTCCTCTAACGGAAGTCCAAGGAAACGAGCAATTTCAACAGGGTTGTACCAGATGGTATTAGAAGAGTAGGCTCCGAAGAGCATGTGAATAAGTGGTTGGTATGGATAAGTATGTGACTCGTGTCTCTAGAGGAAGATAGCGTTCCTTATCAGCGATAGAAGGTACTGCGGTTTGCAGCAGTTTGACAGGAACTGCCTGCACATCATTTCGTTATGCAACTGAGTTCATTTTTGTCTCATGGTGTAGATGGTGAATAGGAGACATAATGAGACATTCCGGAGCGGTATTTTGACAGGCCTTCAGCTGATTCCAGTGAGCGGTAGCAAGTCCCGGCGTTATGTAATTCAGTATCGGCTTGCCAATTGCCTTGTAAGTAGGCAGCAACGTTTCTTTGTATTTGCCCCAAATCCTGCCAGCTAGCGACTTGAGGATTTTGTTGCGACTTTATATTTTAGAGACAATTTCGGCTGAATGGGCAGCGAAAGTATGCATGGTATCGAAAGTCACCCCTAAGATTTTAGGATGAGAGTCAGTTGGCAGTTTGTGGCTACATATGTACCTAATTCGATGCCCACTTGGGCTGTCAAGTTGTGAATAGTGTCACGAAGGAGTTTGCGACGACCATGTCAGGTTCCGAGCGGTGAAAAACTCGACAAAAGTGGGGAGATAACTACTAAAGTAAGTGAGCCATATGTTATATTTGTTCAATTATTTCGGTATACTTATAAATAGGTTCATCTCTTCTTCTTTTCTCAATTTTTCGGCACGTCTTAGCGTCATCGGGCCGGGCTGAAATTTTATACCTAACTAACAACATGTTTTTCGAAGCGAAAATTTCAGGATTTTAATTTTTTAATTTTCTTCATACATACATGCTGTGGTCAGTAGGGGTATGACATTTTTCTAACACCTATTTTACATGGCACCACGTGATGAGAAATAGTGAAAAAATAATAACTGCGTTTTTATTTTTTCATTTTATTACAAAAACTTCACGCAGAAATAAAAAATAAAATTTGAATGCAAATTCCATACATTTGCCAAATTAAAAGGCAATGAACTTATTTGCGCCTTTTTTTGTTCGTTTTATTTTGCTCGTCTTTCGTATTTTATTTGTATTTCTGCACAACACATAGTCCAGGTTCAAACAGAGCAACTCGGTGTTGCTATTATCGGCGATTCTCTTTTGGTGTTGCTCAAGCTCAAAGTTGTCCTGTTTGAACTCGACATAACGATTATTAGAGCAAATGGCTTATGAAATAATCAAAGCGCGTGTCATCAACTTGCCAATTACATATAGTTTGCTTTTGGTCTCTTATCTTTCGAGGTGCCAGTTTTAATAATGTCTTTTAAAAAAAGTGCTGATGAAGTTTTAAAAAATGCAAAGCAATGGAAAAGTAACTTAACCATCTTTGAAAAATCCAAGAATAAAAGAAGAGATATTAATAACATTGAAAAAGCTTTAAGTGAACTGTGCAAGATTCCAAAACAGACCGCTATAATAGGAAGGTATAATGAGTTAGCGAAAACGGAAAAATTAAAAAAGAAAAGATGCCAGATTATTACAAATGAAATGATTGATTTGTGGTATAAACTAAACTTTCCAAGCATAAGACGTTCATCTATAGAACGGAAAATAACCAAAATTTTAAATGATTATTCAACATTTCTAAAATATCCGGGTGGAAGAAATGTCCTATTGAGGTTCAACAAGTTATGTGATATAACTAATTTAAAAGGTATTTGGCTAAGTACTGAGGACAAAGCGTTATATCAACTTCAAATATCTACGAATGGAGAAGTTGGATACACGACATCTAAAGCTCTTGATGTGCATCCCTCCAAAGGTGCTCTTTTTAAACAAAATGATGAAGAAAATGTTAAAAGCACCTTGTATATTAATGAAAATGAACTCGACAGTTCTACATCATCAACCGAAACTATCCAGCAATCGTACAGTCCATCTGATTCTGAATATGAAGCTCCTTCAAGAATCAAACAAGTGAAGTGTTCAACTAAAGCGGCAGTGGCAATGGTTACTAAAGCCAGTGTTAGCACCAAAAATGCCGCTAAAATATGTAATGAGTTGGCAAAAGAAGGAATTGATTTAGCAACACCGTCACAATCTGGTATTTACAAAGCATCGATAAAAGCAGCGCAACGTTTGGAGGAAAATTATAAAACTGTTTTAAGAGATGATATTTGGTGTGTTCATTTTGATGGCAAGAAATTTGGGAAAAACGAAGTGCAGGCCGTTGTGTTGGCAAATGAAACAAAAGAAGTAAGGGTAGCGGTCATGGTTCTTGAAAACGGAAAAAGTTTGACAATTTTTGAAGGTATCTATTTATTAATATATTTTTAAAGCTTTAATTAATTTTCTATAAATTTCGAAGCAATTAAGAATGTCCTGGATAAATTTCAGCTGTGGAATTCCGTTAAAATGATAGTTTGTGATACAACAAACGTTAATACCGGAAAAAATAATGGAGTCGTAAAGTTACTACAGACATGTTTTGAGAAAAAAGGTTTGTCCCCGCCGCAGTATATTGGTTGCCAGCATCACGTGCTAGATTTAATTTTGAAGCATGTAATGGATGAGTTACTTGTTGGAAAGTCAATATCGCCAAACATCTCTTATGATATTTTTTCCGAATTGATAAATAACTACGACAATCTGAAACAAAACTACAAACAAACCGGAGATAAATTAGAAATAAAATCTATAAAATGGCGTGATGATATGCAATTTTTGTATGAACTAGGACAAGGTTTTAAACACTATCAGATAAACAACAAATTTCCATACATAAAATTCAAAGTTCTTCCATCGCTCAGCAACGCTCGCTGGAATTCAAGAGCTATTCTTGCGATTTTAACGTTCATTCTCATTCCTGAACACAGAATAAAACTTTTTCCAATTTGCCAATTCATATGCAGTTCATGGTATGACGTATGGTTCTCTGATCACCGTTTCCAAATAAATGATTTTGCAAGTTTGGAAAAATCCGTAAAGCAATTTAAAACTGCTCATAAGTGTTTTCTTAAACACTGGGTAAAGGAAGATTCTGTCATTTCGAATTTAAAGCGAACTAATATCTGCGCTGAAAGAGCCATTAAAGTCATACAGGAATTATACCCTAATTGTAAATCTGATTCTACTTTAAATCTTAAGTTTATCTCATCTAATATGAAAATAAATAAATAAATAACTACAAATTTATAAACAATTATTGCATAACAACCTAAACATTCCGCTGTTGTAAATGAAAATTTGACTTCTTCTTGCTTGCAGATAACATTCAAATTTTATTTTTTGTTTCTGCGTGAAGTTTTTGCAATAAAATGAAAAAATAAAAACGCAGCTGTCATTTTATCACTATTCCTCATCATATGGTGCTATGTAAAATAATGTTTTCCAAAAAATTGTTAAAAGTCATACCCCTAGTGGTCAGTCTAATATACATACTATATACTAGATACTCGTTGTAGTTCTGTTTTTGCTGAGCCTTGGCATTTCAAATCTAATTTGCTTGTCTAATGTAGCTGGTGACACAACACGAAACATCAGCTGATTTTGCTAGAAATATTAAACATATTATCCACACAGTCATGCTCATATAAGTGCCTTGTAGGAAATGGAGTGGACTCTTAAGAAATTAGACCGCAATCCCATTTCCTAGCCGTTTTTAAAACATAAAGGCTAGGCCAAGCATGTATATTGTTCTCCCTTCTCTCTCTCTCTCATCTTCTGCTGCTGCATTCTCGTAACTTTGGGTAGCTGCATGATTACTATGACTTCCAAGAAATATTTCTCACAAGTTATATCTCAATTTGATACAGAAAAAAAATTGCACTGGTAAAATAAACAGTCTCGTAATGTTATCGTGAAGTTGAAAAAATTTTGTTAAATTGACCAAACTTTGGTTATTTCAAAAGTGTTTTTTGTTGAAACAACTACATTCAATTGTTGATCATAGATCTCTCAATTTTAAATTAACAAAATTTGGTAAAATTGCCAGAATTTTTGTTGATCAACCTAATCTTATGTTAAAACAACAACTTGCTCTAGTTAATTCAACAGGAACTGTTATTTTAAATTTATTGCATCATCCGAATAAGTTAAGTAGAACTGACAGAGTTTTTGTTGATCAAACCAAGTTTTGTGCTGAAACAACAAACTAGCAAAGATACTGTCTTGGAACAAACCTGGAATTAGACGCTGGCAAGCATAAGCATACGATGACATCATAGCAGACACCTGGGATGAACGTTCAAGAAACATTAGTTCGATTCTCTGTGAAGTAAATATAAAAACTCTGAAAAATAACACAGCCCCACAACAAAAAAAAATAAGTGTCTGGGTTGGGGGATCAGACCACCCTTTCCCTATGTATTTTGACGCGCTGAACACGAATTTGGTGTCCGTTTTGGTCCAACACGTCTGGATTTTTTTCTAACCTCAAAGAAATATGTCAAATGTTTCGTGGTATACGAATTTTTTGAGGTTAGAAAAAAATCCAGACGTGCTGGGCCATAACGGACACCGGATTCGTGTTCAGAGCGTCAAAATACATGGGGAAAGGGTAGTCTGATCCCCCAACCCCGACACTTTTTTTTTTAATTTTTTCTTTACTTTGACTCCTTTTGGTATTAAGATAACACTTATTATAGTTTATATATATATATAGCAAAATATATTATAGGAAACTTAACAAAAGAGTTAATAAAAGTGCCATAAAATACTCTAAATATCATCAAAATGGAGGAACATATTCATCTTAAGAGAGTGGAAAAAAGACTCCAAGAAAGCTTAAGAAAAGCTTCAGAAAAATGTTCGACCATGAGTCCAAAAAAAGCTTCGAGGCCAATTCAAAAAAATTCATGAAACGGTCCGAACTCATCGGATTTGAAGTAATTTTGAATTTTTTTTGTCTCCTTTTAGTGTGACCTCAGCTAGAATGATTTTTGTTTTCTCATTTTGGGCTCCGAAAAGAGTTCATATCTGAGAGAAATTCTCTGGAAAAGTGCTACAAGTACGCTTCCACTCAGAAGATTTATCAGAGAAGCTAGAAGATATTGGGTTGAGATTAGATTAAAATTATTCTTAAGATGCAAGCAACTAATAACTAGCTTATAAATAAGTAGTTTATAGTCAGTTCACATACTCCTTAAATTGAATCAACAGAAAGTAGGATAAATATTATAGTTGGCTGTGATACCCTACCGGGACTCTTGAAGGTGAACTTGCGCGTATGTATGTTTAAGTGTGCTAACTATATATCAGCATTTGCTTGGTGTGCCTATTCGCCGGTTATTCGCCTGACTGGCTGTTGAAGCGTTTCGCGACAGACTTGCTGGCACCAAAATCAAGCGAACTAAAATAACAGCAACAACATGCACTAAAGGTAGGCATCACACACAAACTTTTAAACCAATATAAGTTTATATGCGAGTATACATATGTACATATATGTATGTAAAGATATTGTATATGTTGTTCATATAATTTAGTTACATATGTATGTAGTTTACTTGCTTGTATGAAAGTCAAATTGTGCAACGAAGCGTAAAATACACCGAAGCTAAGCAAATGAAAATAACAACAATAAAACAGCTGTAAATAATATACTTACATACGTACCTACATACATATGAATATTAGTAAGTATGCTGAGTTGCTTGTTGTAGTTAAATAAGTAAAGCAAATAAGAGCAAAATAAGTTTTTCTTTAGAATTTCACTCACCTGACAAACGATCCCTTCATTTGACATTTGAGCATTTTAGGTTGACTATAAAACGATCTACATATTAACGTACATATGTATCAAAAATGTAGGTATATAGAAAATAAGTATACATACAAGAGTGGGGCAAGAACTTTACTGAGATGGTAGTAGAACTACTACTTTTTTCGAAAACTTTAGAAGCGTACTGTTTCACTGCATTTAACACGAGTTCAGCTAAGGTGCCCATATCTAACTGGACTATTACAACACGGTTAAAAATTTGAAGCTAAATTTTAAACTTTTTTGGACTACATACATATATGACCAAACAAAATTTGGATTCAAATTCAACCTAGAACAGTATTCATGTAAATTGGCTAAATTAGTCGCGTTTCAATTACAAACAAGAAATGTTTTAACAATTTTTTAAAGATAAAATAAATTTTTTGTCCGTTGGCGAAATTCGAAACAAGACTCCCCCCATCATGCCCGTCTGCTCTACCACTGAGCTACATTGCACACATAAATGTTGTTGGCAAAATTCAATTTTGAATAAGCTTTCAAAAATAAATTTGAATTTTCAAACCCAAAATTTTGAATTTTAGACCAAACAGTTTTAATTTTCAAACCAAAAAGCTTTAATTTTAAACCGAAAAGTTTTAAGAATAAAATAAAATTAAAAAAAATGTGGCACTTGGCAGGATTCGAACGAAAGCGCTCAGGAGTCACAGCCGACTGCTCTACCGTTGAGCTATGACGCACATGAAGTTCACTTACATTCAAACAAAACAAAAATAAAAAATGTAGACTGCTTTTTCATTTAGATTTTAAATCGAAACCAAAAGAAATTGAAAATCTTTGTAGGTATTTGGACGGTTTGAAATATTGTACAAAAAAGTTTGAAAAATTGATTAAACTTTATACGGGTTTAAAATTTAGGATCATTTTTTTAGCTGACTACTCAGTCTAAAGCAGGTCACGGCACCTAGTAGGACAGTTGTCTGAAAATCTGAGAACCAAAGTCACACAGATTATTACGCTCTTTTCTTGGCCTCTTGAACTATGCAATTGTTGCTGCGCTTATGAGAGTGCTTTGATCGCTCTAACCAATCACTGGATGTCGTTGGTTTTGCTCAGTTTCTCACTTGCAAGCAACGACTCAACAACATACGCTGTTGCTTCGGCACTTGCGTGAGGGAGCGAAAAGAGAGCGATGACCGCTCTTTCACTAATACATCCTCACTTCCAATTCTGCCGGGCCCTGGTCTAAAGTAGCATTTGTTGGAAAGAGTGTTTCTAGAAAGGAATTTCTCGCCTCAGGTTATGATTATAAAACATCTACTACTTAATAAGAATTTTTGTCAACAATTTGGTTCCTCTTTTACTAAGACTTCACTACTCTTTAGTTCTAAGGCTGAACATGAACATGCGAGTTTTAAAAGGAAACTTAGTATAAATGCATGTTCATTCACTCTCAAGCCAAAGTTAGGTACTTATATTTCCATTTTTCATTTGTTCATACACCTTTCATTACGTCTGCTTCGTTGCACCTCATTCCTTCAACAACTTTTGCATGTGACTTGATTCTGTAGTGTTTATGTTGCATCCACTTCGATAAAGTTAAATCTTTGTGACTTTAGAACGTAACATATGGGTTCGCAAAATGCTACTTGTAGGTATTTATGTATATTTAATTGTTAGTTTTTTTTTTTTGCAATTTAGTCTGAAAGTAATTTTCGATCAAAGGTGTTTGCATGGTTACGAGGAGTACTGATTTATATCTACATTAGAGCGTCTCGCGTCATATCAAGTGTTTATGAAAAACATTTAAAAAAAATTTGTATTTTTTCCTAAACAAAACTCATTGATCTCAGGCGCTCCGTTGTGGTACCTACCCACCATATCTCAGTTGCTACCACCCTAGATGTACCGATTTAATAACAGCAAATTAAAGACCGTACAAAATTTTAAATCTTTAACCGCTTCGGTGCAGACACAGAGTTCTGTGTTCGAAAAGCCATCTGATGTGGAGCCTTCAAACTCCGAAACGCGACATGATATCCATCGCTGTGTAAATCTTTGTCAGTTTTCTCTAAGTATCATAATTCATAAAAAAAAATTCGTAACATCAAAAATTAGAATACCCTAGTACTAGTAAAGTCAGTTTTACAAAAAAAATTTAATTAAAGATTTACATTTCTATGACTGTTCAATCAACAATTGAATGCAGTTACTTCAACAAAAAATTCCGTTAAAATAACCAAAATTTGAAGAACTCAACTATATTTTGTCAACTTCAGAACAACAGTACGAGATTGTTGATTTTCGTCGAGGTTTTTCTACAACATGCGGTGTGATGCTTTGTATTTTTTCATACAAATTGTGGGGACCAGCAGCTTTTAGACTACTCCGAACTGCATTAAACATTTTTTTGCTGAGAAGTCTTCAATGGCAGAAATACACTCGGGGAAGTTTGCCACGTCAATTTTAGAGCAAATTCTATTTTGACGTATCCGTCGTATCTGGCGTTAGGCATACAAACACCCGCAGTCTACTTTGCTGTCAGTTGTTTCAACGTACTGACGGACTGATTCTGCTGAACGCTTTAGTCATTTAAAGTTACGTATACGCACTGTTGTCCCTAAAACCTTCTAAATTATGAAGCCCGGAAAACTGGTTTTTATACCTTTCATGAACATGAAATGGTATTATAACTTTGGTCCGATGTTTGTAAATATGAGAAGAAGAAGAGATAGACCCATCAATAAGTATACCGAAATGATCAGGATGACGAGATGAGTTGATTTAGCCATGTCCGTCTGTCCGTCTGTCCGTCTGTCCGTCTGTCCGTCTGTCTGTCTGTCTGTCTGTCTGTTTGAACGCAAACTAGTCCCTCAGTTTTTGAGATATTTGGCTGAAATTTGGTATGCGGCCACCATTTTCCAATATAGGAATCATTTGTCGGAACCAGCAAGATCGGACCAATATAACATATAGCTCCCATACAACCGATTATTCCGATAAACGGATTTTGGCCTATAACTCCTGTAATTAAACACGTAGGAACGTGAAATTTTGTAAGTATTGCTATTTTTATATGTGAAATATCGATGTTGAAACTCATAGAGATGGGATAAATATTTCACATAGCTCCCATACAATCGATTATTCCGATAAACGGATTTTGGGCTATAACTCCTGCAATTAAACATGTAGAAACGTGAAAGTTTGGACCTATTGCTTTTTTTATATGTGAAATATCGATGTTGAAAATCATCGAGATTGGATAAATATTTCACATAGCCCCCATACAATCGATTGTTCCGATAAACGGATTTTGGTAGATAACTCCTGTAATTATATAGGTAGGAACGTGAAATTTTGGAAGTATCGCTATTTTTATATGTGAAATATCGATGTTGAAACTCATAGAGATGGGATAAATATTTCACATAGCCCCCATACAATCGATTGTTCCGATTAACGGATTTTGGTAGATAACTCCTGTAATTATATCGGTAGGAACGTGAAATTTCGTAAATGTTGCTATTTTAGAATGTGGAATGTCGATGTTAAAAATTAATGAGATTGGACCAATATAACACATCGTCCCCATATAATCGATAGCTCCGATAATTTCGGTATGAGCTAAAGTTAAATTCACACAGGCTGTACTGGGGATCAAACAGTGAAAATCGTGACGCTTATTCATGAAAGGTATTTAGCCTTCGGCACAGCCGAAGACAGCTTTCCTTACTTGTTTATGTTACAACAGTTCTTTAAACTAGAATACTTCTGTGGTTTGAGAATTTATAAAATCTTAGAACGGTCTAAATATTATATATGGCTCTCACAAAAACAACAAATATATATGACTAACATGTTGCTACCCTTATTACCTTTAAGGCACCAGTGAAATGACCTAATCGTCCAAATTTGTATGACAGTTCTCTTCTTGAATGACACTTTCATCGTTCTCTCATTTTTTTTTTTTTTCTTATGTGTCGTTAAACCCAAAAAAGTTAATTTTATAAATAACTTCAAAATTAAAAGCTTATCGCACGTGACACTCATTTTTGCACCTCAAATTTAATTGCATTCCTTTCAGCCTATTTTTAATGAAATGCCATTGAACACTCCTATACTGTAGATTTATTTGTTTATTTACAAAAATTAATATATTTTTGGGTTATTGGCATAACCTTGAGGTGGTGCGGCATGCGCTTTTCCTACGTCAGCAATATTTTGCAATGAGTGGGCGAAGTGACATTTCCTGCTTAATGTACGATATCAATTTTAAATTTTTCATTGTGGACACACGCAATTACAAATGTAATTATCAGTGTGATATGCGGCATGAAGAAAGGGAGAAAATTTTGGGGGAATGGGAAAATACATTTTTGAGGAAATGAACTGAGAGTTGTCATTTTTTATTTTTATAAAATTAAGTTTTTTAAGATTATGTGATGTGATGTCATGTCGTGTACTGTATTGAAATCTTTCATGATATGATTTTACGTATTGATGTCATTTAACATAAAATTAGTGATGTAGTTTGTCTTAATTTTGATAATTGTTTTATGACGTAAAGATATGAGGTATGTGGTATTGCATATGATGAAGTGATTTCATATGAAGTTATGTGATGCTGATTGTATTTTTATTTTGGTCTCCGTTTTACGATGTGATGTCATATGTTGTAGTGCATTGGAGTCTGATGATGTGATATCCCATGAAGTGATGTGATGTCATCCAGTGAATTGAATTGAAATCTTATGATGTGATATAATATGAAGTCATGTGATGTTGATTGTCTTAGCTAAATTCTCGTTTTATGGGGTGATGTCATGTTGTGTATCTATTGTATTGGAGTCTGACGATTTGATGTCATGTGATGCGGATTGTCTTGTTTTGGATTTAGTTTAATATATGATGTCATGTGGTGTATTGTATTGGAATCTGACGATGTGATGTCATATGATGTCATGTGATTTGGACTCTCTTATCTGAATTTTCATTTTATGAGGTAATGTCTTGTTGTGTATTGTATTGGAGTCTGATGACGTGATGTCATAGAAAGTCGTCCGATGTTGATGGTCTTGTTTGGGATGTATGTAATTTGATATCACATGATGTTGATTGTCTAATTTGGGGTTTCGCGTTATGATGGTTTGAGCGTTATTGTTAGGTCGCTCGAGAGGATTCTCTGGGTATCCGTTTACCTAAACCTGCAATATATATTTCTCCAAGCAGCCCATAGAATTTCGTTGCCCACTTAATACGAACAACATTCTCAGATCACAGTTCCGTCACTTTCAATTCCATGTTAAATTTTCCATGAGCCTATAAATTATAATCAATTCAAATTGATAAGTCAGTGCGTTGTTTACAGATAACGTGACTTGAAAGTAGGCAAACAAGTTAAATTTAACCTGAAAAAATCACACAAAAAATGCCTACAAAATTTTTTTGAGCAACTCACACCACCTTAAGCATAGCAACGTCATCCGAATAGCTCATTTAATTAAAATATATACCTTACTTCAATATATTTATTTTTAATTTCACGCAGAAATTGCTTGTTTACCAACAAAACGACGGTCAAATCACTTTGCTGTCTTATCGACTGATTTATGGTAAAAACGCACAAAGAAAAACATAATAAAAAGCAAAAGAAACGCGCTGCTGAAGGTCATTTCCGTTTTACATTCTGGCATATATTTACTATACTACTTGAGTAGATTATAGTATACATTAGTAGATATCACAAGTATAAATTCATTCTGTTCACCTTATTGCTAGGTACATCCCCCGCACCTGCAAAATTTTCATTGAAAACTTTCATTCATTAAAATTGGCTTAATGCTATTTCGCAGCTATCATTCCATTTGATAAAAACAAGAGTAGTTGCGATAAACAATATTCACAAATTGTTTATAACAACCCGTAGTTACGAATATGTGAATATTTTTAAATCCATTCATACTTTTCAACATCCGCCCAGGTAGGTATAAATAAATATCTACCGTAGTGGCGTGAAAGTGAAAAATGTGATTATTTTCTTTGTTAAGAATTACTACGAGCATACCTGAAGAATCAGCTGAAAAATAATAATATATGATAAAAAGTTTATTTATCTAGCCGTACACATACGCAAGTGTGTTTATCTATATACATAAATTAATATGAAAAAAAAAAAAAATTATTTCGTAAACAAACTTTTATTAATTGATAAATTTTTGTGCGAAGTTTTCAAGATTCACCTGCCTATTCTCACTGCAAAAATAACAAACAACAGACGTTTCAATAGCGAAGAATAATAAATGAATGAAATGTACTTGTTTATATTTCTCCCATGAAAAAGGCCTTATGTGTAAAAGTAAAATTTCCGCTCTTTAAAAGCCTAGAAATTAAAAAAGTATTTAATCCATCCATAGGTTTTTTAATTAAAACTACACACAGAGAAAAATGAGCTGGTGATGGATAAGAATAGACAGTGATTTGGTCAAATCAACCAAAGTATAGTTACATCAACCAAAATATCTGTTATTTCAAACAAAATCACGGTCAATACTTATCCATTCCCAGCTCACTTCTCTCTGTGTAAGACCTTCGATTTAAAAAAAAAAAACTATCGTAATTTCTAGATATAATAAAATTGTAACAATTCGATGTCTGTACATGGCAGATATCAACAAAGCATTATTAAGCGAGTAGAATCCAAATCAACCATTTTAAAAATTATTATGTGTCTGTCTGTCCGTATGTTTATGGCCGTATCACTCTGAAAGTAATGAATGGAATTGAATTTTCGTTGGATTGTTCGACGCTCAACTTAAAATTTAAGATATTACATTTTTCGATATCTCAACCGGTTTTGGAGTTATCGCCCAATATGTGGACCATGTCTGTCTGTATGTTTGTGGTCGTAATACTCTAAAAGTACTGAATGGAATTGAATCATTGGATTTCTAGACGCTCAACTTAAAGTTTAAGATATTATTTTTTGCGATATCTCAACGGGTTTTGGGGTTATCGCCCAATATGAGGACCAGGGGTGACCAAAAATGTCTTACTACAATATGGGTGTCAAACGAAAGGTGTCAATGAGTGCTATAATATGCGATGTGGTTCATTGAAATGTCTGAAATGGTTTGGGAGATATCTTGAAATTTCGATAGCTCGACCGGTTTCGGAGGTATCAACGAATATTTCCACAAAACTGTGTTAGTAAATTATGGGTATTAAGTGCTGAACTCCACTATTTTTGTTGGATTTTTTTCTTTGCTAACCCAGCTGCACAAAAAAAAAAACAGAAATTATATGCATACGAAGTCGCGGGCTCCAGCTAGTTATAAATACAGATATTTCCTCTCATTCCACACTTTCTGTTTGTATTACCGAATTTACTCGATTCACATTATTATTTTATTTTCTATTTTTTTGACACCTCTATTAATTGCAAAAGTGATAAATGCTTTACATTTGTTTATTTTAATCAAAAATTTAATAGAAGGTGCTGTCGATAAATCGCCGTAAAGGAAAGTAATTCTATTAAATTTTCTGACACTGTAATTAGGCACTAAATAAATAATATTTTCATTTTGTAAAAATTCTGGTGTGAAATGAAAAATATGTAAGTATGTATGTAAATATACATATTACCTACTACAGGAAGCTAGACAGCCCACAGTGGTGCGGTTCCATGCATTTTTTGGAAAAAAAAATAGAAGGAGTTGTCCTAGTTCCTTGAAATGTCATATGTGAGATTGTTAAGAAATATTCCGAAAATTAATGATCATTCAATTATTCAAAAAGGTTTAAGTGTATGTGAAAAAAATATAACTGAAATCTTATAACTTTAAAAGAGCTAAACTTGTATATTTGTATATCCGGACTATCTCGGGAACCGCTTGACTGTTTTGGATGAAATTTTGAATATAGATAGTATGATTGATTCTAAGACTATCCACTTGGGGGTTGCAGTGTTGCCACCTATCTATTCTTTTTTATTATGGAGTAAGATATGCCAATATGGGTATCAAATTAAAGGTATTTTCGCCGACATACCAGCTAAAATATTTTTAAGCAGTTTTGCCGCCCAGGGTTGACATTTATCGTATTTTATTTATATTGTATATTTTTGGCATAATATTTGTATTATTTTAGGATCATTTTGAGATCAGTTACGGGTCACTTTGGGATAATTTTGGGGCTATTTTGAGAAAATTTTGTGTGCAATTTTGTATTGATTTAGGACGATTTTGCGGCCATTTTCGGATCATTTTAGAGACATTTTGGGATCTTTTTGGGATCATTTTTGGATCATTTTTTGGTCATTTTGGGTTCCTTTTGGGATTATTTTAGATCATTTTGGGTAAGTAAAGTTAGCGCTAAATTGATAGCACCGAGCAAGCTCGGTCACCTTGGTACTTTACTTTAATCTAAGTTGATTCAGTAAAAATAATCTAGAATCCCCAAATCTCTGAAGGCTAAAAATGTTCTACAACAAAAAATACACATTTAAATGTGTTTACATCGGAAAAGGAATTAAGGAAAAGGAAACAAAAGCACTACATTTTGACCTTCATTGTCGACTTTTAGCAAAAACTCACTTAAAGAAAATGCGACAAAGTAAAAACTATCAACATAAATTCTCAGCTTAATAGCTACAAAGTGAGTGCATATCTACTTATCTACGACAAAATGAAAAAAAAAAAAATCTAAACGCAATCAAAACAAATGCATTTTGTATCAACTCTGGTAAACAAACTAATAAATGCTAACAAAGAATTTAATTATATTGACGACAAATAACAGCATTACATAGACAACAACAAAAACAGATACAGCAGGAACAACAAACTAAACAGCAAGAACAGTAAGTACAGTATTACTTATTTAGTTAAAAGCGAAAATATATTTTGCAGAATACAAAATATTTACTGTCAACCGACGAGTCAGCGTGACGACCACAACAACAACAACAACAAAATACACAACAACAACGTAACAACCAAATAATCTAATGAAAAACACAAAGCATTCTTTACAAAAACAATAACTCAACAACATAAAGACTCAGAAGTATAGAATAACAACAAGCTACAACACCAACAACAACACCAACAATGACTAGATACATCGTGCATTATGAAGGCGACGATGGAATGACGTCAAATTACATTGTCACTTCCGCAATGCGGACAACATTAGCAAAAGGCGGGGGATTAGACAGCCAAGCAGGCAGTCAGCAACAAATATGTCAACATAACTTTAGCAACACCAACAACAACAAGCGTAGTGGCATTAAAAATTACAGTATTAGCAACAGGAAGAACGACAGCAACGAATTGCATTGCAAAAACAACAACAACAATGCAAATACTAAATGCTACATTCACAACATATTCAAAACAGTGGCAGCAGCAGCAATGATAACAACAACAATTGTTTGTACAAGTAAAATCAGTGGGATGCATAACAACATCAAAACAGTAGCACAGCTGATGGAGACGCTGTTGGTCATTTGAATGGACTCAGGGAATATCAAGGAATGCAATCAATCCGAAAGCAAACCCACAATATAATATTGTTTGATGGGTGTACAATGAAAGTTTCTATAAAGTTGTAGTACATGGGTGACTGAGCTTACTCGGTGCTATCAATTTCGCGCTAACTTTACTTACCCAAAATGATCCCAAAATGACCCTAAAATAATCCCAAAAAGAGCTTTAAATGTTCCCGAAATGTTCCAAAATTGAACCCAAAACGACCCTAATATGATCCAAAACTTAGTACAAGAGGATCAGAAAATGATCTCGAAATGATTCCAAAGTAATCCAAATATGATCACTAAGATAAACCGTTAATATATTAGTTGTTATGTCGGCGAAAATACCTTTCATTTGATACCCATATTGGCATATCCAACTACATAATTTAAAATTGAGATATGTGGCAACCCTGTACATCCCCCAAGTGGCAACCCCCAAGTGGATAGTTTTAGAATCAATCGTACTATCTATATGCCAAATTTCATCCAAATCGGTCATGCGATCCCCGAAATAGTCCGTATATACAAATATACTGCGGTAAGGTGGCAACCCTAGGTGACAAACCTACTTGAAAATATTTTAGTTGGCATGTCGCTGAAAATACCTTTCATTTGGCATATTTTCCTACAAAATTAAAAAAGAAAATTAAAATGCAGTCTTCCAAATGGAGTCTTAGAATCAACCATACAATATATATTGAAAATTTTATCCAAATCGGTCAAGCGGTTCCCGAAATAGTCTGGATATAGAAATATGCAAGTTTAGCTCGTTTAAAGTTATAAGATACGACCGAAATCTTCCCTCAAAGGCAAAGATACCTGGTTTGCGAAACCATCCACGAATAAGACATTTCACACAAGTAGCCGTTATAATATCGTTGCGATATCAAGTTAGAAGTACAACTTTTGGAACGAAAAAAAAAAAATGTCCAGCGGGTAAAATTCTAAATCACTGGAGCTCTAAATGAGCCTACTTAGATGACAGTTAGTGTTTATACAAAACCGTAAAGTTGCTTTAACGAGATGAATAAGTGCAAACGCGTGAGTTGACGACACCAAAGCAAACGACAAATCTGTCATGCAAATCTCGGTGAAGCGGCGACAAAATGCAAAATGCAAGCAATTTGTTTCGTGCGAATGTGAAAAGTATGTAATTTTGTTTGCATGTATACAAATGCATAAGCTTTTACAACACTCTTGAATTTGTGCATATTTGAGTTGTGCTTAAATTTTAAATAAGTAATATTATCCAGCAAACAAGTTTTTTTTTTACATCTTCACGTAAGGGCTAGTTTTTTCGCAACTAGTTATGGTTCAACTATTATAGAACTAGTTACAATATCGAAACTAAATGCTAACTAGTTTCAATGGTGATATTGTACAAAAAAATAAAATTACCCCTTTTCCTTCCATTGCATTTTACATAATAAGGCTGTAAATAAAACGATTTTAGTGTTAATAAATATCTATTCAAAAGCAACTACTACGACAACGTTATCAAATTATGACACAATGTAGCCAATGCAGTCCGCAATAAAAATAAAATCAAATTGCTTTGTCAACATCAACTATGTGAAGATATTTCATTGGCAACATTGTTGCTGAATTGTGTTAACGAACAAAATAGCGAGAAATACGCATTGCTTACGCGGTTTATTGCGATTTGTGTAATTTATGTGGATGGCGTGTAAGTTCTCTTGCGTTGATCTTTCGCCCACTTGTATTCTGATGTTGCTCAACAATGTTTTTCAGTCATGGCGAGGGTTGCCTAATCGCTTTGAAATATTTTCCAAAAAAAAAAAACTAAGTTTTTAAATGGAATAACCCGAATTTCTTTCAAGTATGCGAATTACCTTTGATACAATTTTGTATTAAAAAATTGTTTAATACATTTTCGATTTTTTTTACAATAAGTACCTAAAAAAAATTTGTTGGTTTTTCATTTGGTAGTTTTTTTTTTTGGAACTGGCAGAGTTTTTGTTGATCAAACAAAATTTTATGTTGAAACAAAAAAGTCCTAACTACACAATGGCCTCATGGTAGACACCTCCGTTCAGCAGTCATATAGTGCGAGCTCGATTCTCGGCTGTAGGTAATTAGACGCTGGCAAGCATGAGTATACGATGGCATCATGGCAGACACCTGGGCTGAGCGTCCAAGACATCTGAGTTAAATTCTCGGTGAAATCAATATAAGAACTATGTAAAATATTTTTTTCTTTTTTCTTTTTATTTGACTCCTTTGTGTAGTCGGAGAAAAGTACAGTACAGGCCGTTTTTGCAGGGTTTCCAATTACCTACAAAAATGCAGATATCTTATAACTTTAAACGAGCTAAACTTGTATATGTATATAAATATTTGTATATCCGGACTATCTCGGGAACCGCTTGACCGACTTGGATAACATTTTTAATATAGATAGTATGATTGATTCTAAGACAATCCACTTGGGGGTTTCCACCTGGGGCGGTTTACAGGGTTGCCACCTATCTCAATTGTTTTAAGTTTTGCAACAAAATATACCAATATCGGTATCAAATGAAAGGCATTTTCAGCGACATGCCATCTAAAATATTTTTAAATAGGGTTGCCACCTTAACGCAGTATATTTGTATATCGGGACTATCTCGGGAACCGCTAGATCGATTTGAATGAAATTTGATAGATATAGAGAGTATGATTGATTCTAAGCCTGGGGCCTTGCCACTTGGTGTGGGTACAGGGCTGCCCAATTTTTTTTAAATTATGGAGCTCGATATGCCAATATGGTTATCAAATGAAAGGTATTTTTGCCGACATTCCGACTAAAATATTTTCAAGTAGGGTTGACGCCCAGGGTTACCATTTCACCGTATTTTATTTATATTGTATATTTTTGGGATCAAATTTGGATTATTTTGAGATCATTTAGGGATCACTTTGGGATCATTTTGGGATCATTTTTGGTCGTTTGGGGTTCAATTTCGGAACATTTTGGGAACACTTGAGGGTCTTTTTGGGCTCGTTTTTGGATTATTTTAGGATTATTTTGGAAAAGTTTTGGGGTCATTTTTGTATAATTTTGGGTACATTTAAGGGTGTTCTTTGATCATTTGGGAATCATTTTTGAATCATTTTGGGATCATTTTATGGTAATTTTATGGTAATTTTGGGTTAATTTTCGTCGTTTTGGGTTCAATTTCGGATCATTTTTTGCAACATTTGAGAGTTGTTTTTGAGGTCGTTTTGTGATTCTTTTATGATAATTTTGGGATCATTTTTGGATTATTTTAGGGTCATTGTTGGATCATTTTGGGAAAGTAAAGTTAGCGCTACATTCATAGCACCGAGCTCGGTTACCCAGGTACTTAATTATCGGAAAAAAAATTCAATATCCCCAAAAATCTTCCTTGATTATCTATTTTTTTTTTTGTACTTGGCATCATTGGCTATGCCTGTGCGTTGCTTGGCGCTTGCCAATTTTTCCCACCGTTGACATAATTACGGACTTCCTTCTTTTGATTTATTTATCTGTTTTAAAATTATTTTTGTGTTTTTGTTAATTCTTTTTTTAAAATTCTTTTAGTTCTAAAATAGAAATATGCGGCATCACGCCATTAGATAATTAAGACCGCTCTATGGACATATGATAATTAAGCAAACTTAAGTATATATGCAATATAGAAATATATAGCGCTAAGTATTTTGAAGAGTCAAACAGTCATACACTGAAAAAAATGTTTGCTTCAGATGCACTCCGGCCTATGTATGTGCCTCATTTGAACACCAGATTGTTATTGATATGTAATTTTTTCTGTTTTTTTTTTCATTACCGCAAAAATGGCCTGCTGCCATTTGGCAACGCATATCATTATGAATTATTTTTCTTATTTTGGTACATTTAGCTTTGCTTATCTTGATTTGTTTATTTTCTTTATCTTCTGTCTCTCGATATTTTTTTCTTTTCACGTCTGCAAAATATCAGAACAACAATTTGAAAATTTTCTATTAACCAATTTTGCTTAACCAAATCACTTTTTGACAAATTGTTTGACATGTTTTCTTAAAATATTGCATTTGGACGCATGCACATAGGCCAGAGAGCAGAAGGGGAAAAAACGCTAGATAATGAATAACAAACAAAACACACTTTACAGCAATTGAATTTTCTCAAAGCACGTTTATTTTGCTTGTGAAAATTTCAAGGTCAAAACAACAAGAAGCCAAAATAAATCAAGCACGCTCGTTCAATTTTCGAAAATTGAATATTACAAGAACAGCAGCAATACTTAAAAATGTTCAATATAAAATTTTTCAATAATTTTTCCCCAGCGCTGGCCGAGCGACCTATGCGTCGTAATAGGGTTTTGGCTTTGACGTCAATGAACGATCGCCCCATTGTTTTGTTTTTCTACTTTTGTGATCTTTTCTTTTTTGTTAATTTACATACGTATTAGCGTGTCAAAAAAATGTTTTTTTTTAGCTCTTATCCTTTATATCGCGTTTCGCTGAAAATATCGTTTCCAGTTAGCTGTTTTCATATTACAAAATCGTAGGAGATTTTTTGTCAACAATTACCGTGAAAACGATATGGTCAACCTTTTTTGTATGTATGTAAAATCTTCATCCACGTGGAAGATCAGCCTCTTATAAAATTTTGTTTAAAACCGTTTAGTTTAGGAAAAGTGACTGTGCTTCAGTGTTCTACGTCTTCTAAGTAAAAAAATGAAAGCTTGATATATTTTCTATCGATTTCAGAAAAAAACAAGTAAGGAAGTCTAAGTTCGGGTGAACCGAACATTATATACCCAGCGGTAATTTTCGGAACGGGATAACAAAGATATAGGCCCTAGGAGGATTTACCTAAAGTTTTTACTATCTTAGCTATTTAGCTTACCGAATTATGTGAATTTATGTGATTTTCGAAATGTTCCATATCGAATGTGGGCGTGGTAGGAAATCGATTTCGTCCAATTACATCAGGTATGCTCCCTATTATGCTAGTATACCTTGTAATCAGTTTAAAGGTTATGACCCGGGAAATTTTCAAATATGCCTTCCTGAAAAGTGGGCGATGCCACGCCAACTTTTAAAAATTTATCAAAAAATCATAATAAAATTACTAGAAGGTTCATCCTACCAAACTATATCATTTTAGCCATTTCCGTTACCGAAATATGTCAATTTATGTGATTTTCGAAATTTTCGATATCGAAAGTGGGCGTGATTGGAGAGCGATTTTTTCCACTTTCATCAGGTATACTCCCAACGATACTAGTATGCTTTGTGCCAAACATCATCGTTCTACCCTAATCAGTTTAAAAATTACGACCAGTCGAATTTTCAAAAATGCCTCCCTTAAAAGTGGGCGGTGCCACGCCCACTATAAAAAATTTATGAAAAAATCATAAGAGAATAACCAGGGGGATTCACCTATAAAATTATATCATTTTAGCCATTTCAGCTGCCGAGATATGTCAATTTGTGTGATTTTAGAAATTTTCGATATCGAAAAAGGGGGCGTGGTTATCATCCGATTTCGCCCATTTTCAATAGCAACCTACCTTGGCCAGAAAGTAACCTGTATACAAAATTTCATGCAAATATCTCAATTTTTACTCAAGTTATCGTGTACAGGGACGGACAGACGGACGGACATGCCTTAATCAACTCCTCTTTTAATCCTAAGAACTTTCATATATGGAACTCTATATCTATCTCGATTATTTTGTGCCGTTACAAACAACCGTTATGTGGACAAAATTAATATACCCTTGTACTAGTACTACTACGCTGGGTATAAAAATGCTGCAAATATTTGCCCCACTTGATTTTATGACACAAAGTCACTTCAAGTTTTTATAAGAGTGACATGACGTATACGTAACTTTGTTTGTTAACGAATGTTTAGATGCCCTATTGGAACGATTTAAAGGTCAGCTGAAGAAGCGCGAAATAATAATTAAGGAAAGTGTTGATTAATGCGTTCTAGGATAATTGATAGGATTTCTACCAATACAGATTTTATTAGTAGACTGCTGGCAGGTTCTGACCAACCAAAAGTCTATGGAATTGGATCCTGTTGTCAAGGATATGCTAACTGATTTATTATTTTTTTGATAGTTTTTGTACTGTCGAGACACTTCTGAGACGATTCTGGGGAACCATAAATTTGAAACCCGACACTTAAGTAGTTAAGGACATGATGATAATACAATTTGTAGAAATGCAAATTCCGCTAGGTAACGGTTGAAAAACTCAAAAAAAAGCTGAGGAATTCTTGCGATCGATTTTTGATTGAGAGTAAAATTTGAGAAAAAGACTGATGATGCAACGAAAATTATGCAACAGAAACAGAAATTGTAGCCGACTTTCAGGCGTAGGCGATTTTCACCACGATGTTTAGCTGTGCAAATCAAATAGGAGGTGAAATTGTAAGATCTAGCTAACATTGCACAAATTGTAGTAGTTAGGCCAAGCAGAATTCATGGGCGCTGCCACTTTTGGCGGTTTACAGGGTTACCACCTATCCCAATTTTTTTTAAATATAGAGCTAGATATACCAATATGGGTATCAAATGAACGGTATTTTCGACCGCTTTCCAAATAAGATAATATCAAGCAGGGTTGCCACCTAACGGCAGTTTACAACCCCTTTCACAACTTTACTTCCTATCTTCCTAATTTAGGCATAATTCTATCCACTTATCGAACTTCAAGGAAAACGCACCATGTATAAGATATTTTCGAATCGATCGGTTGCCTGGTCCACTTCGCGGAAGTAAGAAATTGTGAATCAAAACCATTCTCGTTCGTTATTTGTGAATTTAAGAAGTTATCTTCTTTCACTGGCTACACGCGGGGTTTTTTTTTCAGAGTTGTGATTAGCTTTAACTTTACACTGCTACACTGCTATGGGCATGGCTTTTCGTTTTACTTCAAGAGTATTGCAAAGCTAGGATATCAATTTTTATAGAACAAACATTTTATAATTCAAAGTTTTTGCGAATAAAAAAGAATTATCTTTATGCCATCAAGCGCCTTTAATGATTTGATTGAAGATTAAAAAAAAAAACATAAAAATGAAACAAATATTTACCTTAAAACATTATTTGCTTAAGCGATACTTATTAAGTATGTAAACAATATACCCACACGGACAGTATTTAGCATGTACAATAGACCGGGTCGGGCGCCATACAAAAAAAAGTTTTAAAAGTCCGCCCCTAAATTTGAAGGTAATGTTAAGAGGATTTCGGAAATTTTTTTTTTATCCTCACAAAAAACCATTTAGGTTTTTTTTTTATTGTAACTTTTTTTACATCCGATTTCTTAAAAATGATATATCCAAAATTTTAATAAGACTGTCTGCATAATTCTTCTGAATGTCCTTTTTTATCAAGAATTTCAGAGCACTTTCTTTAAGTGAGACAAAAAGAATACTTTAAGGATCTTAATCGCAGTGAAAAGGACTTCCGAACACAAAAGGACATTCAGAAGAAATATGCAGGCTATCGAAATACAAAATTTTTGACATATTTTAAAAAATGGGATGTAAAATAAAAAAATTTAAAATAAAAAAAACCAGTTCGGCTGTTTTTGTAAGGATAAAAAAAATGTTCCCGAAATCCTCTCAACATAACCTTCAAATTTAGGGGCGGACTCTTGCCACTTTTTTCTTCGACCCGGTCTAATGTACAATGTACATTCCAATAAATTGTTTACCTGAAACCCCGATGAGTGTTGGCATATGGTAAATCCAGACGGATATTATGTGGATACAAAAAAAATTATCTTCCACAAGGCATTTCTCCAAAGTAATCAATAAAATCAATTATCAATAATTACATATAATTGGCTACAAGTGAAGCAGTCGAGTGGAATAACAAATGATGGTGATTATTGACGAGTAGATAGTCCAACAATAAATAAAAAACTATCGGGTTTGATGGCCTCAAATGGGATATGCGCAAAGCAATGACAGAGTTTATAAGTTGAGTACTAAGATATGTAGGCGGACGTATATGGGTATAGGAGCAGTCCGTAAGTGCTCTAAATCATAAATGCATAAATGGCTATAAGTATTTGTATGCACGAGTGTTACATTGTAAACGTCTTTTTTATAAGAATTGCGCTGTATTTTCTTTGCTCGATCACGTGTACACCCTGAAAGCACGTAGGTAGATCCATTGATGTCACATGCCACATGTCCTATAAGCAATTCATGAGCTACACGGGCTAAGCTAGAAATTTAGGTATAAACATATGTATGTACATTTATTTGTAAACGCGTGCTTAGTGCTAAAAAGTGCAACAATTTTTTATGTATTTGTGAGTGCGGGTGTTGCTTGATAAATACGTCAGCAAATGTCCAGATGCATTACAACAATATTAGCTAACTATCTATTCTATTGTTAAGTCACAATTTTTAAGTGCTAGCATTATGACTGCATATATGGATGACGGTATGTAAAATCATATAATCGATTTTTGTAGAACACAAATAAATATGTGGCTCTTGCAAGTAAATCAAAATGTATTACTTTAACATTTATTAAGCTAAAAGCGCTTGCAGCGACATCGATTGATTGACGACAATATAATGAACGATATAACATACTCACATACAGTGCAGCCAACTTAACGCGGGTCAAGTCACGTACGCCAAACGCGTCGCAAAGGGTTTTCACAATAATGATAAATCTGTTTAATATTCATAAACTGAAAAGTGGTCAGCGCGGCGAAAGCAAAGTTGAGTGCATTTTTCCTTATGTTAAGTCACACAACACAGAAGAAAATTAGCTGGCCATATCAACCAATATATGTATATTTTAACAGAAAATTTTGTTGTTAGGTGCTGCTCTATATACATTAGAGCGTATCACAAAAAAAAGTCGGCCGTACCTCCCCTCATATGAAGTGTTTTTGAAAAACATTTAAAAAAAATTGCATTTTTTTTCTGGCAACTCTAGATGTCGCCCCATTGCATTCTTCTTCATATCTTCGACATTTATTGTCGGATTTTAAAGTGTGGTACCACAACGTAACGCATGAGCTCAATGAACTTTCTTGATAAAAAACATCCTCTTTGAGACGAAAAAATTGATGTGGCACAATTTAAAATCCGACAACAATGCCAAAGATTTGAAGAAAAATGTAATTGGGCGACATCTAGGATTGCCAGAAAAAAAATTTTTTTTTATGTTTTTCAAAAACACTTCATATGGGGAGGTGCGGCCAACCTTTTTCCAAAAATAATCCCAAAATGATCCCAAAGTGACTCCAAAATGATCTGAAAATGACACAAAAAAACTCCCAAATTAATCCAAAATTGAACCCAAAATGATCTCAAAATAGCCCCAAAATTATCCTAAAGTGACCACTAAATGATCCTAATAGTACATTTACACCGCACCAAATTTGGAGAAAAATTTTAAATTTGGCGCTTTTTTCCATACAAATATCATTTTCCAAATTTGGAATTCCATCAAATTTGGCCTTATTCGCCGAACAATACAAGTAAGAAAATACAGTTCCTCAAACTAGCAACCCTGCCTGTGTTCCACATTTAGAATTGTCCAGCAAGAACCTTAGTGTGTAAAAAAAACCCAATGGCGGCGATATGCCATCAGGTTATCATAACCTCTAACGAGAATTTTAGCCGAGCTTCTCTTTCCAACTTGTGGTGTGTTGCTTTTTGAGTTTTTCCTACAAGTTGGCGGGACCTAAAGTTTTTTGCCGACTCCGAACGGCACTTGCAAAGCAAATGAATTTTGAGAGAAGCTTCTCATGACAGAAATACACCCGGAAAGTTTACCAAACTACTGCCGAGGGGCGACCCCGTTTAGAAAAATCGTTTTTCTAAATAATTTTTGATGTTACTTTTGCCGGGCATCGAACCGCCACGACTTGGTGTAGAAGGCCGAACACTTAACCGCTACACCACGGCGTCCGCCAATGTGTAATTAACGTGTGAAAACTTTTGCATTAAGTAGGCACATTGCTAAATAACAATTTCAACTAGTTTTTTTTTTAAGAAATTGGACCAATTCTACCAAGAAAAGACACAAGCCTTCTTGACTCTTCATTTATTATTACTCTACAGGTGTTTAAAACATCACGGTGGTGCATTTTCTTTCGTTGGCTTTGTGTTCTGGTAGAAGATTCTTTCAGGGAAGGTGAAGCCAAATGCAAATTTGACATTTCGAAATGACACATTCAAATTCACCAAATTTGGTGCAGTATAAATGTACTATAAAATAATCCTAACATGATCGCAAAAATATACGATACAAATACAAATACATACGGTAAAATGGTAACCCTGGGCGGCAACTCTACTTGAAAATATTTTTGTTGGTATGTCGGCAAAAATACCTTTAATTTGATACCCAACTCGTTCCATAGTTTAAAAAAAATAAGATAGGTGGCAACCTGTACACCTCCAAGTGGCTACCCCCAAGTGGGTAGTCTTAAAATCAATCTTACTATCTACATATATGCCAAATTTCATCCAAATCGGTCAAGCTGTTCCCGAGATAGTACCGGATATACAAATATACTGCAACCCTACTTGAAAATATATTTAGTTGGCACGTCGCTGGTGGCAGGTGGCAACCCTGTAAACCGCACCAGGAGGCAACCCTCATGTGGATAGTCTTAGAATCAATCATATTATCTATATTCAAAATTTTATCCAATCGGTCCAGCGGTTCCCGAGATAGTTCGGATATACAAATATACAAGTTTAGCTCGTTTAAAGTTAGTAGATATAAGTGTTATTTTAACACCAAAAGGAGGCAAAGTAAAAGAAAATGTTAAAAAAAAGTATTTTTCAGAGTTCTTATTTTCACCGAGAGTCGAACTCACGTATCTTGAACGCTAAGCCGAAGTTTCTACCATGATGTCATCGTATACTTATGCTCGCCAGCGTCGAATAACAGCCTTGTTGTAAATTACACCCCGCAATTTCTCACGTTACTTTGTTGACTTTACCGAGAATTGCGCTTACACTATTTGAATGCTGAACGGAGATGTCTAACATGATGCCATCGTGTACTTATGCTTACCGGCGTCTAATTAAAGCTTTATTCTATGACAGTAACTTTGCTGTTGTATTAACTGCAGGGTTTGTTGTTGCTTTTAAAATGACAATTCCTTCACTTTGTATCGTTGCATAAGAAGATAAGTTCAAAAATTCAAAAATAGCGCGCTTTCTAACGGGCTGCTGATTTAGGGTTACCTCACATTAGGTATTAAACTCTGTCGCACAAAACTCACATTTCCACATTGAACACCCCCATTATAAATTTAAATAACTAAAACTTTCCGCTACCAAAACTTTAAATGGCCATACAAATATGTAAATTCTATGATATTCAAAAACCGTAAAATCATTTGTTAGCTTTTGTAAAAAAAAAATCGAATTTGTGATTAATTTTCGCTGGCAATCATAAATCTTTTGCCACACCCAACTGACCAAACTAATTGCTGCACAATATACAACAACAACAAACTTATCTTTCACACACGACTAAACACATTTAAATATTTTATTGGATGAACCTTAGCGTAAACTTGTATTTTTTTACGTAGTTTTTATATATAGTGATACATATGTATATATCAGGGTGTGCCAAAAAAGTTGTCTGTACGATTTTTGGGTCAAAAGATATGTTCTTTTAAATAGAAACTTTTCGCGAAAACATGAAACGGCAATGAGGCAGGCTTTCCCCCTAACGTAAAAATCTCATATTTGGTCATTATAGATACTCCATTTATGGTCAGGAACTCGAATTTCTGTATGGCCTTCAAAACAAAAAACGAAAATCGATTTTTTATGGTCTACCCTAATGTATACAAATACAAGTTTAGTAATCTAATTAAATAAATAGACAAAAATTGGGTGAAAAAATACGCAAATCAGCAGAAGTAAATCACTGAAAACAAATCGAATTATTTGACAGTTAAAAACCACTAAACAAACGAATGCAATAAATTAGGCTAAATTGGTTTGACTTAGAAATAGGGCGATTTTAGCAAAATAATCAAAAATCGAAATTTAAAACAGTAATAAATAAATAAATGTTTTTGAATGTTTAAATAAACTAGTTAATTAGTAATAAATAAATTTTATTGCTTCAAAATAAAGAATAAACCAATTAATTTGTCTGGTAAAATAAAGTATTTGATATGCAAATTTTATACCAAAACCAAACAAGTAGATATACTGTAAGACATTGCAAACCTAATAAACAAAGGTGGAAGTAAAAACAACAATTTGATACAATTATAAAATTTATGACTTAACTTAGTATAATAGAAAATAAATTAGTCTCGAAAACTTAGCGGGCTCATAAAATTGTATGTTGCTTAGTAACAAAGCTTGAAAGCTGTGAAGCATAGCCAAGGGAAGTTGTAGCCAAAAACAGAAAACAAGAAACTTGAACGATTACCTTTTTTGTTTAATATTTTAATGATGGCAAAATACATTTGTTGTAGAGATGGTTATATACCACAATTAACCACAAGGTACATGATGAACGGCTTTTAGGATGGTAAGGTAAGTTTAGATGAACATGAAGCTGGGCCCAGAGAAAGAATTTTAATACTTTTCTGTTTTTGTTATTTTATTTTATTTTATTTCGGTTTAATTTTATTTAATTTTACTATACTTAATTTAAATAATGTTATTTTATTTTATTTTATTTACATTTTTTATGTTTTTTTATTTTATTGTAATTTCATTTTTTTAATCTATTTTACTTTTTGTGTTTTAGTTAATTAATTTATTTTTTTTTTTGGTTGCTTAAATGTTTTATCAGCTTATTTTATTTTATTTTTTCCTTTGTCTTATTTAATTTTATTATTATTTTATTTATCTTATTTTTTATGTTAAGTTATGTTATTTTATTTAATTTTATTTTATTTTAGTACCTGGCTGACCGAGCTTGCTCGGTGCTATCAATTAAGTGCTAACTTTACTTACCAATCTTGTGAGGATGTGTTACACTGTTCTTTATATGTGGGCAAATAATTAAAATTTTGTAATTTTCGTAGCCGTAATAGACTTTTTGCAGACAACCCTACTTGAAAATATTTTAGTTGGTATGTCAGCTAAAATACCTTTCATTTGATACCCATATTGGCATATCTAGCTCCATAAATGAAAAAAATTAAAAAGGTGGCAACCCTGTAAACCACCCCAAGTGGCAACCCAAAGTGTATAGTCCTAGAATCAATCATACTATCTATATGCCAAATTTCCTCCAAATCGGTCAAGCGGTTCTCGAGATAGTACCGGACCTACAAATATACAAATATACAAGTTTAGATCGTTTAAAGTCATTAGATTAATTTTTATTTAATTTTATTTTTATGATATCTTTTTTTAATTCTCTTTATTTTATTTTACTTCGTTACTTTTATTTGATAGATATTATGTAATTCAGATTTATTTAATTTAATTTTTTTGGCAAATTTTAATTCATTTGATTTTTTTAATGTTAATTTCATATTTTTTATTTGATTTTATTTATTATTTTACTTATTTATATTTTATTTGATTTTTTTCTTTTATTTTTTACTTATTTTTTATTTTTTTATTTTATTTAATTTGATGTTACTTTCTTTCTAATTGTTCTCTTAATAATTTTATTTTATTTGATATCTTTTTTTCATTTTCCTATACTTTATTTTATTTTATTTTTTATTTTATTTCACTACTTGATTTTATTTATTATTTTACTTTTTTATGTTTTATTTGATTTTTTTCTTTTTTTTCCTTTTTATTTTATTTTTTTTTATTCCATCAATTTTATTTTAATTTGATGTTACTTTTTTTCTAATTGTTTTTTTTTTTAATAATTTATTTAATTTTATTTTATTTTTTATTTTATTTCTTTATTTTTATTTGATAAATATTATTTTTATAATTTTATTATTATTTTATTTGATGTTTTTATTTTTTATTTTTTTTTTGTTGAATTTTATTTTATTTGATTTTATTTTTTTCTTTTATTTAGTTTTATTTTTTTAGCTTTTTTTATTTTATTATTTTTTATTTGATTTTATATAATATTTTACTTGTTTATATTTTATTTTATTTTTTTACTTATTTTATTTTATTTGGTTTTATTTTATCAAATTTAATTTATTTTGATTTTACTTTTCTTCTACTCGTTTTTTATTTATTTTATTTTTATTTTTTTTTATCTATTGTATTTAATTTGATTTTGTTTTATTTATTGTATTTTAATTTATTTAATTTTTTATTATATATTTTTTTTTTTAACAGTGTGTGTCCCATCTGTCCCATCCCTTTATGTTTGAGAGTCATTAAAGTAACGAATATTGTAAGCTGTTCTAATTTTTTCATAAGGCATATTATCTATACCACCCTAATAGTTATACACACATTTTCTCCTCAACACATTCGCAGTTGTTATGGCTTACCAATATTTCTGATCAGTCAGTTTCTTGTTCGCCAACAGAAACCAATGGTTAGCAACGCGGCGCTTAGCAACAACCAGCATCAGCATCACAGTCATCATCTGGTCTCAGCGGTCAACAGCTGATGTTGTAAGAAGAAGAAAAAACCATAATAACCAAAAACAGCACCAAGCATAATGAACAACTGCAAAAAAAGCAGCAATCGTAAAAATCAAAAGAAATAACAAACGTAATGTTCGCTTACTCCAATTCGGGTGAAACCCAGCAACAATTGTTCCACATTTTTGTTTTATTGCGTTCCTGTATCCAAAAATTTGTGAAAGTTTTTGAACACCAGTAAAGTTATTCCATGGTTTTTAATGGAAACAACTTGCCGGTATGAAGTAATATTGTTCGCAGATCGTTCTTGTACTTTCTAACAGATACTCTCTTTGTGTTGGAAGTTTTAGAAGGTAAGCTGAGAGCGCTTTGTTGGAAACTAAGCGAACATCTCTAGCTAATAGGTAACTGGCAAACAGAGCATTAAAAATCGCCAACAGCAGCAACAACATAAGCAACATTAACTGCAACAGCTGATCTCTCATGTTGCAAACCAATCTGGCTGCGTCATCGTTGACGTCGGCGCCGCTAGCAACCATGTCTCGATTTATTACATTTTAATTGCTTTTGCTTTGTTGCTGTTGCTAGTGTTGTTGTAATAGTTGTTTTATTGCTGTCTTCATTACTGAACAATTGTTGTTATTGTGCTGTAAATGTTTTTTTTTTTAAGTTTTCAGCTGTTTTTTTATTGTTGTTGTTATCTTCGTCGTCCGTTGCTGTGCTGTAATTAGTTTTTTTTTTTGTTGTTTTAATTTTAAGTTTTTATTTAATTTTTTTGTGCTCTTGGCAACAAAATGCGGAAAACATTGTTGAGATATGGGGGAACTTGCTGCTTCTAGCAGTCGTTTTGGCGTTTGCTTGCAGGTGACTGCGCTGTTTTTTTACAATTCTACCTAAATACATACATATGTACTAGGGTGGGCAAAAACTTAGTCACTTTTCGATCTCGAAAAACTTTGTAATGTTCATATTAATGAAAAAAGTTTGTAAGACCTTTTTGGTAGAGCGTTCGATTCCCTGCAAATACTGGGGGAAAAGGTAGGCTGTACGAATGATAAGATATATTCATTTACATAGAAGCTTTTCACGAAAACTAAAACTGGCCATTAGACACGCTTTCCCGTTAACGTGATTTGGTCATCATGCTCCAATTCGGGTCAAGAATTCGAATTTCTGGAGACCCTACAAAAAAAAAAGAAAAAGAGTATATTTGTTTGGCCCACCCTAATGTAAGTATGATTTTATTTTATTTTATTTTATTATACCCAGCTTACTAGTACTACTACAAGGGTATTATAATTGTGTCCACATAACGGTACTATGTAACGGCATAAAGTAAACGAGATAGATATAGAGTTCCATACATGAAAGTTCTTTGGTAGAAAACAAGTTCATTAAGGCATATCCGTCCGTCTGCCCGTGTACACGATAACTTGATTAACCCATTCAGGACAAGACGTCAAAAGTTTGAACTTATATCACGTAATATTTAGATATTATAACAGATCATAAAGACATGAGATGTTGCTGTGACGTATACGTCACATTGGCCCCGAATGGGTTAAAAATATAGATATTTGCATGAAATTTTATATACAGGTTAATTTCTGGCCAAGGTAGGTTGCTATCGAAAATGGGTGAAATCCGATATCGAAAGTTTCGAAAATCACATAAATTGACATATCTCGGTAGCTGAAATGGCTAAAATGATATTATTCTATGGCTGATAAATTGTTTAAAGCGGGTGTGGCACCACGGAGTATACCTGATGGAATTTTATTTTATTTTATTTTATTTTATTTTATTTTATTTTATTTTATTTTATTTTATTTTATTTTATTTTATTTTATTTTATTTTATTTTATTTTATTTTATTTTATTTTATTTTATTTTATTTTATTTTATTTTATTTTATTTTATTTTATTTTATTTTATTTTATTTTATTTTATTTTATTTTATTTTATTTTATTTTATTTTATTTTATTTTATTTTATTTTATTTTATTTTATTTTATTTTATTTTATTTTATTTTATTTTATTTTATTTCATTTTATTTTATTTTATTTTATTTTATTTTATTTTATTTTATTTTATTTTTTTTTTTTTTTATTTTATTTAATTTTATTTTGTTTTTTTTAATTTAATTTTATTTTATTTTATTTTATTTCATTTTATTTTATTTTATTTTAGTTTATTTTATTTTATTTTATTTTATTTTATTTTATTTTATTTTATTTTATTTTATTTTATTTTATTTTATTTTATTTTATTTTATTTTATTTTATTTTATTTTATTTTATTTTATTTTATTTTACTTTATTTTATTTTATTTTATTTTATTTTATTTTAAGTTATTTTATTTTATTTTATTTTATTTTATTTTACTTTATTTTGTTTTATTTTATTTTATTTTATTTTATTTTATTTTATTTTATTTTATTTTATTTTATTTTATTTTATTTTATTTTATTTTATTTTATTTTATTTTATTTTATTTTATTTTATTTTATTTTATTTTATTTTATTTTATTTTTTTTTTATTTTTTTTTTTTTTTTATTTTATTTCATTTTATTTTATTTTATTTTATTTTATTTTATTTTATTTTATTTTATTTTTTTTTTTTAATTTTTTTTTTACTTTATTTTATTTCATTTTATTTTATTTTATTTTATTTTATTTTATTTTATTTTATTTTATTTTATTTTATTTTATTTTATTTTATTTTATTTTATTTTATTTTATTTTATTTTATTTTATTTTATTTTATTTTATTTTATTTTATTTTATTTTATTTTATTTTATTTTATTTTATTTTATTTTATTTTATTTTATTTTATTTTATTTTATTTTATTTTATTTTATTTTATTTTATTTTATTTTATTTTATTTTATTTTATTTTATTTTATTTTATTTTATTTTATTTTATTTTATTTTATTTTATTTTATTTTATTTTATTTTATTTTATTTTATTTTATTTTATTTTATTTTACCACTAAATCCCTGGTGGACAATGCGAACTTAAGTAGCATTATGAGGAGAATGATGAGTTTCATTTTAATTCAAGGATTATTTCATTTTTCTGTGCGGTAAATATATAACAACACAAAAATATATATTGAATATTACGTGCGCTTATTTAAGCAGCCATAAGTAAATATTTTTATGAATAATATGAGTACATATATAATCACATAAGTACTTTTCAAAAGCTGATTTCGTACGTAAGTAAAAATTTTTTTTTCTTTTTTTTTTCATTTTATTATTCTACCCATCATTGTTTTCAAGCTTTGGTTGTTGCATTTCGCTGACATAAAACATACACAAATAATCACAAAAAAAAAAACACAGGAATTAAATCAAAGAATTAAATACATGTAATCATTAAATGAGAAAATAATTCCAGCTAGTCTCCGGCCATTCGTGCGTGTCATTGTTGTCATTTCTCATGCATTAACGAATGTACGTCATCAGCGGCCACACAGCGGCTTAGCAACATGGCAACAGCGCAACAATACGGCTAATGACAGCATTCAACAGCAACAGTAACAAAAACAACAACAAAATCATATGATGTGGAGCTAACGCCAAGCCTGCTAAAAGCAACAATAACTTCAACAGCGCAAACTAAAATGTACAACAATCAAAGCAGCTACTGGAAAAGCTCCAGGCGTTGTAATAACAACTACAAAAACAACAACTATACTTTCATATAGGTGTTCGCACAGTCATTCAGCCAGTCAGTCAGTCATTCAAAAGCGCAAACAAACAGTCAGACTGACACGTCATGCTTTAGTGCATAAAAGGCACAACAAAAATTTCATAAACTTGTTGTAGTTACGTATATGGCAAAAATAAAATTTAACAACAATACACAATGCACTTGACAACAATGTGTTGAGAGTGCCAACAAAAACAACACTTATAGCATATTATTTTAGCTTAAGTTTTATATGATCATATTGGTTGGATAAGTCCATAAGCACTTGCAAATACATACGTATCGGGGTATAAGATACACAGTAAGAAATAATCCGATTTACGAATACGCATCGCATTTAATTAAAAAAAAATCATGTTTTTCTTGGGATACCAAAAAAAACATTTTAGAGGCCAGAATAAATCGACTAAATTAAAATTGGTAGTCCCGTTGAAATACTTAGTTATCATGATGTAGGTACATATATATCTCCTGAGTCTCACTAGGCTTAAACCTATATAGTTTAGCAAAAAAAAAAAAACCTCCGTGGGTATTTTGTATTTGTTAAGTTAAGCAAACGTGCATGTTAGCAACGGCGACAGCAACATCATCAAAAACAAAATGATCGTTTCACTGTGCATGCAACAAACATATCATTTTCTTCTTCTTCTTTTTTTTTACGAAAGCAACACACTTTTACACAGTTGTTTTGGTTCATTTTCTAACTTTTTCTATATTTTCTTTTATATTTAGTTGCATTTCAACGCGCTTAGCAACAGCAGCCATCACTCAACTCAAGTCAGCTGAGCTCAGACGCAAGTTGGTGAATGCGTTCGTTGTAAGTATGTTGGTATGATTGTTTATATAGTTACCCAGCAATCAAACAAACTATTGGTGAACTACTAACTGGTATGAATGCCGGAGCAAGAAATGTCGAAGATACTTTTTTCACTAAACAAACAACTGTAAGAGCGTTGTCAAAAATAATTAATTAAGTCTTACTTTTCATCATCATTATCATCATCATCATCACCATCATCATCATCATCATCACCATCATCATCATTTTCCTTAACTCCTATTGGTGCGTAGGGACTCGACCACCGACTTGAATCGTATTCTGTTTGGTGCTCTTCTTGTGACTTTATTCCACGTGTATCCTGCGGCTGCTAATTCATTATTCACGGTTCTGCGCCAAGTTTTTGCTGGTGTACCAGGTCGTCGACATCCACCGCATTGCTTGTCTGGTTATGTTTACTGATGGTCTTCCGAGAGTGTGACAAATCCACGACCACCTGCACAGAAACAATTGGCACTGGTAAGATCAACAATTTCATACTGTTATCATGAAGTTGACGAAATTTTGTTAAATTTTGGCTATTTGAATGGAATTTTTTGTTGGAGTAACTGCATTCAATTGTTGATTGAAGAGTCATAGATCTGTGAATTTTTAATTAACGAAATTTAATAAAACTGACAGAATTTTTGTTGATCAAACTAAGTTTTGTGTTAAAACAATAAGTTAATTCAACAGCGATCATTGACATTTTAAATTTCTTACAGTCTTTGGATTGCTCCATTTCGTTGTTTCTGCATAGGAAATCCATGGCGTCATCTTTGAAAAAGTTTCATGAAGAAAGCAAAGGAATGAAATTTATAAGGTGGTCCTCTGCCAGGACGAACTTTTTTTATAAGAAACTAGCTGACCCGGCACAAATTTATTTCTCTGCATATTTCTCTAACCCGATCCCTTTATCTATTTTAATCCCTATCCCTATCTCTAACCCCATCCCTATCCCTACCATCAGGTTCTGAAAGGCAATAGTAAAAACTGACGGGTGCTGCATGTCTAGCAGGGTTTAATTTAAAAGAAGTGCCTTGCGGCCTATTGTGGCCGTATTATGATATTTTAAAATTTTAACGAAAAAAATCGGGCCAGTGAATCTGCAGTTTAGCTTTTACAAAATTTCGAGTTAGAATTTTATATACTAATATCGCTTGTGATTGAAAATTCGACCAATAAAATCTTTGGGGGGCGTGGGGCCGCTAGCCCCGTACCCCCCATCCTTAAATTTCGGGAACGCCCTGAAAATATACTGCCTATACCTCAGTTTTTTTCAATTTCCTTTCCATCGGTGCATATTTCATTTAAATCGGTCAAACGGTTCGTTCATAGGAGGTTCCTAAAGTTTTTCATGTGGCGTATTTATATATTCATTGATACATGATAGCTGATATATTATAAGAATATATGTAGATATAGATAGTATAGATATAGATATAGAAAAATAAGATAGATGAAATTTTTGATTCATATGGGAGGAACCCCGCCCCCTTTTTCGTTATCCCCATTTTTTGGAGGTGGTAGGGATTGATCTTATATAACTCCTTACCAAACTTCAATGGTCTAACCTTAATACTTCCAGAGATATGGACTATGAAGTATTTCATTCGTATGGGAGGTGCAACGCCCCGTTTTTCGTTATCCCCAGTTTTTTTGGAGGTGGTAGGGATCGACCTCATATAACCTTTACTAAATTTCAACTCGAAGCTGGACGGCAGAGTTGGAGGAGGGGTTTATTCAAGGGATCTTGAACTTGAGCTCTCTGTCAGACTAACTGATCACTGCAGCGTCTTCCAGGCTGAAGTCTCAGCAATCTTGGATGCCGCGAGTTGGAGGCAAGGACTGACGACAGCCAGTCGGTCATCAAAGCTCTTGGCTCTTATTCAACTCTGAACTGACGCTCAGCTGTCGTCGATCTCTTCAAGAGATGGCCCAACAGTACCGCGTGAAACTCACATGGGTCCAGGAGACAGGGGCATTGAGGGCAACTGTAAGGCAGACGAATTTGCCAGGCAGGGTACGATCAAGCAGGTTCTTCGGGATAAAGAGCGCTTAGGTATGCCGTTTGCCACATGCAAGCTATTGCTGCAGAAGTACACACTCCGTCCAGCCAACGAAAGGTGACAACAAGCCCCAGGGAGCCGGAAATCGAAACAAATGGGATCACAAATGATCTAGAGGCATTCCCGCTCTAAGAAGGAGAGAAATCTCCATATTAATAGGTGTTCTAACTTAGCACTGCCTTATTGGTAGGCACGCAGAAAGGCTAGGTGTGCCCCACCGACGATGCTGTAGGAGCTGCAAAGATGATGAGGAAGAGGAAACGGTGAAGAATTTCATCTGCAACTGGGAGTTCCCTACCTGGATAGCCTAAGTCAGATCGCGGTACTGGACATAAAGGACTTGAAGGCCATCATCATAAAGTCATCTAAGTGGTTCGAGGAGGAGAAACGGTGTCGGTTTAGGAGTGTCAGTCGCGGGATCCTGCTATACATATATATATATATATATATATATATATATAGATAGATAGATATATAAATGGGGTTTTTAGGAGTAGTCCGGATACTTCCCCGTTTTTTTGCAGGGTATAGTATGGTGGTGGTATGCACACTGACATACACGTAGATACGGTTGTATGCTTGTATTTGTTTGCGCCTGTTCCGTCAGTCAATCAAGTTTATTGTTGCTGCTTTTCGGCTGGCACGTAAGCTCTATTGCAAGTGCTATTGTTGCTTATAGCAATACTGTCAGTTAATAGTTGTTTTTGCTATTTTTGTTGTTGCAGCTATAGCTATTTGTACAATTGCTACCTTTGTGTTGTTGTTGTTGTTGTTGTGTTTATAAGTGCGCGCTGCACTATACAATTGCTCGATTGCAGTAATCATTGTTTCTTGAGTTTACTTTTATTTCATGTTTCAATCTATGCGATACGTTGGTTTGTTTGTTGTTGTTGATATGCAACACCTGTTGTTGTTGTCGTTTTTGCTTTTATTGCTAGAACACATCGCTGTTGTTTTGTTGTTGCTGCTGCTATTGCGCTTTGTATTTGTTGCTTCTGCAATCATTTTCGTACTTAGTTGGTGATTTTGCAATTTGTGTTGCGATTTCCTACGTTGTTTTCAATGCTGTTTATAGTCTCTTATACACTAAAATTTTTGCTCGTTTTCTATGTTTTTTTTCACGCTGTTTCTACAAGCACTTGCAACTCACACACACTCGACTGCGCTTCGTTCCGCTTTGCCATTAAAACCCCTTTCCTGTTGGGCTCGACAGTTTCTGTGCCTAAGCTTTGGTGCACATTTATTGCTGCCACCGGTTTATTGTGACTGTTGCTGCTAACATTTGTTGGTTGCTGTTGTTCTTTACTGTGTTGTTGTTATTTTTGTTTTAGTTTTTCTGTTGTTGTTGTTATTCACATTGTATTCTGCGCTCTCTCGTAAACTGTTTCCTGCTCTAAATTGCCTTTCGCACTTGTTGTTGATGAGTTCTGCGGCAAATGTTGATTGCAATGAAATGCAGCAGTGTCAGCAAACAACAAAAATAATAATAGCAAAAGTTTTTCTAAGTAGAATGTACGAAAAACTAAACAAATAATTTGGCTGACAGCAAAAAATAAAAAAAAATTGTAGAAAGTTTTGCGAAAATTTGTGTTAAATCAAACCGAAAAGCTGTGTGGTAGGTGATGATGTTCCACCAAATTTGCACTACCAAATATAGAGTTTAAAAAGTTTTCAAAAAAATGGTGCTCTGAATAAAATTATACTGCATTTTGTTACTGAGATGGAAACAACAAGTGGAGGATGACTTGAACTCCCTTGGGATTTCCCATTGGCGCCAGTTGTCGCTAAAATGGAACGACTGGCGTGCTTTGATACGAAACGGCCAAATCGCATAGGCGGTTAAGCGTCGATAAATGACGCAAGCCAAGATTAGGTACTCTACACCTATGTAGACACGAATTTTCTAGTATAGGCATAGCAACTTTATTTAGATTATATACATTTTCACCTATTCAGTATACGTCATTTCATCACGTTGTTGTTGTTTGTATTTATAATTTCATTTGCATTAACTTAATTTAATTTTAGTTACAAAAGTTGTTGATTGATTGCAGACTTTTTTTCTGTCAGCTATTGTTGTACAACATTATAATGGCATACAAAAGTGCTAAAAATAAAAAACACAAAAATCAGTTAAATTTAATTTGGTGTTTTTTGAATTGCTTGACGTTCAGCGCAACGAAAACAAAACGATTTTTTAAGCTAATATCCATATATCTGTATGGCATGTGGAAGTTTAGCTAGTCATCATTTATGTATGGGTGCTGTATTTTCTATGAAGCGAGCTTTAACTATATTTAAGTTCAAGTTGCTAAATAATTTCATTTCACTCGTTGATGACGAATTGCATAGACATTTTTTTTTGACAGACGAAGGCATTGCTTAGATGATCATATGCTTTAAACATGACATTTATCTGAAGTATCTTATATACTTTCCAGCGCTTATTTACAATAGATTTATTTTTATTTTACTTTGCTGCACCGTCTTTGAGGCCGTTTGTTCATTACTGTGGTTCTTCATGTTACTCCTTAATCTATCAACTACTAGTACCTGGGTGTCCGACCTTGCTCTTTGCTATCAATGAAACGCTAACTTTACTTACTCAAAATGATCCCAAAATGACCCCAAAAAAAAAAAGAATCGCAAAATAATCATAAAATGATCCCCAAAAGACCCTTAAATGTTCCTAAAATGATCTCAAAATAATTTCAAAATGACCTCATTATGATCCTAAAATGATTCCCAAATGAGCACAAAAACACCCTTAAATGTACCCGAAATGATCCGAAAATGACCCCAAAATTATCCAAAAATGATCCCAAAATAATCCTAAAAAATTACCACAAAAATACCCTCAAATTTTCCCAAAATGACTCAAAAACTATCCCAAAATGATCCAAAAATTATCCCAAAATTTAAAAAATGTTTTTATGTCTGAAAGTAATAAATGTATGAAAGTAATAAATGGAATTGAATGAAACTTTTTTCATTGGATTGCTCGATGCTCAACTTAAAATTTAAGATATTACTTTTTTCGATATCTCAACCGGTTTTGGAGTTATCGCCCAATATGTGGACCATGTCTCTCTGTAAGTTTGTTGTCGTAACACTCTAAGAGTGCTGAATGGAATTGAATCGTTGGATTGCTAGACGCTCAACATAAAGCTTAAGATATTATTTTTTGCGATATCTCAACGGGTTTTGGGGTTATCGTCCAATATGTGGACCAGGGGTGACCAAAAATGTCTTAGTACAATATGGGTGTCAAACCAAAGTTGTCAATGAGAGCTATAATATTCGATGTAATTCATTGAAATATCTGAAATGGTTTGGGAGATATCTTGAAATTTCGATAGCTCGGCCGGTTTCGGAGGTATCGACGAATATTTCCACAAAAATGTGTTAGTACATAAAATATTGTGTTAGTATTGAAAATATTTTAATTTGTATGTCAGCGAAAATACCTTTCATTTGATACCCACATTGGCATATCCAGCACCATAATTTAAAAACATTGAGATATGTGGCAACCATGTACACCCCCCAAGTGCCAACCCCTAAGTGGATAGCCTTAGAATCAATCATACTATCTATATGCCAAAATTCATTCAAATCGATCAAGCGGTTTCCGAGATAGTACCGGTTATACAAATATACTTCGGTAAGGTGGCAACCCTACTTGAAAATATTTTAGTTGGCATGTCGCTGAAAATACCTTTCATTTGATACCCGTATTTTCATATTTTGTTACAAAATTTAAAAAAAAAAGTGAGATAGGTGGCAACCCTGTAAACCGCCCCAGGTGTAAACCCCCAAGTGGATAGTCTTAGAATCAATCATACTATCTATATTCAAAACTTTATCCAAATCGGTCAAGCGGTTCCCGAGATAGTCCGGATATACAAATATACAAACAATATGTATGATATATACAAGTTTAGCTCGTTTAAAGTTATAAGATATTTTGTAGCTCGCCTCAAAATAAATGCTCCTTATGTTCCACTAACTCTACAGCTCCAAATGCGAATTATTGTTGTGCCACTTATTCGTATTCGTCATCGAGAGCAACACTGATTGCATTTTTTTTTTTTTTTTATTTATTTCATGTATATTTTGTTTGTAGTTTCATTTTTTTACTCATTTTTTTTTTCCAAATCTATTTTTTGTGATTTGCGCTGGTAATTTTCCATTTCGATTTTGTTTTTAACCAATTTTAAATTTTTATTTACTACTTTTGCTGTTTTTTTGGTTTGGTTTTGTTATGCATCAACTCTTTTGTTATTTTGTATGTCGTTTGATTGCTGAGTGTTGGTAATCGAACTGTCAGCCCAGCCGGTTGTCGTTCATAGTCAAATGAATTCATTGACCTCAGTCGCACGTCCGCTCTTATTTACAGACATTCATCTCTTCTATGACTGCTATTATACTATTAGAAACTCGTAGCGGTGTTGGCTGAGGGGACTATTATGTTGAAGCGAAATCGAATTTGCAATCAGTGATTTTTTCTTTGTTAACCAGGGCTTGGCAAAAATGATAGTGAGCGGGAAAAAAATTATGTGATCTGTTTTTGTTCGACAAAATTTCATTGTTGGAAAGGCCAAGCAAAGAGCGTAATAATTTGTGTGAATTTCTTTCTCAGATTTTCGGACAATTGTCGCACTAGCTGCCATGGCCTGTTGTACACCCTGCACTACTTTACCGACCAATATCTTTTTGATAATTTAGGTGCTTTCTTATAATTAAATTTTATGTCAGTGGTTCCAAGAGACATCGAAGTTTTGGTGGTAGAGAAATGTCTGAAGTTAGCAGGGTCAGTTTTGTGTATTTTTTCGCAACATAAATGTACTACAAAAAAATAATAGGTTTTGATATATCAGCTTGAGTGAAGGATAGGTTAGGTTAGGTGGCAGCAGCCCCAACTGAGAGGGCCGCTCACTTGGACACTTGTATGATCCGTTGTGATACCACATTCTAAACGGTGACACTAACTCGCAATTACTTAACAAATCGCTGCGTAGCGACAATATAACTCCGGATAAGGCACACATCAATCTTCGACACGTCCTCCGGAGACCTTAAAACGTCTGACGACAAATCTGCGTCTAGTCCTAGCAAAAGCCGGACAGTTTAGCATAAAGTGATCTGATGATTTCACCTCGTCATCCTCCATGCAGCTCACGCAGATCGGACATTCAGTAATGTTTAAGCGCACCGTATGGGTTCCAATCGGACGGTGCCCTCTCAACACCCCAATCATCATGGAAAGGTGTACCTTAGAGAACCTTAGTAAATCTGCTGATCGCCTGAAGTCAACCAATGGCCAGAAGGACTTCGATACCTTACAAGAGGTAGTATCAGCCCAGCGCTTGCTTAACTGATCCGAAACCCATCTACTCGGAAGCAGAACGCAGATAGCAAGGGGAATATCCTGTGTTCCCAAGGCAGCCACTTCCGCTTCAAGAGTTCCCGCTCTGGCCAAGTGAACCGCATGGCAATTGCCGGAAATGTCACAGTGGTCTGACACCCAAATAATTTGTATCCTGAAGTTGCTGGACGCAACCGCAAGTGATTCCAGACAGTCGCGCACCGTCCTCAATCGAATATTGCGCGCACTCAGCGCCCTTATTGCCGCTTGACTATCGGAGTAGATGGTGAACTTCTGCACGGTGAAAGCACTGGACCACCGCATCCTTGATGGCGGCAACCTCAGCTTGGAAAACGCTACAATGATTAGGTAGCCTGAATGTACTGTAGATCCCAAGCTCCTGGCAGAAAACACCACCCCCACACATTCATCCAGCTTTGACCCATCCGTAAACAGGTTCATCAGACCCGCCCCCTAGATATGTTCACCGCCTTTCACTCGTTCCTTGAGGGTATGTGAGTTGAAAATCCCTTCGCCGGAGCAGGTATCAGCGCACAGTAATATGTTCTGTAAGGGATAAATTCAAACCTGCATAGTATATTGGAGTGGCCATACTTCACAAGCCTATATCTAGCGTCTTGGAGGCTAATTGTGGCCCGAGCAGCACCTATTTTTCCTACAATGTCCACTGGATGCAGATTGAGTATAACATTCAACGCCAGGGTAGGAGTCGTGCGCATGGGGCCACTGATCCCAACCATGGCCATTCGCTGCACAGTGGCCATCTTTTGCGCAACGGAAGCTGTGTCTAGTGCACTCCACCAAACCACTAACCCATAAAATAGCATAGGTTTCACCACCATCTCGTACAACGTGATGGATAACCCCTTTTCAAAATATTTGAATAAAATTTGGTTCCAACGTTCCACTATCTGAGCATCGTCAGAATGAGTTTCAAAAACCATCTATCTGAACAAAGATTCAATACATTTTCAGCTAAGATATGGCGTTTTTGAATCAGATTTTAAGATAAGACGTTGAAAAAAAATCTGAGAAAAGGTGTTTTCGAATTAAATTTGAAAAAATATTTTGAAAAGAGGGTAATCCTTCACTCAGCAGCGGATACAAGTCCTTTCACTTCTTTTGCTTAGGGTTATATTTCTTACATGATATTTTAAAAAAAATAGCGAACAATTAGCTTCAACTTTTTTTTATCTCCATCAAAAATAAAACAATTAAAACAAATCGGTGCTTAATGACATTTTCAACGCTTTCTGACATCCCAAAAAACCATTTGCCATTTCCAACACATCAAGTCATTAATTTTTTTTTTTTTTTTTGTTGCCCATCCAAATTTAATTTAAACGCCAATTTCGTCATATCCATATTTGTCATTTTTTACGCTTTTCCGCGCTTTTCTTTTACCTTTTGCGTTGGTGTGTTGGCTTTTATTACCTAAAAATTTAAGTTTTTACCCAAAACCATTAAAAATTTAATTTTTAATTTAGTTATTTGCTATTGGGAAAGCGTCGACAGTGTCGTTAGTTGGTCGATTTGTTGGTTGTTTGCTTCGCTGGTTATGGCTAAGGTGTGTTAGACACAAACTTTTATGTGCCATTTCACGCTTTCGTGGATTTAAGACAAAAATAAATAAATTAAAAAAATCCAAATGGGTGTGCTTAATTTGTGCAATGTTAGATGACAACTGTTGTCGCTTAGGGTTTGAGTTTAAGCTGTTAAATGCGCAGCAGCAGTTTTGATGATTTAGGAAAGAAGATTTTCTAAGCTAGGTAGAGATAATGTTGGTATAGTTTTTTCAAGGGCGTTTGATGAAAAGTTATTTTTCTTAAGATGAAAAGCTTTGTACATAGCTAAAATGCTGTTATTCTGAAGTTAACCAAATTCTGTTAAATTAAACAAATTTTGGTTATTAGAATGGAAATTTTTGTTGAAGTAACTGAGTTGATTGAATAGTCATAGATTTGTTAATTTTTAACTAACTAAATTTGGTAAAACTGACATAATTTTTGTTGATCAAACTAAATTTTGTGTTAAAACAACAACTTCCTCTTTTTAATCCAACAGCGAAGGAACTGTCATTTTACATTTACTGCATCATTAAATTAAATTTAGTGCACACAGAGAAATTTGAGCTTTTGTTGGATAAGAATGGACAGTGTGGTCATATCAAACAAAAGTACCTGGGTGACCGAGCTTTCTCGGTGCTATCTATTTAGCGTTAACTTTACTTACCCAAAATGATGCCCAAAAGACACAAAAATTATCCCAAAATGATTCCACAAAGACCCTTAAATGTTCCCAAAATGATACGGAATTGAACCCAAAACGACCCAAAAATGATCCAAAAATGACCCTAAAATGACCCTAAAATGACCCTTAAATGGTCCCAAAATGATCCAAAAATGATTCCCAAATGACCCCAAAAACACCTTTAAATTTACCCTAAACTGATCTAAAAATTATACAAAAATGTTCCCAAAATAATTCTAAAATAATCACAAACCGTCCCCAAAAAGACCCTCAAATGTTCCCAAAATGGCCCAAAAATTATCCCAAAATGACTCCAAAATGTTCCGAAAATTACCCCAAAATTGTCCCAAAGTGACTCCTAAATGATCTCAAAATGATACTAAAATAATCCCAATATGATCCCAAAGATATATAATACAAAAACAATACGGTAAAATGGTTACTCTGGGCGCTTACCCTACTTGAAAAAATTTTTTTTGGTATGTCGGCGCAAATACCTTTCATTTGATACCAATATTGGCATATCTATCTGCACAATTTTAAAAAATTGAGATAGGTGGCAACCCTGTATACCCCCCAAGTCGCAAACCCGAAGTGGATAGTCTCAAAATCAATCATACTATCTAAATGCCAAATTTCATCCAAATCGGTCAAGCGGTTCCCGAAATAGTTCGGATATACAAATATACTGAGGTAAGGTGGCAATCCTACTAAAATAAATAAACTACTTTTCATTTGATGCCCATATTGGCATATTTTTCTACAAAATTGAAAAAAAAGAGATAGGTGGCAACCCTGGAAGCCGACCCAGGTGGCAACCCCCAAGTGGATAGTCTTAGAATTAACCATACTACCTATAATCAAGATTTCATCTAAATCGGTGAAGCGGTTCCCGAGATAGTCTGGATATGTAAATATACAAATATACAAGAGTTATAAAATATAGTTATATCAACCAAAATATAGTTTTATCAACCAAAATATCTGTTGATTCAACCAAAATCACGGTCAATTCTTATCCATTCCCAGCTAATTTTTTTCTGTGCAGAACTGACAGAATTTTTGTTGATCAAACAAAATTTTGTATTGAAACAACAAACTCCCGCAGTTAATTCAACAGCGAAGTACTGTCATAGAACCAAACTGTAATAAGACGATGGCAAGCAAAAGTCACTTTTATTTTTAGAGTATTTATGGGATGGTCTGAACTTTAACCCCCATGCGACACGCCTAAACCACCCCCAACCTATAAAGAAGGTGATTCTGCAAAAAAACAAAATTGTACATTTGATTACAAGAACCACCCTAAGGTACCATAAAATGTTTTGAGTTTAGCGTAAACGTATCAGCGCACAAAAGATTAATGCTTCCCTTGTCTTTCCCTGAGCTTCATGTCTGCCTGTGCAATGATCCGTAAGACAGTAGCCTCGATGAATAAAAAAAAAAAAACAAAAAACAAAAAAAACTAAGGCAAAAACGCAAACAAGATCTGCAACAAAGTAAAATCGTGTTACAACAACAACAAGAACAACAACACCGACAATATTTAACCAGAACAATAACCGCAAATTAACTTAAATGCAACTTTAAACGAATGAGGCGCGTAAATTGCCGTTGTACAAACAAGCAAAAAATAAACGAGTAGACGAGCAAAAACAAAAAGCACAAAAACTATTACCAGCAACAATTGTAGTCACGGTCAAGCAGCAGTTACCAACAGAGCAGACAACGACAACGACATAGGCGAGTACGACCAGAGCACTTAAGTAGCTGGCAATGGACGGGTGGTGATTAGCGTGTAAGCGATTTAATTTATATTCTGCGTTTATTTAGTTTAATTTTATTGTCTGTCTGTTTGTCCAGTTCACTTGCCTACTTATAAGTATGCGTTTTAATGCGTCTGTCCAACCAGCTGTAGGTGACTATCCTATCTCTGGCGGTTTTGTTTGATTATTGTGAAATGGTTTGCCGTCTTGTGATCGGTTGCGCATTTTCATCATATCTTTCATACATTCTAACATACCGACATGTGTGCAATTGTATGGCGACATCTGGTTAATCGTGCGTCAGTGTTCCTATGGCTTGTTCTTCATCTTCAGCAATTTAGTTTTAGTTTTCGCAATTACTGCTTTGATTAACTGCACTTCGTTGTCGTCAACGTTTGATAATTTCCTGTTTAAGCTGCAGTCCTGGGGTATACTTGAAAACAGGCATCGCCACGTAGTGGTTCTCTTGGCGCGTTGTGACCCTACAACAAACTAGAAACGTTGTTCTTTTTGTATAGGCTCAGTATGCCTGGTTACCCCTGCTTAAAAAGTACAAAATTCATTCGAAAGCGGAAAAGTGTTCTTGCAACACTAGTTTAAGTGATAATTGCTATTAAAATAGCAATGATTGCAGGAATCTTGATTTAATTGACGCTTCTTTAAAAACTATTAAATATAGACGTGTATTAGGCGTTTGAACTGGTATATTTAAGTGATTATATGAGGTTGTTAATGACTTTGAGTAAGTTTTTATGCAGTTTTCTATTTTACAATTTTTTTTTTTATTTTTCTTGCTCGAGCTGGTTAATTTATTTAGACCCGCTATATTTTTTTTGTTTGTTGAAAAACAGATTGCTATATTGACTTAAGCTTATACATAAATATTTAGTACACCTGTAGGGAAAACCTTAACAAAAAAACAAAATATTTATAAACTATGTAGTTATTAATATTTACTCATTACTCAGCTGAACTTTATTTAAAGATTATTTTTTTTTTTTTTTCATTATATTTTTTTATTTTTTATTTTATTTCATATATTTTTTTTTCAATATTTTTAAGTTATTTTATCTTATTTTGTTTTGATTCGTTTTATTTTATTGAGTTTGTTTGACTATTTTTTATAATTTTATTTTTTTTATTTTTCATTTTTTATTTATTTTTATTTTATTTATTTAATTTTTTTTTTCATTATAATTTTTCATTTTTTATTTTATTTCATATATTTTTTTTTTAATATTTTTAAGTTATTTTATCTTATTTTGTTTTGTTTCGTTTTATTTTATTTAGTTTGTTTGATTATTTTTTATTAAATTTTTTTTTTTCATTTTTTATTTATTTTATTTTTTTTTTTGGGTAAATTTTTCTCAAAAAACACATTTTCATAAAATCCCGAAAATTGCTTCACAATACCGTCGGTATTTACAGCAATAGACTACAAGTCAAAAGCAACAAAGAGTTTAAATATTATAAATGGAAAAATATTCGTGCTTAATTAAGCATAGAAAATTCTTTCAGAGGTTTCACACCAAGTCCTAAAAATTCGCAAATCTTTCATATAAGTTAGCATTGAAATTACAGAAAATGTTCTATATGGAAGTATAAATATATGCATAAATGGACACTGAGAAGGGTTTACCTTCAAGCTGGGTAGTGGCCTAAGGTGTTAGACCTTCTAGCATACAAGTCACTACAGTGTTGTGAGTTCGACTCTCACAACGCCGGGAAGAAAAGTCCTTGAAGAGATGTAACTCCAGTATCATCGAAACATATGTCGACTTGTCTGGTTCCTGCAGCGCGTGGGTAAATTTTTCTCAAAAAACACATTTTCATACAATCCCGAAAATTGCTTCACAATACCGTCGGTATTTACAGCAATAGACTACAAGTCAAAAGCAACAAAGAGTTTTTCATTATATTTTTTTATTTTTTATTTTATTTCATATATTTTTTTTCAATATCTTAAAGTTATTTTATCTTATTTTGTTTTGTTTCATTTTATTTTATTTTGTTTGATAATTTTTTTTTATTATTATTTTTATTTTTTTTTTATATTTTTTTTATTTTTTTTTTTCATTATATTTTTAAGTTATTTTATCTTATTTCAATTTGTTTCATTTTATTTTATTTTTTGTTTGATTATTTTTTGTTCAATTATTTTTCAATTCAAATTAGTTTTATTTTATTTTATTTTATTTTATTTTATTTTCTTTTATTTTTTTTTAAATTTTTTTTTTTTTCATATATTATTTTCAATATTTTTAAGTTATTTTACCTTATTTTGTTATTTTTTTTCTATTTTTCATTTTTATTATTTTTTATTTTATTTTTTTATAATATTTTTCGTTTAATGTTGTTTCGCTTTATTATTTTATTTTATTTCATTTTTTATTTGATTTTTTTATTTTTATTTCATATTTTTTTTTAATTTAATTTGTTTATTTCTACTTTATTTTTTTTAAGTTTTTTTTTTTAATTTTTTTATTTTAAATTTTTTTATTTTATTTTACTACTTTTTCCTTTTTTTAATTAATTTTTTTTTTCTATTTTATTTTTTTATTTTTATTTTTTTTGTACATTTTTTATTTTATTTCACATTAGTATTTTTATTTAATTTTTTAATTTTTTTCTTTATTTTTTTATTTTTATAATTTTTTTATACAAAAATTAAAATAAAAAAATGCAAACTAATTTAAAATCCAATAAAACAAAAAAAAATTATAAACCATAAACTATACACAACACTCGCAAGCGGTGTGTGCCAGCGGAAAATTTATTTATTTTTATTTTTTTTCTCTTAATAGCAGATGTTGCTATGCTTCTCGATGTTTCGCGATTTCACTATTTGAAAACAAATGACCAAAAGTCAAAACTTACTTAGTCAGTTTAATGAAAAAACAAAAACAAAAATGAGATATAGAAAAAAAATACTGTCTTTACTGAATTTGTGTTTAAATTTGTTGTTTATATTTATGTCTATACCTATGTCTAAGCTTAGCAACAGCGTCAAAAGCTAGCCAAATACAAAAGGCAAAGGCTATAACAACAACAACAACAAACACTCAACAGCGTGAAACTAATCGACGAAAGCCAAAAAGTACAATCTCCTTTTAATTGCATACATAGTTGTTGACTAGTTGTTTTTGTTGAAAGTCATGCTTGTTATTTTTGTTAATTATTGTTATTGTAGTACACTGTTGTTTATATCTATGTATGCTTTGCTGTTGTTTCTTTTTTTTTTCTTTTTAAAATGTTTTGTTTTTTCTTTGTGCTGGCGGCTGACTCATTAGTGATGTTTCCACTGTTTTTTTATTTTTTATTTTGACTTTGCCTCATTTGCGATCACTAATACTCGTGCCTTTTCTCTTTCTCTAAATATTTACCTATCATTTTTTTGTTGTTGCAACACTGTTGAGGGCTCAGCATTGTGCGTTTATTTTTTGGCATGTTGCAATGTATTTGTTTGGTTTTGTTTTGTTGAAAAATTTTCCATAAACTTTGAAAGAAAAAGAAGCATTTGCAGTTAGCAACAAATATTGAAAGTGCGATCACTTACGTAGCTCATTACGCACAAATATTTATGTATATTTTTTCAACGTTAGAGTCTCCATATTTATAAAAGTGAAAAAAAAAATGATCTTTCTTATTCAAAAAGAATGATATTTGCATTTTATTTTACTTTATTTTTTCTTTAATTTTTTTTGTTTTTTACTTTATTTTTTTTTTTTTTTATATTTTTGCTGTATTTTTTATTTTTTTTTTTTTCTTCTCCTTGAAATTAATTTTTGTGTTTTTTTTTTAATTTGTAATAATCAGAGAACGATATGTTTTCTCTTTGAGAATACGTCTCTAAAATGTATACTTAGCTCAAAAGCCCCGCTTTCGTTGTTTGAAGTACATATAAAGTGGCCCGTGGGGAAAATTTGTAAAAACCGACAGGTTTTCAGCAAATTCTACAGGAGTTTTTTTATATGACCGTTAAACAAGATATTGGCAGATAATAAATTCATCCAACCTCAATATTCGAGATTTTTTAGTTAGCTTCTTTAACGTTTAGGTGACCGAAATGGTATACATCAACGTATAAATATTTTTTCTGCATATATTAGGTACGCAAAGCTGGGCTAAAAAAAAAAAGATTGCGTTGAGTGATAGCATTGGAGTTGGGCACAGTGTTAAAATTCGATAAAATATGATAAAAAAATATTTTTTTTATTTTGTTAGAAAATATCAGTATATTATGTTCAGACTCTGAACTTCAGAGTAAGTTTTCCTTTGGATTTATATTGTTCATACACATGTGCTGTGCCCTACCTCAGCTGCACTGGAGCTTCTCTATCCAATAATGAATGATATCACCCCTACCTATAAGATACAGCGAATTAAGTGCTTCCAGACGCTCTGGAGTATTTATCCAAGGTCCAATAAATGAGTTACGGTTGAGAGCGAAAGCTTTCCTTAGCGATGTGACTGATCTATAAAAAAAATTTAAATAAATAAATTACTAAAACGACCCACCGTACTTCATTTGCCTTACAAATTCGATCGCATGTTGTCCGTTGACCTAAACAATCCGTTTCGCTGTACTCGCTGACTTGGCAACAACAGATGAGTTATAAGCAGCAGCATAAAAAGTCGCTTAGCAACAACTGTGAATTGTAAGCGAACAGCATGCAATCTTAAAAACAGCAAAAATTAACAGCTTTGAAAACTGTCTGTAGTATACATACTGTAGTGAAACATTAACCCAAAATGAGCAATCGAACAGCAACCAGAAAAAAAACACAGCCAAACCTTGCGGCAAACAATAACAAGCAAACCACACAGCATTGGAAAAGGCAGCTATTTAGCAACAAAAACCACGAACAATAGCTATTTGTTGTACAACAACCAATTTTTTTCGTATTTTTGGCGAAACCTCAATCAACAATGGAGCTGTGAGCTCTGGCCTCTGTGCGTTAAAGCTGATCCAACGCGATAATAACTGCATTAATGACGTTGATCCAGCAACACAAAAGAGAATCATGACGACCAATGGGTAAGATATCATTAAGATACAGTTGATGAGTAACATTATCGCCTCGACGAGCGACAGAAGCACAGCAAACAACAGTAGCAGCAATATATATTTATGTACCAATATGCGAATTGTATAGCTCAGTGGTGGGCAAATGTGGTGATGTAATCGTAATGGTATAGCAATGTCATACTGATCATCTCAAACAAAATATAACAAAAATGCAATAAAAAATATATTTAAAAAATACAACTAATACTGCAATAAATAAAATAAAAAGTAAAATAAAACCGAATTGAAAGTACAAAGAAAAATACAACAAAAGTACAACAAAAACTAGAATAGCAAATACAAGAAAATGCAAAAAACAAAAGAAAAAATACAACAAACAAATGCACTTAATAATACTACAAATGAAAATATGCAAGAAAAAATTTAATAAAATAGAATTAAAAACACATTAAAAAATACAACAAAAGTACACAAAAAATACAATGAAAAATACAACAAAAGAAACAAAATAAGCCAACAAAAAAATACAACAAAAACTACAATAGAAAATACAACATGAGTTACAAGAAAATGCAATAAAAAATACAACAACAAATCCCAATAAAAACGACCACAAGAAAAAATACAACAAAAAATGCACTTATTAATACTAAATACCAAAATATACAAGAAAAAATTTAATAAAATAGAATTAAAAATACAATAAAAGATATAACAAAATTACAACAAAAAAAAAGTGAAAAATACAACAAAAGATACAAAATATAACAAAAAAATACAACAAAAAATTCCAACAAAAAACTACCAGAAGAAAACACAAGAAAAAATACAACAAAAAATGCACTTATTAATACTAGAAATGAACATATGCAAGAAAAAATTTAAAAAACAAAAAAAAAAATACAACAAAAAGTGCAATTGAAAATATAATATGAGATACAAGAAAAAGCAAAAAAATACAACAAAAAATCCCAATAAAAAACTACCACAAAAAACACAAAAAAAAAATACAACAAAAATACACTTATTATACTACAAATGAAAATATGCAAGAAAAAATTTGATAAAATAGTATTAAAAATACAATAAAAAATACAACAAAAGTGCAACAAAAAATACAACGAAAAATACAACAAATCATACATGATAAAACAAAAAAAAAATACAACAAAAAATCCCAATAAAAAAGTATCATAAGAAAAAACAAGAAAAAATACAACAAAAAATGCACTTATTAATACTAGAAATGAACATACGCAAGAAAAAATTAAAAAAATAGAATTGAAAATACAAAAATATATACAACAAAAGATACAAGATAAAACAAAAAAAAAAAACAAAACAAAAAAAATACAACAAAAAATACACTTATTAATACTACAAATGAAAATATGCAAGAAAAAATTTAATAAAATAGAATTAAAAATACAATAAAAAATACAACAAAAGTACAACAAAAAATACAAAGATAAATACAACAAAAGATACAAGATAAAAGAAAAAAAATACAATTAAATATACAACAAAAAACACAATAAAAAATCCAACAAACAAGGATCACAAAAAAATACAATAAAAAACTACAACAATAAAACTCAGTAAAAAATACAAGAAAATACAATAAAAAAAGTACAACAATTAGATACAATAAAGTATTATCCCCTCAGATTAGCTTGCCCACATCTGGCATACAAAATATTGCCGACTATACAAACTGTTGTTGTTAATGTTGAACTGCAGACTGCTCGTGCTGAACACGTTTATCGCTGGTACAAGAGTGTTGCTGTTTTCTTGTTGTTGCTGCTCTCGATCACTGATACTTGATGTGTGTGTGTGTTTTTTTTTTTTTTGTTTCTGCCTGCTGCTGTTGATGAGTAATCTTTATTGCTGCCCCCTTTTGTGGTGCCGATTTGCGGTTTGTTATTACCAATCAAGCGTAGAAAGTCACGTTATTTGGCCGATGACTTTCAGCGTCTGGTAAAATAATAAAAAAAAAAAAAACAGAAGAAATAAAAAATGCTTAGCTAGCAGCAGAAGTCGTTTGCGCGCACGACTTTATAAAATCGCTAGTCACCTTTTTAATTTAACGCATTAAAATTTTATGATTTTTTTCTTTTTTTATACCTATTTACTGCATTGTCTGTGTTTTTTTTTCGATCTTAGAGCACAACATGAAACTATCACGCCATTATCGTAAACACTTGAATGTAGTCCAGAGGGGATTGAGTCATCCGCAGAAGTGAAGGTTTTCTATAAAGTTGAACACCTGCTACAAATATAAAAGAACAAAAGCTACTTGGACTATTGAAACGTGAACGGAAGTGTTCTACAAATCAGTCAAATGCAAAATAGTCACATGAGGGTATGAGTCACAAGAGTACTTTTCACGCGGGACTATGCTGAGACAGTGTGATGCTCTGAAATACATGGACTTCCTTTTTTTATAAGGCATATTTGTTTAAAGTTTATCGTCAAACTACGGATGTTTTGAGAAAAACAACAGCAAAAATTGCTTCAAAAATGCCGACATTGCTAGTTGCTGGTATAAACACTAGTGTAATGACTTCTGGAAAGCTTCTAGAAATATTATAATTTTACTAAAAGTCGTTGGAAAAAGTAGAAACCCCCACTCTTTAGATGCTATTATGTTCTCCCATTTTAATCTACAGCCATTAGAACACCCTTTATGTTCGACCTACTATTGAAATCCAAAATTATGTCAAGTAACAAAATTGCAAGTTTTCTAATCTTAAGCCATTTTATGACCCTACAATGAACACTCATATCATTTGGTGATTCATTTAATTGCAACATCATTCTATCCAAAGTACCAGCTCACCTCAATGTCAATCAGCTTTTCAGGGTAATTGCGCACGAAAGACATTAAATTAAGCCAAGAGCAACCGTAGTCAACAACTGCAGCTCCCAATAGATACTTAAAGCGTTGAAAAGAAAAAGTAAGACTTAGCAGTTTTATAGTTTAAGCAGCTACCCTGTTGGGCGAATTTTAAAGCTACAGTTAACCAGGAGATTTCATACTTTAATGCTATAACACTTTGGTGTTCTTAAAGCTATAACTTAGAAGTCATGTGATCCGTTTTTATGTGATGTGATGTGATCTTAAATTATGTCGCTTAATTGTATATCATGTGATGTAAAGTGGTGTGATAGGATTTTGACCTCAACATCACATGATATAAAATGATGTTGCATCCTTTAAGATCACATCACACCACATCAAAAATTATGTGATAGGATACTCTGCGGACATCAGTAGAACACAGAAATCTGAGACCTATTAAACTAATACAAATAAATACAATTTTCTCTATTGGGTAAATTTTTTAACACACTCACGGCTCTGTAGATATAATGTAGTCGCTATTGTTTGATAATAATAGAGTTCAAAATTGAGTTGCTCTCGATGATGATGATTTCAACTGTGAGTGGATCTTGAACAAAACAATTGCTAGTAGCAGCTTTAATGCATACAAAACAATACGACCAAAGATGGCAAGCCCAGAAAAAAAAATGATTTCGAAAGCTGAGCAGCTACAACAGTGCATAAGCAAAAAAACAAAATTATGGCATTGAAAAACTGTTGTTAGAAGTAAAGCTGTTGCTACTGTTCAAACTAGCTTTTGGAGTAAACAACAGCAACTTGTATCTGCATGCGAAAAATCAGATAGCAGTGGTGGGGCAATCAGTTTTAAGATAGGGTTCATCATTGAATAGAATACAAAATTGAAACTGAAACAAAATTTGTGAACGGAACAGAAATTCAGGCCAAGACTGAAATTTAAACTGGAATCGGCAGTAAATTGGATTAAAACAGTTATAGAAACCGAGAGTTAAATCTGAACTGTGACCAACCCATGCTTGTTGAAAGTTGAAACGACTTTGACCAGAGATCGAAACGAAACCAAATGCGCATTCTTGAACAAGAACGCATTAAAATTAGGCAATTCATTCAAAAATCAATGTGGAACCCTTCAAAAATCAATTTATTCTTGTTGTTATTGTTGTTGGTTAAAATATTAGCAGAAGGTTGGAGTAGTGAAGTTGAAAAATACTATTGCAGGTATACTGAACAAAATCTGAAGCAAAAAACTGAATTTCTTCGTTTTATTCGAGAACATGTAGGGAACTTTTGGTTAGCATTTCTGTACACTTTCGAGATCATTTTAGGAGTTTATTCGGTCCATGTTTAATTTCGCGACTGTTTTTGCGATCATTTCGAGACTTTTTCTTGACTGTTTTCGAATTCTTTCGGGATTGTTTTCGAGGCAATTTTGGATCTTTTTTGGAATCGTTTTCGGATTACATCGGAACCTTATCAGCATCACTTTCCCATCATTGCCGAAAAAAATCACATAATGATCCAAGAAAAGTCTCGAAGTACCGAAATGATCTCTAAACATTCCGGAAATGATAAATTTTACTTTTTTTCAAATTTAAAGAGTTAAAAAAAGTAATAAAACTTTAACGTTCGGATAAATAAAGAAAAAATGTTTTACTTGTTCCTATCTATATCGAGCTCCTTCACAATAGTAGCCCATCAACGCCACTGCCTGTGTCTTCTTTTTTTTGCTTTGAACATTACCCATTTCGTTTTTGTTTTGCGCAAAACTTGTTGTTGCCATGGGCGCTTTGATCTTGATGAACTTGATCGCGTGGCATACATTTTGTTTCTTGGTCTTCTTTGTTTTTGTTGCTTGTTGTTTTTCTTAGTGCTGACAATACTTCAAAAAAAAAAGACAAGTTAATGTTACCATCACCACAACAATACCAACAACTATAGCCATCATCTAAGGCCATAAAACAAAAACATTAACTCTGCGTGGATCGTTTTCTTCGCTGATCTTTTTCTTTGTTTTTTTTTCTCAATGTTGTTGTGGTATAAAATTATCTTTTTCATGGCAACTACTTATTCTAATTTCATTTTAGGAAAGCATACAGTTGGCAATGAATGCCTATAAAAATAACAAACGAACCAACTTCACATTCATACAAAAAAAAGTTTGCGAGTTGTTAATGTTTGTGGCGTGTTGTTGGTTAACTTTATGTGTAGCGCAATCGCAGGCCGCCAACTCTAAAACTCAGCAGCAACTCGATTTTTGTGGCCAACTTTGTAGTTACAACTTTTTACCAATTTTTCTTTTGGTTCAGCAACTTCTCACTCCCGCTGATTGTACTTTCTAATAGGTTTTGTCAATTTGTTGCTGCGGTCAATGTTGTTACTAGTTTGAATGTTGTATTTATTGTTTAGGCTAACGGTTCTCGGTCTACTCGTTGTTTTATTGTGTTGTTTTCTTTTTGACTCTCTCAATGTATTTTTTTCTTTTTTTAAGTCCATTTTTATTAGTGTTTGTAACAAGAAACTTATATCCGTGTTGTTTTTTGGTTTCTTTGCTATCTTTATTTTATATTTTTCGTTCTTCCTAAGATTGCACTGTTAGCTGCTTCAGTATCTTGTAAAACCATTAAGCGTCTAATTGCCGGCGGGTTGTGGCTGTTGTTGATCGCTTTCGGTTGCTCTTACTTTATAATTTTAATTTTTTTCATTTCAAGTCTGCTTTTTTAAAACCTTTATATTTCAGAATTATTCCTATTAACTTGCTTATACCAATTTGACTTTACGCCCTTTGTTTTGCCAGGCTTTATTGTTTTTTTAGTAGTCGAAATTTAATGCTTCGTAATATAATGAGAAAGTACCTGGGTGATCGAGCTTGCTCGGTGCTATCAATTTAAACAATCCTAAAATGATCCCAAAAAGACCCTTAAATGTTCCCAAAATAATCCTAAATTGAACCCAAAACGACCAAAAAATGATCCCAAAATAATAATAAAATTACCCTAAAATGATCCCAAAATGATGCAAAAATGATTCCAAAATTACCCCAAAAAAACCCTTAAATGTACCGAAAATTACCCCAAAATTAACCAAAAATTATCACAAAACGACCCCAAAAATACCCTCAAATGTTCCCAAATTGACTCAAAAATTATCCCAAAATGATCCAAAAATGATACCGAAATGAGCATAAAATTACTCCAAAATGATCCGAAAATAACCCCAAAATTGTCCCAAATTAATCCAAAATTTAACCCAAAACGATTTAAAAATTGCCCCGAAATTATCACAAAGTGATCCCCAAATGATCTCAAAATGATCCCAAAATAATCCAAATATGATCCCAATAATATGCGCTACAATTGCAATACGGTGAAATGGTAACCGTGGGCGGCAACCCTCCTTGAAAAAATTTTAGTTGGTATGTCGGCGAAAATACCTTTCATTTGATACCCATATTGGCATATCCAGCTCCATAATTAAAAAAAATTTAGAAGGTGGCGATCCTGTACACCCCCCAAGTGGCACCACCAAGTGATAGCCTTAGAATCAATCATACTATCTTTTATCAAAATTATATACAAATCGGTCAAGCGATTCCCGAAATAGTTCGGATGAACATACAAATATACAAATATACAAATTTACACAAGTTAGCTCGTTTAAAGATATAAGATAAGTCCACGAAGTTCAGAAGACAATCCCGAAATGGTCATTAAACTATTTCGAAAACTTCATACAACGATCAGGAGACAATCCGAAAATGGGCCGTAAATTATCGAAAAAAAGGCCCGAAAGCATCTCGAAAATAATCCCGAAATTATCAGAAAGAAATTTCGAAAAAGTCTCAAAACTATCTAGTAACAATCTGAAAATGATCCGATAAAAATCCCGAAAAGTTCTCCCAATTATCCGAAAACAATCCCGAAAAGTTCCGAAATTTTGAAGTGATCCCGAAAAAAAGAACGTTCCTACATTGCTTCGAGAACGATTCACGAATGCACTCGAGAAAGTGAACGATGTTTATTTTTCCACGTAGAAACGAGAATGATTGCTTCCTAACCATGAAATTCTCGTTATATCAACACACAGATCACACTTTTTTTTTACTTTTTCCCAAAAAACGTTCACCATTCATTGAGGAACGCCCTATCTAATATAGGGTTTAAGCCGATTTATCTCAAAATAAGTTTCGAAAACGGTCTATACGAAAGAAAATTCTGCGCATTTTCAGCTGATAGTGAGAGTAAAAAGTTGCATATCCCATCACAGGCATTCTGGTTTCCTAAGCTGTCATTCAAAGCAAGCATCTGAGCAACCGTTCCAATATGCTGTGGAAAGCAGGGTATTGGCAATAAATGAATTTGTATCTCGTTTTCCCGAGCTCTCGGGCTTGAAAAGTTTCAGTAAAATTTAAAAAAAGTGTAAGTGTCGACACGTGGATAGTTTTTGTTGATAACTATATCTCCCCTTCTAACCAATGTTTGTTCTAGTTTTATCTCAAAAAAATGAAGAAGCCATTTACAGCTGAGTAAATAACCAATGCAAATACTATACTAAAACACGTGTGGATTGATATTCATGAATTTGTCTGTATGTTTATCAGCAAATTAGTTGGTAAAAAAAAATTAATTATTGAACGACATCAGTAAAAGTAAACAAACATATAAAGTTCAATGATTATAAGTACGTGTACTAGGGTGTAACTTATTTTCGACTAAATATAACAGTGTTGATAGATTCGAGAGTGTTCAGCATATAATTATTGTAAAGGAAATAGAAAGTTAGTTGGAGAATATTAAAGTACAGTGCCTGGGTGACCGAGCTTGCCCCGTGCTATTGATTTAGCGCTAACTTTACTCACCCAAAATGATCCAAAAAGGACCCTAAATAATCCCAAAATAATACTAAAATGATCCCAAAACGACACCAAAAAGACACTTAAATGTTCTCAAAATGATCCGAAATTGATGATCGCCAAAGTACCCTGAAATGATCTAGAAATGATTCCAAATTGATCCCAAAACAACCCTTAAATGTACCCGAAATGAGCCGAAAATTACCCCAAAATTATACAAAGATGATCCCAAAACGACCCTAAAATAATCCCAAAATAGTCATAAAAGGACCGCAAAAAGACCCTCAAAATTTCCGCAAATGATCCAAAATTGAACCCAAAATGATCCAAAACTGATTCCAAAATGACTCCAAAATTATACGAAAGTCACCACAAAATTGTCCCAAACTAATCCAAAATTGAACCCAAAATGATCTCAAAATAGACCAAAAGTTATCCCAAAGCGACCCGTAAATGATCCCAAAATGTTCTTAAAATAACCCAAATATGATCCCAAAAATATACAATACAAATACAATACTCTGGGCGGCAATACTACCTGAAAATATTTTATTTGGTATGTCAGCAAAAAAATCTTTCATTTGATACCCATATTGGAATATCTTGCACCATTATTTAAAAAAATTGAGATAGGTGGTAACTCTGTTAACCGCTCCAAGTGGCAGCCCCCAAGTGAATAGTCTTAGAATCAACAATACTATCCACATGTCAAATTTCATCCAAATCGGTGAAGCTGTTCCCGAGATAGTACCGAATATAAAAATATGCTTCGGTAAGGTGGCAACCCTAGGATGCAACCCTAGTGGATAGTCTTAGAATCAATCCATATATTCAAAATGTTATCCAAATCGGTCAAGCGGTTCCCGAGATAGTCTGGTTATACAAAAATACAAATACAGAAATGAAAATATATTAAAGAAAGCCAGGGTAATACAAAATAATTTGAATTTTAATATACGACTAACACCCACCTTAATGAAAATGTTAAACAAACAAACAATATAGCGAGGATTCATAATATCTACGCCCGTCTGAGCACGTACCGATAAAGGAATAATTTAATTTGAATAAATAGAAAAATATAAAAATATAAAAGCATCTATGTGTTTACTTAGATATTATTTTTATTATTTTTTTTATTTTTTTATTTTATACAATTTTTTTTACAGTGTTTTGTTCAGGGTTTCATTAGCATACATATGTATAGCTACTTATGATTTATGTACACGTCAATATAAAAATCTACACAAATTGATATTTTTCAATAAATAATCGCTCATATTTGCGTCACGATCCTCATCGTGGTTGTTATTGCTTATTTGCTTTTTTTATTGATATGATTGTGATATTATTTTTATTGACTTATTTTTGTGTGAAATTTAAAATTCGTGGTGTTCTGAGACTTTGAGGCGTCTACGTGCCCAACGTCGTATCGTTTCATATACTATGTGCGATAAAGGCGCGTTGTCAGCAAAAGCTAAGGCATTGTTGTTTTTTTCTGTTCCTTTATGGGAACCGAGTAATTAGTTCGACTTGCAGTCTTTTTTTTTTTTTGCTCATAAGCTTGCATGCGCTATCTGCTCTTTGTCGCTTTACAGACATATGCATTTATTATATTTATTTTTTTTTACAAAAGGAAGCACGGTTTTTTAATCGATTTCAATTAAAACGCAATAGTTATATCACTTATAGCCTTGAAGTCTAAAAATTGCAACAAAAGTAACAAATTGCAAAAACAAAACTTGTAATCTCTTAAAATACATTGAAAGAAAGGAAATAGCAAAAATGGCCAAAACCAAAGCACCTCCCAGTTGTTCCTAGAACCTGTTTGTATCCTACGGGTACTGAATTAGAGATTTTAATATGTTATATACCATATATGGGACAATCTATTTTAGGATGCTTTAAAGCGTTTCACGAGTAGCAATCCTTACCTTTTCATGGGTAATAATACTATAGGATAATTTCGCATCTACTTTTTTCAAAGATATTGTGCCAAATGCGGCTAGAGGTGAAGCTGGTGGTTGACATAGAGAGGAAGCTAGAGTTCAAGGTAGCGATAGAGGCGAGGCTAAGGTACAGGTGGAGCCAGAGATGGATGTAGAAAACAATCACGTAATGATCAAAAAACAATCTCGAAGTCCCGAAGTGATACCTAAAATAATCTCTTAACAATAAAGATTATACCAAATTGGAAAATTAAATTTGGTTTTATATCTTGTTATATAACGAATTTTTAATCGAGTTTTATATAAAAGAGTAATAAAACTGTAACTGACGGATAAAGATCTGCTGAAGGGATAGGGAGCATCTTTTGTTAGCTTGAGGATATAGACTCAGATAAATATGAAGCGATAGATCAGAGAGACTAAAGTTTTTTCTATCCAGTCAAGTCATATAATGGAAATGTTGAATTTAAAGGGAAGGGTGAAAGAGGGAAATGGAAATATAATGGAAAAGAGTACGAAGGGAAAAAATTAAGTTTAGGGGAAACGTAATCGGATGGCTAAACGGAGTAATTAATAAGAAAGAAAGGGGATAAGGCTCTAGACAAGCAATCGATATGATGGATGATAACAACTTATTAGGCTAAGACCAAGGAAGAAAAAGGGAGCAAAAGGCTATCAAAATGGTAGCAACGAACAGCTTTTATGGATTTACACTTTTTCACTTCACACCATTTTAGTGTAACAAAAGAACGTTGACACCAAAATAGTGTTAGTTTTACACCAAAAAAGTGTAGCATTTGCACTTTTTTGCGTGTAGTAGATTGGTTAGGAATAATATTATTTTTCCAAAAATATAAAACAAAGTTCTTAGCTCCGAAATTTCCTTCTCTCTAGTCTTCCCGAGTGCTGTTGAAGATCGGTTAATGCAGTACCTATGATGCAATTTTGGGAAGGATTCTTAATTGAAACTCTTCGAGTTTAAGCAAACTTGTTCGAGCAAATATTTGGGCTTGAGTTACGGTAGATCTAAAGTTGAGAACTAAGGGGCTTCTCAAATCCCAAGCGTTGTTTCTCAACAAGAAAACCACTTGAGAACGATAAATTGAATATTAGAAGCTGGAGATTGGAGAATATGTTGGATATCAACTTGAGAACTACAAAGTTATCAAAATATCTCTAAGGTTGGATAATTCTTGGAGAATTATGTTGGATATCAACTTGAGAACTACAAAGTTATCTAAGGTTGGAGAAAAATTTGAGAATTGTGTTGGATATCAACTTAAGAACTATACAGTTTTCCAAAAATTGAAGAAAAAGTTGAGCTATGTTTGCTGGGAAGGCTCACCTATATTGGTCACCAACCAAGGGCAATTTATTAAACAATAGTAAGGTCGATTTTATTATTCTTATTGTCATAGATATATTGAAAATCCAGTAGATATATATCCCCGTATAAATATAATGCTGTATATAATATTATTTGCCTACACCCGCCTTGGTCATTAATTGCTGTTGAGTCATATTATAAGTTATATTTACATATATGTATGTATATCTGTATGTTTGAAAATATGTATACCTATTTATCTAGGTGTAAGCTTTTTTCATAGTCATATTCATCAATCATACCATATTATTGTTGAGCACAGCGCACCTCAACACCATTATCAACAAAAAATGGCTCACAGGTGCAGTAGTAGTTATTGTTCTTGCTATTTTTAAGTAAACTTCTTTGTTTCTTGCTGCGTTATCATTTTCAATATTTGTATACAAAAATATATATGACTATGCCGAAGGTCATATACCTTGCATGATATGAAATTGAAAAGTTGTGATTCAGACGCTTTTGGCTGAACAAGCAATGGTATACATAACCTTCTCGATCAAAGGTAGTACTTCATTGTAGTTCACGCTCTTCGCTAAAATTTTCTCTCTCGAAGATTATCCTGAGAAAGCAGAGCTTACCTATATGGTACATTTCGAACTAGTCGTATGCCATTTCATTTATTCATGAAATGCGAAAAACCCCAGTTGCTTTGGAATCATTCTTACTTTTAAGTGTTTTACAACTTGATGTTTTAACTTTAGGGAATTATAGTCATATCCGATTGATTGTCATTACTGCCATTAACTTCATCACGTTCAACACTACAAACGTTACATATTCAAGCACTAAATCGGTAATTGTGTTAATTTTAATGACCATAAACAGTTCGAAGAACAAAAAGTTAATTAAAAAATATATAAATTTTATAACTTTGAGATAATTATATCTACTAACAAACATATACCAAACGAGCTAAAACACATTCGTTGCTATGTGATCATCGTAAATTGTCCAATAATAGCCAATTCTCTTTCGTATAATAATGGGACATTCTAAGTACTTAGTAATTGCATATAAGTTAGCCAGCCACCCCACATTCAGTACTGCCCGCACGATACACCTACAAATGTATACAGTCACTTGTCCCAATCACCTTCACCCAACTAAGCAGTAATTACTAATCATTTACTATACCAAATAGCCATTATTCTGACTTATGTATGTTTGTAGGGGCAAATAGAGCCTCACCTCTCAATACATTAGAAACGCATCGCTCCCAGGTATTTTGTTGTTCGAAGTCATTTAGTCGCCAGTGTGTCTGGGTCGGTTAGCGTGACTAAAGATCTTACAAAGTCGTAACATGTATATTTAGTTAGTATTAGCAAAATATAGTATAAGTACAGAGAATGCAATGATATGAGTTCAAATAAATACATATATATACCTAGAAGTATACCTACAGTATACTGCTAGCTAAGTGGAAGTGATTTTTACCACGCTTTTATTAGGTTCACTTGTATGTTTGCTTGTTTGTTTGTTTGTTTGTTTGCTTGCTTATCAAACGAAAGGTGCAGGCCCCAGGTCTCATTTGGACATAGACATATTTCGATAAATTTATCGATAACTGAGTTACCGGTCAAAATGTGGTTGCCCGAAAACCTTAACATTTTCCTACAATATGGGTATCAAACGAAAGGTGAAGGCCCCAGGTCTCATTTGGACTTCGATATATTTCGATAAATTTATCGATAACTGAGTTATCGGTGAAAATATGATTGCCCAAAAACCTAAAAAATTCCCTACAATATGGGTATCAAACGAAAGGTGAAGGCCCCAGGTTTCATTTGGACATCGACATATTGGACTTTGGAATATTTCGATATATTAACCGATAACTGAGTTATCGGTCAAAATGAGGTTGTCCAATAATATTGAAAATTGCCTACAATATGGGTATCAAACGAAAGTGGAGGCCCAGAGGTTTCGTTTGCACTGCGGTATACTTCGATATATATCGGTTACTTCATAACACATTTAACTAAAAAGTAAAAAATAAATATAGTTTAAAAAGCGAGAACACGCGGTTTTAAAGAATATTGCACTAAAAAGGTAAAAATAATTTAAATAAAAAACGAAGATTATGGGACAAAGCGGACCACGCTTTTTCCACAATACTACTGTGTAGGGATTTTAAAATTATTTTCAACTTTCTAGTTCAATACTCTCTAAAAGCGTGAGTTTTAGTTTTTTTAAACTATATTTATTTTGAAAAAAAGACTAGATTGAGAAAGTCAACATTTATTTAAAACCTATGGCTTCTTGTGCAAAAATGCTTGAAATTATCTATATAGCCATAAACAAGATGTACCTTTGATAAAAAAAACTGTTTACCCGCCCTTTACTTTACTGGATGTTATTGTATTATTTGCCTATGAGGTAATAGATTGTTTGCTTTGTTGTAAATACTCATTCCAAAAAAAAAACAACATTTAGTGATGCTATTTCTTTTGCCGCAATTGTATTTAGTACATAAAATTAATTACATATTTCGATCGCCGTTCTGTCTAGCAGTTATTCTACTTAATATGAAAGGTTTATTTTGCTTCGTTTGCTTTTGCTTCTAAGAGATATTTATCTATATTTTAGTATGTGCAGCTAAATGTATAGTCATTCTCTATGCTTACGTTATATATGTTAAGGCAATGCTCATTTTCTTTAATTAAAATTGTGAAATTCTAATGAATTATAAACGTCTGAACATCTACATATGTATCTATGATATATAATAACCCTTTATAACACTCTAGGCAATATACACCCGATAATAGGCACGTAGGCACGTCGCCATCAAAATTATTCGATATGCTATATGAGATTGAATCAAATAGACGAAGTCTTTCACAGGTTCAAATCTCAATCCCAAAATAATGTCAGCTTAGAAATCCAATGGAATATCACTCTAGCCTACAAGTGCTTCTTTGGACCAATAGGGCATTTTAGATGTCCGGTTTTTGTAAAAGTATTCGAGATTATCTTCTTTGGCATTTCAATTATGGTGAGCCATCTCTATAACTAATACCTAACAGAATAAACATTGCATTATTAAAAAATCCGAAGTTGTCCCGAAAATAAAACTAAATTGAAATGATCTTGAAATGATCCCGAAATAGTCCAGAAAAAGTCCTCAAATGATCTCGAAATACTCCCAAACTGGTCCCAAAGGGCCCTTTATGTTTCCAAATAAAAACAAGAAATCCTTGCATAACTTCAATACGTTTTTCAAGTTAACTACTCCAACTTTCTGAAAATATACCACGCAACAAAATCACTCTTTTCTATATATAAACAACATAAATAACGTCCCTAAAATGGTTCGCGAATAGTTCCAGCATACTGTACTTTACAATATGAACGTCAAAAACAACATTCCTATATTGTTTCGAGAATGTTTTGCAAATGCTTTCACAAATATGAACTATGTGAATAATCGCGAAATTTTTCGAGCTCTGCCAAATATATGTACAATCACAATCAAACTAATCTCATAACAGACTGTAAAGCGTAAACTGATCTCATAATAGATCTTTACCGCTGAACAACAATTCAAGTCTGTTCTACAAATTTTTTGCGCAAGTTACATAAAGAAAAAAGTTACTATAAACCCTCGAGGAGATTAAGGCCGAGCTTCTGTTCCAATTTTGTAGAGATTTTTTTGCAATATCTTGCTAATGAAAATTAATGATGTTTATTAAAGTTGTTACGTTGATCTTATCAATATTCTTGTTGATAGCTGGAGTCATACGTTTTTTTTTTATTGCAATAACTGGTATTTTTGGAAGTTGTTAAATGAGATAAATTAAAGTTTAACTTTTTATGACTTCATAATCTAGATGTCTGGTTAAGTGTATTTAAATCTCAATGATGGTTATGCTTATTATGAAACAGTAGTGGAAAAAGAAATTTAAGATTTATTTTTTTACCGAGCAAAAAAAGCAAACGCTTTCAACCATTTTCCACTTAATAAACCATTCTATTTCTACATTTATTTTAAAAATTCCCCTAACTAGCAGAAACTGCATTGAGTTAAGCTAGGGCGTTTTTCTAAATAAACTCTGAGACTTTTTTCAATATCTGGCTCAGAAAGGTCTTTTTTGAATCATTTTCCTCAATGAAGTGTTCTTCCACACATTATTTTCTTGTGAATACAAACAAAAAACTTCAAGAAATAGATTAAAAATCTCCATATTTCATCAAGTATTACAGGCCGATATAAACATCTGCCTATCTAAAATTCTACACAGAAAAAACCCATTGGTAAAGTTAACAATTTCGTACTGTTAAACTGAAGTTGAGCAAATTCTGTTCAATTGACCAAATTTTGGTTATTTGAATGGAATTTTCTGTTGAAGTAACGTGTTCAATTGTTGATTGAACAGTAAATTTTTAATTAACAAAATTTGGTAAAACTGACAGAATTTTTGTTGATCAAACTGAATATTGTGTTAAAACAACAATTTCTTCTAGTTAATTCAAAAGCGAAGGGATTGTAATTTGTATACCCAGCGTACTAGTACTAGTACAAAGGTATTATAATAATTTTGTCCACATAACGGTACTACAAAACGGCACAAAATAATCGAGATAGATATAGAGTTCCATAGATGAAAGTTCTTAGGTTGAAAAAAAAGATCATTAAGGCATGTCCGTCCGTCTGTCCGTGTGCACGATAACTTGACTTAAAAATGAGATATTTGCATACAATTTTGTATACAGGTTAATTTCTGGCCAAGGTAGGTTGCTATTGAAAATAAGCGAAATCGAAACCACCCCTACTTTTTCGATATCGAAAATTTCCAAAATCACATAAATTGACACATCTCGGTAGCTGAAATGGCTAAAATGATATAATTTAATTGGTGAATCCCCCTGGTCATTGTCTTATGATTTTTCCATAAATGTGAAATGAAAGAATTTTCGAAAATTCGATTGGTAGTAACTTTTAAACTGATTACGATAGAACGATGAAATTTGGCACAAAGCATACAAGTATCGTTGGGAGTATACCAGATGAAATTGGATAAAATCGCTCTCCAACCACAACCACTTTCGATATCGAAAATTTCGAAAATCACCTAAATTGACATAATTCGGTAACGTTAATGGCTAAAATGATACAATTTTATAGGTCAATCCCCCCGGTCATTCTCTTATGCTTTTTCCATAAAGGAGGAAGGCATTTTTGAAAATTCGACTGGTTGTAACTTTTAAACTGATTACGATAGAACGATGAAATTTAGCACAAAGCAAACTAATATCGTTGGGAGTATAACTGATGAAATTTGTTAAAATCGCCCTCCAACCATGCCCACTTTCGATATCGAAAATTTCGAAAATCGCCTAAATTGACAAAATTCGGTAACGGAAATGGCTAAAATTATATAGTTTGGTAGTCATTCTATTATAATTTTTTGATAAATTTGTAAAAGTAGGCGTGGTACCGCCCACTTTTCAAAGAGGCATATTTGAAAATTTCACGGGTCATAACTTTTAAACTGATTACGGTAGAACGATGAAATTCGGTACAAGGTATACTAGCATAATAGGGAGTATACCTGATGTAATTGGACGAAATCGCTTCCCAACCATGACCACTTTCGACATCGAAAATTTCGAAAATCATATAAAAACTACCGCTGGGTATTTAATGTTCTGTTTACTCTAACTTAGACCTCCTTAGTTGTTAATTTATGGAATCATCCAAATAAATTTAGTAGAACTGATATGACTAGCTCATTTTTCTCTGTGTAAGTACATATATAAATGCCTACTCTCATATATTTCTACTTTTTTGTTATTTCTATTTGAAGTGGTGCACGGTTTGAAAAATGGTATTTAATGAAGCGATAAATAAGCCAAACTGTGTGAGCAATTAATGCCGGGAAAGCAGGCGTGTTTGTAGCCATTTAAAAATATTTCGATTTCCTCTAATTAAAATGAAAATCGAAAATAATTTTACTCTCATTTTGTGCTGCTCGATTTTTATAAATATACATTTATACGTATGTGAATATATAAACATTGCTACATATATATAGTAAATTTGTAGCTGCACATTTGTAAATGTAACCTTGAAAAAATCTTAGGTAATCAGAATGTGTTCATCTATTTACATGACCTTCATAAATTTATTTTATAGAAAAGAATAATTGCATTAGACAGGTAGGTACCTACCAATGAATTTATGCACCTATTTATTTTAGGGTTATTTGAGCACAATATTTTATCGTATGTATGTGAAATGTGCATGTTGTTTACAGAATTTTTCATAAAATTTAGTTTGTAGGAATCTTTGAATTATTTTGAAATAAGTGGATTTGTAAATCTTAATGTATAATTAGAATATCTTTTAATTTCATTGTAAACAAATTGTGTACAAATTTTTATTTTTTGACTCTACATACATATTTTTATTAAAATATATTTCAGGAACATGGTTAGATTAAAGAAGTTAATAATTAGTCTTTTCTTACTTCACATATACCAAATAGTCCAGGTAGTCCGCCACGGTGATTTTGGCCGTCCGTTCTTAGTTGAGCCAAGTGGCTGCAATTGAAGACACCCCGCAATCGCAGATCTGCCTCCACCTGATTCGTTGCTCCCTCTTCCTCTAATTCCACCGACGGGTGCCGATAAGAATACCTTTTGGGCCCGATCGTCTTCGTTCATTCGCACAATGTGATCTAGCCAGCGAAGCCGCTGGATTTTAATTCGCTGAACTATGTATGTCGACGTCTGCGTAAAGCTCATACAGCTCATCATTAAATCTGCTTCGGTACTCGCGTTCGCCAACTTTTGGGGGTCCATAAATAGTTCAAAGAATTTTGTTTTCTCGTATACTCTCAAAGCCGCCTCATCAGATGCTGTCAGGGTCCATGCTTCCGCACCATATAGTAGAGCGGGTACAATAAGTGACTTACAGAGTGTTGGTTTTGTTCGTCGAGAGAGGTTTACAGGGTTGCCACATATCTCAATATTTTTAAATTATGGAGCGAGATATGCCAATATGGGTATCAAATGAAAGATATTTTCGCCGAAATACCAACTAAAATATTTTCACGTAGGATTGCCGCCCAGGGTTATCATTTTATCGTTTTGTATTTGTATTATATATTTTTGGGATCATATTTGGATTATTGTAGGATCATTTAGGAATCATTTAGGAATCATTTAGGAGTCACTTTAGGATAATTTTGGGGCTATTTTGAGATCATTTTGGGTTCAAATTTGTTTTAATTTGGGACAATTTTGGAGTCATTTTATGATCATTTTTGTATAATTTGGGATCAAATTGGGATAATTTTTGGGTCATTTTGGGTACAATTTTGGATCATTTTGGGATTATTTGAGGGTCTTTTTGGGTTCGTTTTAGGATTATTTTAGGATCATTTTTCGACAATTTTGTGTTCATTTTCGGATTATTTTGGGTACATTTAAGGGTCTTTTCGGGGTCATTTTGGAATGATTTTTGGGATATTTTGGAATCATTTTTTGATCATTTTAGAGTAATTTTGGGTTCAATTTGGGATAATTTTTCGGTCGTTTTGGGTTCAATTTCGTATAATTTTGAGAACATTTAAGGGTCTTCTTGGGATCATTTTAGGATTATTTTGGGATTATTTTGGCATCATTTTGGTTAAGTGAAGTTAGCGCTAAATTGATAGCACCGAACAAGCTCGATCACTCAGATACAGATAGATTTATATACCCTAACTCTTTCTTTTACTCTACTTTAGATACAAACCTCAACAATGCCCAGATTTGGGTGTGATTTAAGAACATAAACAAAAATCGAATTTAATAACGATTTTATAATTTTATGAATTTGGCACAGATCCCATCCATTTTTTTTTCATACTCTTCAAAATTCACATAAATTTACTATGTGATTTGTTTTATCAATAAATCAATATAGTGAAAATTTCTGGCTATAGAAACTCATTAAAATGATTGCTAATAAATTTAAGGTAGACTTATTAGGCTTTTAAGGAAAACAACTTTTACAAAACTTTTGGGATAAAATAGTGCATAGTAAATAATATAACTAAAGGGTACTCAAGAGATCAGAAAAACAACTTTTTAGGTAGTAGTTAGACATTTTTGAGGTAAATAATATTCAACAGTGAAACGGTATGCCCAATATATTTCAAGTACCTACTTCTACTTTATACTAATAGGACCGGCAGATAGAGTTATCGAAAAAAAAAGAAATATCTTCAATTTTAAGTTAGACGTCTAGCGGCCGCCGTGTTGTAGCGGCTAAGTGTTCGGCCTTGTACACCAAGTCGTGGCGGTTCGATGCCCGGCAAAAGTACCATCAAAAATTATTTAGAAAAGAATTTTTCTAAACGGGGTCGCCCCTCGGCAGTAGTTTGGCAAACTCTCCGGGTGTATTTCTGTCATGAGTAGCTTCTCAGCAAAAAATTCATTTGCTTTGCAAGTGCCGTTCGGAGTCGGAAAAAAACTGTAGATCCCGCCAACTTGTAGGAAAACTCAACAGCAACACACCACAAGTTGGAAAGAGAAGCTCGCCAAAAATCTCGTTAGAGGTTATGATAACCTATTGGTTTATATTAGTCTAGCAATCCAAAAATGAAAGTTTCAGTCAATTTCATTCAGCAGTTTTTGAGTGATACGTTACAGACAGACAGACATACAGAAACTTACAATTTTATTATAATGTAGAGATATTCACATCGATCACCCTGTATTTGCATGAATCTCTTCTATAGATATTTTCGTGCCCCGCATGTCAGAATTGTGCATACGTCAAAAGAATAGCGGCTACTTGCCAAAAAAAATTTCTCTAAGAAAAAAACAAAAAAAATACCAAGAAAACGCTAACACAACAAGTGCATGGGTTTCATCATATTTTTTTTGTTTGAGCAATAGAGATCGCCACAAGCACCTAACAAAAGTGCAACAAAAATTTAACGTTTGTATGTGCAAGCCAAAAGATCAAAGCGAATGCACTTTTGCCGACTTTTTCGAGCTCTTTTAATTTTTTTTTTACTTTTTTTTTTTTTTTTTTTTACTGTTAAATCAAGAAAACATGACGGCGAAATTAAATGATTTTTTGTTTTTTCTTCTTCCTATCTACTATTGATTTTTCTTTTTTTTCAATTCGTTATATGAACTTTTTCTATACTAAATTGTTTTTTCCTAATAATTTTGTTATTGAAATTTTCTTATTTGACTCTGACGTCAATAACAGCGAGACCAACGGGAGACGTATGCGTATATTAGGTGCTAAAATTCACAAGTTTTTTTTAGTAAAATTTGAGATTAAGTACACACAGAGAATTGAATACGAATTGACAGTGATTTGGTCATATCAACCAAAATATCTGTTAATTCAACCAAAATATGGGTTCAAAATCACGGTAAAATCTTATCCATTCCCAGCTAATTTTTCTCTGTGTATTTGTAATATGTTATCTATGTACATAAATAGTAGGTAAATAGAAGGATGTTGGGAAGTTTTGCATTTCGGAAGATGGCCATTGGCCATTCAAAGGCTTACTTGAGGTATGCTATCATCCAAATCGATTTTTCAAATAAAAAAAAACAAGTTTTTTGAAATTCACTGAAAGTCTTCTGAAATTCAACTGGTTTTCGAACATTGAGTCCACCCTTTACAAAATATCTCTGATACTGGTGTAGACTGAGTTAACTAAAATTATTATTTGCCTAACATTAAAATACACTTTAAACAGCTTTTTTCGTAAATATTTTTCTTTGTACTTCATGACCGTGAAATTCTTGTTAATTTCCTGGATTGATGACATGTAGCGAAAGTTGGAAAATATATAGAAAATTTGATGTTTTTGTGAAGAAGTGTGAAATCTTAAAAAATACACCAAAAATTTATCAGTTATAGAATTTCTTTACAATTTTTATTTTTATTTTTTATGAATAAGGGGGTATGTATCTATACCTACTGTGGAGTAGTTGTTAAGGGTTTCGTTTCCGGTTTCGTTCTTCAAAATTTATTACGGTTTCGATTACAGGTTTGTTCCGGTTTCGGTTTCCAAATAAAAACTCGAAAAACGACAAAAAGTTTTACTACTACAAAACTTAAATATGTAGCTGAAAAATATAATAACACTATAAAACAAAATCCACTTTTTCTGGGTATTGGACTAAATCAACTTCTTTGAAGAGATTGAGAGATATGTAAGTAAAATAAAGGGCTTTCGAAGTTCGAAATTGGACCAGATATTTTAAAAACTACACAAATCCATCATCCCGAATCATTTAACAAACAAGAATTAAGAAAATAAATTCAGCGATAGAACAACATACATCTTTTGTATCTATATAGATAGTAGTAGTCCGTATATATTCTCATAAAATAATCGCATTATTAATAATATTTCAAAAACTGCTTGAAGTTACTCAGTTCATGGATATAATATAAATGCGATAAAGTTGTAAAACAAAATCTGTCTGATCTCTAAAAACAACTGATATTTACTGAGCATCTAGAGAGCGACTACACCACTCTTAGCGCAAAGCAACTCACTAAACTTACGAGTGATCTTCTTCACTCTCGAACTCATATATCGAATGAGACAAAGAGATTAAAAGTGAGACAAGCAAGCGCTCAAATTTTAATTAATTTAATTTAAAAAAAGCTCTTATAAACAAAAGTAAAGAGAACTTAGTATTTATCACTCAATAGCCCTAAAATTCATCATGATTGTTATCTCTTAGCGATCACTTTTGTATTTTATATATTGAGTGAAGAAATTTTTACCTCTTGAGTGACTGAGTATCTCTTGAAAATACAGATATAAAAACACGTGAGTAAACTTATTAGCTAAATATATTTGTATTAAAATTAGGTTCGCTATTTTTTAAAGGGGCTGATCATCATGCTTTTTGTCATTATACAAAATATAATATATATATATGTATGTATCAAAAAAGTACAAATTTGTATTTCTTTATCTAGGTATCTAGGAACAGCGACTTTTTTCACAGCTTTGTGTAATTTTATTATATCAACATTCTCAGCTGTTTCATCTTTTCATACTTGTTTCTCATATAACCATTTCCAACTCATTTCTCTTATTTTTCACTGTTTCAAATTTTGAGTATATTAAATTCTCATTTTAGAGTAGATACTCAAAAAACGAGCAAACTAAAGAGTATTTTTTTTTTGTTTCTCTTTATTGAGTTGCTCGCCAGTTATGATCATTTCAGTTGAATTTCATTGTGTTTATTTAGCTTAAGAGAAAGTATCTTAAAAGATCGCATAAATTGAGCGTATACTCAATGTCTCCATCGTAGCAGATTTTCCAAGAGTAGTTTATTCTGAGTATTTTTTTTTCTCGCCTTCAATTTTCTATCTTTTTGTTAGTACTCATAGCTATTATATTCTCAGCGCTGTTCGCATGTATATATCTCGACTCAAAAGTGATCTTGCTGATAGAACATAATAATAATGACTCCCACAGCACCATTAAAAGTAGGTATGTATCAAGTATATGTATGTATGCACCTAAATATGAAATCAAGTGTTCTGAGATACTTGAATTTTTACATATATGTATGTGTGTATGTTTGTACTTGTTTTTGAACATAGGCCTATTTGGAACAAATTGATAAAGCAATAGATACTATGTGAAGACATGTATGGATGAAGGGGGTATGTCGCATTCTCACTCAATTCTGTTTTTGGTATTGGTGAATAGTTTGTATGCATATCTATATTTCTGTCTTATCAGAACCTGGCTATCGTGAAGATTGTAGAAGATAATTCCTGGATGAAGAGGGTATGTACACAAGTTTTCAAAATGAATTGTGGAAGAAGGGGGTATGTTCCGTTTTTTTTTTTTATATAAAGTACTAAACATAAACTTATGCTTTTTATTGCATATTATGCAACGTCTTTTATGGCTTTGCATAATTTTTATGTCAGTTTTCCATAAAGATTTGAAAAAACCTTAAATTTTTAAGCAAAACTTTAAAGTCAATTTTCTCGTTTCACTCAAAATGCGACATACCCCCTTCATCCATGCATGGCTTCATGTAAGTATACATAAACAAGAGAATTACTTTACACAATAAACTTACAAAAAGAAAAATAAAATGAGCTCGAAATGAACCTGTTTATTTAACAGCTAGCTTTAATAGTTCTTTTAATTTTTGACAGAGTGTATTTAGGGTTCCCCTACCTCGACCGGGAAATACATATTCATATTATCAAATAATAATAAAAATTTTAACAGTATATGGCTCTGCATCGCGGATATGGCCTTGTTTACCACATATGGTTCTTGGAAGCGGATTTTGTTTGACAGATAGTACCTTATAGCAAAATATTTTGTCGGTTCTTTTAGGTAATTTTAAATAGACTTGGGTAGTTCATGAACTAATTAGTTCATTGTCCTAGATGATGGAAGTGATCGCATGAACTAGTTCCAAATTTTAAATGAACTAATTGAACCACATATCGACGCGCCCTACGAAAACTAACACTAAAATTTTGTATCTGAAGAAAATTTACTAGCCAAAAGAGTTAGTTTTCGTCAGACACAAATTGAAAGTGTTATTTTTCGTCAGACACAAATTGAAAGTGTTTTTTTTCGTCAGACCCAAATTGAAAGTGTTACAGAATTTAAAAAGTCTTAGTTTTCATAAAAAATTAGAAAAGTGCTAGTTTTCGTGTGGCACGTCGATATGTAAAGTTTTGTAAAATTTATTGCATTTATTGAGAATGAGAAAATACCGAGAAACCAAAACGCGTATTTATGTAAAGTCCCTGTCAACCAGGGCTAGCTGTTGAAAACAAAATTGCAAATTAGTGCTGTGCAATACAACAAATTTACTGTAGGTGAGAGTAGGCATCGAAATGACAAGGCATAATTCAATAACTTTCGACAGCAGCTCCAACCTGGGTAAAAAAAGAACCACGCTGAAAAAAATTGTCCAATATTTTATTTTTTGGTATGTGTTACCCAGAAATTTCCCAAAGTTTTATCCCCTGCTGGTTAGCAGGGTTTGTATTTGCAGACATAAGGTGTTTTTGTGTCCTCTAAGAGTCAGCTGTAAAAACATGTTAAAAAGTGGAGGAGGAGGTAACAAAAGACACGCACAGAGCCAACAATGCCTAATAAAATAGAACAAAATACATACGATATCTCTATAGATTTTCTTCAAGAAGAAGTTCTTTTTATATTTGAAGAGAAAATGTTATTAATATTTACAAAGGGAAATCTTGCGAGAAACAACCCGATTTCTTAGGGCTCCTAACAAGAAGATTTGACTTATTAATGTTTTCAAAGAGAAATCTTGCAGAAAACGAATTGATTTCTTAGGGTTCCTAACAAGAAGATTTGACTTATTAATTTTTTCAAAATTCACATATTATTGAGAAGATGTTCTTTTTAATATTTCAAATAAAAAAATAAAAATTATATTTCAGAGTTCTTATATTGTCTTCGAGAACTTCAGATTATCAGTTACGATTCAGTTTTAGATTTCTCTTGTATTGCCTTTACCTTCTTATGTTGCCTTTTTATATTGCCTTCAAGCCATCTCACCGCACTCTTCCTTACATTGCCTACCACACTAGCCATACTGCCTCCACCGCGAATCGAACTAACCACATATTGAATGCTGAACACAGGTGCTTGCCATCGAGCCATCGGGTACTTCTGCTTCCCAGCGTATAATTGTTCTACATGATGTCTGCTGATGATGATGCAAGATTTCTCTTTGAAAATATTAACAAGTCAAATCTTCTTGGTAGGAACCCTAAGATCATCTTATTAAAATAAGAAGTTTTTCTCTTTCATCTCTATTTCTCATATTTTTAAGGAAATCTTGAAAAGATTTTCTTATTAATAACACATATAAAAAGAAATCGAAAAGAAATAAGAGGAAATTGCACTTAATAATATCAATAAGAATTTCCTCATTAAACCAAATAGATTTGCGTATAGTTTTTTTTTCGTTTCCGTCATTTCGTCTACCCCTCCGCCCAAAAACCGCTCATAAAGACAGTCTTATTAATTTTATTAGGCATTTTTAGCTCTGTGCGCCTCTGGATTAGTGATACCGAAGCCAAAATATATCTTTGGATACCCCTCCAAACATTTTTGGACGTGTTTTAGCAGTTATTTCCTAAGGGAAACAAATACAACAAGTATATAATTGAACTAAATGAACTAAAAACGAAATACATAAACTAGTTCATTTTGGTGAGCTAGTTCGAAATCTCTGATCACTTTAATGAACAAAAATTCCCAACTCTAATTTTAAGCAAAAAGTCCATGCAAACAGTTATTAGCAAAAGAAACACAATATTATATAACGACTTCTTAGTGGAAGACCACTCTATTTTAGAACTTGTATCAAATATGCACTATATTAACTGGAATAGTATTGAATTTTCATTCAAATAAGATGTTCTTAAACCAAGTTTAGAAATAGGTCTTTTGGAAACCCCGTCAGCGGTGCCCAACGAGCAAACGTAAAAGAATTCAAATAAAATTTTGATTAGGGCAATCTTCAAACAAACTTTTGAGATAGGGCGTTTTTGAAAAATATTTTGAAGTAGGGTGTTCCCCAGTCAGCATTCGATTTGCTGTCAATATCAGAAATCCCTAAATTGACACGGCGAGACCTTACAATTTATTTCCATTTTTCCAATATTTTTAATTGAAAGGCTTCCTTCTTTTTTTAAGATTTCTGTTTTTTTTCAGTTCCATAAATTATTATTTCGTTTATTTTGTTTGCTGTTTTTTTTACAAGTGACTTGCTTGTTTACGCATTTGTTTAATTTTTTACTTTTCATCTCTTTCGATATCTTATGCGACTGCAGGTCTTTTAGGTTATATGGTATCGTTTATCTTTCTTGTTATTTAGTATTGCTTTTGCTGTTTTTTTTTTTGGTTTTTTTTGTTTTTTTTTAGTTTTTGTTTGCACTCTGAATTATGACTTTTGTATATATCTTTTTTTATCAATTTTTTTCATACTTGTTTACTTTGTTTGCTTCACAGCTGGTTTGACTGGTTTCATCAGCCGATTTGGGTGTTTGCTTCATTGCTGAACAACAGACAACATACATATGTATTTATGTAGGTACCTATACCTAAATGTTTTGTAAAAATGTATGTATATCTCTATAGTTTACCCGCAGAAAGCCCCATAATAACATGTGAATCTCTTCTACCTCCATCAACTCTTGCCAAGCTAAATTGATTATCGGTCGACCGATCTTTTGCCTCTTACTTTGTTTGTTTTTTTTTTTTTTTGTTTTTGTCATTTACAAAGCGTTTTATAAGTGTGTGCATATATACACATAGAAAAATCACCTTTTTACTTTTTTGGTCTGCTTTTCTTTAATTCGAATTGATAGTGAAGTTCTCAGAGTTGGAACCTTAGGAAGAAAACTGTCTAACTTGTTTAAAAACTTATATAGGGGTCTGTCCCCTATTCCGGTAGAGCTTCCGGTGGTAATAATTGTAATAAAGTCTATAAAGATTTTATCGACTTTATCGAACTTCACTGCCAAATTCCGATAAAAACGATCTATTTCTTTCATCATCTATTGCATTTTCCTCCGCCGGGAGCTCCGCTGAAATAGCTGATAGACCTCATACTATAAATACGATCTTTTGCACAAAAATAAATTTTTTCAAGTGTAAATATAGACTTGCCAGCCTTACTCCATCGCCAGTGGCTACCGTATTACCCATAACCGGCTGTTCAGTATATGGCAACAAAGTATAGGTAGATATATTTGAGTATCGCATATATACCGTGAAGGAAATTTTTAAATCAGTGAAAATATTTTCAACAAAACCTACGGAGTAATAGAAGTTGAAAGAACAAAAAATAAATAAAATAAGTAGATGGTTTCGGGAAATCGGTCGACGGTTTCAGGAAGTAACATCCTTTCCTAGTTTTGATTTCTAGATTTCGAGGAAATCTTGTTTCGGTAGTGCGCTATCTTGGATGTCTTTTACTATTTCTTTCGTTTATCGAAAACTCAAAATTGACTGGGATTCTGGAACAACCTCGAAAGAATCGACCTGAAAATAAAAAAAATCCATATAAAATCCATCATCATCATTATTTATTGGCGGTTACCCTGTAGAAACGTTGGAGTACCCAATGGGTAATACCCATACTACTCCCAGAAAATCCAATTCCATATAAAAAAGATGATCCAATTAACATGGCGATGTCTTAGGATTGGCCCACCTAATCCAACTAGGATTACTCCATCCCGTACTCCATGGAACACTCACACAAGAGTATTTTCCAAAAAAGGTACAACTAGACTACTCCAATTGGAGTAGAAAGCGTATCGAGAGAGGAACACCTACTCCTACTCCCGCTTTACATTGGAGTACTTTATAGATTACTAATTGTATACAGGTGGTCCAATCCTAGGACATCGCCATGTTAATTGGAGCACATTTTTTGTATGAAATTGGACTACTATTGGATATTCCGGTATTGAAATACTCTACAGAGTACTGATTAGTGTACTTTGCCATTTTTGCAGGGAACCAGCTTGGCGATTTTGGCCGTTCGGGTGTCGAAATCCATCACAAAAAATATATGTACTTACCTTAAATATCGACTTGAAAAAGAAAAACGACAACGCGTCAGTTGGAAGCACCAATGGTTATCCGCTACCTGGGCTTTCAATTACCTAAAGTTTGGGGCAGGGTGCTTTTCAAACTGATGCTGTTATTGAGAACGCTTTAATAATATTCCAGCTGGAATCAGCAGCGAAAACGACTTCGATATAATTATGCTTGCACGGGATTGGAACTCATCTTGCTTGCACGGGATTGGGACTCATCTACTTAAGTCTATAAATTAGACGCGCTGTAACGCTCATTCCTAAAGGGCAATACACACTTTAATGTTTAAACATGCTTTCTTACACGTGCTTTATTTTCTTTAGCAATCGCGCTGCGTTGCTATACCTAAATATATATACGGGTCGGGTATACACATGTTTACGCACACATTATTTTTCGACTTTTTTGTTTATTTTTTATGTTTCTTGCTCAATTTGATCTTTACGTTTTTTGTTTTGTATTAATGTGTTTGTATTTTTCTTCTTTTTTCATTAGTTTTTTTTTTTGTAGCTCTCTATGCTTTTCTATGTATAGTTATCGCCAATTTTCTCATTTTACGCTGGTTTGTTTTTCTGAAACTTGTCCTTTCTTACCCCACTTACAACCTATCTGATCGTGTGAGTATACATACCTTCATACAAACAACATTATAATGATATATTCAGAGGCATTGTATCTACAAACCACGCGTTGATATGGTGCATTTGTTTGTACGTAGCAGATCGTCTGGTTTGGGTCTCGCCTGCTTGCTGAGTACTGATTTTTCTTTTCTTAGTGCGTTTTATACCGGTACCTCTAAGATATACAAGTTTATTGTTTGTGTTGTTTTTTTTTTGTGTAAATGTTTTTATTTCATATCTGTGTCAACCGTTGCATATACATATGTACATATGCATAGTACCCATATACTAATGTATATATCTTTCTATCAGCTGTGTTGTTGTTTTGTATTGTTCGATATCAGAGTCACTTTGGTTGTGCTGCTGATAGTAATGATTTTGTTGATTCGTTAAGAGTTGGGTTCTTGAGGTTTGTGTTTTTGTTATGCTATTCATTGCATTGGTCCTTTTTCTTGTTATGTTGCTTGAAGTAATTACCTTTATTGCCCTTTCGTATGCTTTGAGAAGAGTTCTTTTGTAAGGTGAGCTCTTGATGTCTTTTGGTGCTAGTGGTGGTTTCATGTTATTTAGTTGATTTTGCTTTCATGTTCTGATTGTTTTTTTTTTATATTTTTGGTTTTTGTTTCTTATTTCTTGTAGAAGCTTGTTTTTGAGTATTTTAGTTGTTCGTCAAAATAAATTTTTTTTTTGTTATTTTGTTTTTTCTCTTTACTTACTTCTACTTTGTTCTGTTTTTTTGTACCATTCTTGGTTTGACGTCAATTTTGTGTTTACTTTCAGTCGTACAGCTTGCTGTTGTTGATAGTTTGGCCTCTACCAGACACATATGTACATACATACAGCGTGGTTTATATGCCTGGTTTTGGGGCAACAAACAAGCCACAACATGCATCGTATATCTCAACGTCTAACCCAACATATGTACCTTAAGAACTTGCATGCTTGTTTTGTATAATTCGTATAACCTTAGTGATCTTTAGAATATCTTGTTCTGTGGATACCTACTCTCAAGTATACAAAGCGTTTTCTTCATCCTTTGCTTTTTTAGCTGTAGGCTTGGCGTAGCTAATGTCACTTTTCAACCTCTTGTTAGTTCATCACTTGTTTTATTTTAATATTTTTTGTTTTTTTTTGTTAATATTTAATTTTTTACTTTTTTGGTATATTACAAACAAAGAGCTGTATCGTTTTGTGTTGTCAGCCTGTTTGTTGTTGTTGATTTTATAGTTTTTTTGTTATTGTTATTTTTGTTGTTATTATTATTGTTATTGTTTTATTTTGTTGTTATTGTTGTTTTTATTGTTATTGTTGTTGTTATTGTTATTGTTGTCTTTGTTATTGTTATTATAGAGGTTCAGCTAACGGCCAATTATTTCGCATATTATCCATTATGAATTGCTGTGAAATATATTGTTGCACGGATTAATATGAGTTCCAGATTACATATGTTATATGTATACCTGTAAATAAATTTAAAGCAACTATTATGTATGTTATATAATTCTATATGATTACCTACTTAGTATTTTGAGAGGTTCAAAAATCGATTCGCTATGCTGTATTGATTTGATTTTATTATAACGATTTTATGAAAGTTTACATTCACTTGATTAATTATAATTCGGCAGAAAATAAGTAGGTACCTACTGTTAAATGTATGGGAAGATACCAAAGTTTTACCGATAAGTTGTGCTCTCCAAGTTTCGGGCGTGGAAAAGTTGTTAGAAAATATATATATTTTTATTCAAAGTCGCTGCTTAGTCTTTATTTAAAACAGTTGGATTTTCGGAACTATAGCATTTAGAAAGCAGTTTCAACGTAAACCTGCAGCGAAACCTCAAACTAGTCAGAAAAATTCTAGTATACAACTACAATTTTCTGGCTGAATTCATACTAGTCAGGAAATATCCATTTCATTCAAGTATACAACTAGATTTTTATGGATGAAATCATACCAGTTAAAAAATACAAAATTCATTCATTTCCTTTACATCTTTCTTCTGTTATAATTCACAGATGGTTATTTCGTGATATGGTAAATAGAAATAGTCGCTCATTTCTTAAGAATAAACATGAAAATAAAGACAAAGGATAAAATAAAGGGTAAGTCAAAAAAGTTATGGTTGAAATCATACCAGTCTAGGTTCAAAGCTTTTTGAACTAGTATTTCATACTAGACCTTTTTGGACTAGCAAGGGGATCTAATTTATTTTATGGAAATCATACTAGTTCAGGTTGAACTAGTGTGGGACAGGCATTATACAACTAGTATAATTCTAGTATATCATGACTAGCTTTGACTGGTATGTTCTAGTCGAAATCTGACAATTGACATTTCGTAGGACATCAACACGTAAAAAATACCAGTTGCTTATATGGAAAAAAGGCAAAACACTGACTTGTTGGACCCGATGTACCAACTAGTTGTAAAGTAGTTTCTATAATAAGCAAACATTCAGAGTATATTTTTTCCAATTAACCCGTTTTTAGTAATAATTGAGACCAATCGGTAACAGCAAGGCTTCCCAAGCCATCCTCCACGTATTTGTCTTTTAACGTTGAGTTTAATATGGATACGATTAAAAATGTTGCCTGCTTCATGGAATCCGGAAATTTCTTACAGCTAACTTTTAACTTTACACTGCAGAAATGATTTTTACGCTCATAAAATAAATTTCAACTTGTGGATTTTAACTATTTTCCAATTAGATTCACCACACAACTAAACAACTAATATACTATCAAAATTCAATTAATTCCTTTAATACATTTAACAAAATTTGCCAAATTTCAGAAGAAGGAAGATTTCAAAGGAAATTAAAATTAGAAGGGTATCAGTTTACACAATCTTCAAAATATAGAATGAAATAATGAATTGTGCCTTCCTCGAATATCTACAATCTACAATCTACAATCTTTGTTCTTAAGCACACTTAAGTAGCAAGCACCAAAGAACTATCCCATTACAAGACAAAATCTCTGTATCTAAATATGATTTATTTAGATTTGAACTTATTATGAAATGTTTAATGGACAAACCCTCCATCACTGCCAGCGCATAGGCAAGCTCTGAAGCTTTTTCTCTGAATTGAAGTGTATTTGTTGTGCTACCATTTAATTAATAAAACGCAATTACGACCACTTGCTGTGCTTTGGCAAATACTTAAGAAATGTATATACTTAAATGCTTGAATGTATGTATGTAAGAGTGTGTCTCGAGGAGTGGTGCATTAGTGGGCAATAATATTTGGTCAACTGCCAAAGGAACATAGAAGAAAATCTAATTAATTCCACAACAATTTAAGCAAACGAACAAATAGAGAGAATTAACACGCCTCAACAAACACTTGGCCGTAATGGAGTACATTTTGGGGACTGCGGCTTTAGGGTGTGGCGCTCTTAGGGATAATTGTTATTTTCTACCATGTTTAATGTGTTTTTTAAAAAAAAACTTAAAAAAATTATAGAAAAATACAATAAAACAAGAAATAAAATAACTAAAAGAGAAAGAAATAAATTAAAATGAAATAAACTAAAATAAAATAAATTGAAATAAAATAAAACAAAAAATAAATAAAATGAAATAAAATAAACTAAAATAAAATAATATAAAAAACTTAAATAAAATACAAAAATAAAATTAAATTAATTTAAATAAAATAGAAAAAATTAAGTAAAATAAAACAATTAAAAAAAAAATTAAAAAAAGATAATCCAAAATGAAATAAAATAAAAATCAATAAAACAGTTAAAAAAATTAAATGAAATATAAAGAAATATTATAAAATAAAAA
>CAXKVI010000002.1:128335688-128340688 GCA_964058755.1 Campiglossa producta | reverse complement strand
TCCAACTACTCAGCAGAGAATATAGTTCATTGACTATACATTTTGTGGTGTATTTATACTAGTTCATTGCTGATTAGCTTCAAACCAGTCAAGGCCAAACTACTCAGCAAGCAATATAGTTCATTGACTATACATTTTGTGGTGTATTCATACTAGTTCATTTCTGATCACCTTTAAACCAGTCAATGTCGAACTACTCAGCAAACAATATAGTTCATTGACTATACATTTTGTGGTGTATTCATACTAGTTCATTTCTGATCACCTTTAAACCAGTCAATGTCGAACTGCTCAGCAAACAATATAATTCATTGTCTATACATTTTGTAGTGTATTCATACTAATTCATTGCTGATCACCTTTAAACCAGTCAATGTCCAACTACTCAGCTAACAATATAGTTCATTGACTATACATTTTGTGGTGTATTTATACTAGTTCATTGCTGATTAGCTTCAAACCAGTCAAGGCCAAACTACTCAGCAAACAATATAGTTCATTGACTATACATTTTGTGGTGTATTCATAATAGTTAATTTCTGATCACCTTTAAACCAGTCAATGTCGAACTACTCAGCAAACAATATAGTTCTACGCCTAAAAATTTTGTGGTGTATTCATACTAGTTAATTTCTGGCTACCTTCAAACTTATCAATTCCAAACTACTCAGCAGACACCTAGCTCGTTTACTATACATTTTATGGATGTTTTTATACTAGTTCTTTGCTGATTACCCTTAAACCAATCAATGCCAATCTAATCAGAAAACATACTAGTATACAACTATAATTTGCTGGGCGAAATAATACTAGTCAGAAAAATCCTGGTTCGTACTAGTATGCAAGTATGTATGAAACTCGGGTTGAAATCATACTACACCTTTTTCAGTTTATATTCAGAAAGTTTTCTGAATATCAATTGTAATTTTCTGAATGTCAATTGTATTTTTCTGAAAATCAAATGGAAATTCTGTAACTGCATTCCGATCTTTTATGATCCCTCTAGATCTTTTATGATCCCATTTTGGCCAGGTTTGTTTGGATGTCCGGCACCCTGGGGATTGTTGCTACTTTTCGTTGGCTTGACGGAGTGTGTACTCCAAGCCAACGAAAGGTGCAACAATCCCCAAGTTGCCGGACATCCAAACAAACCTGGCCGAAATGGGATCATAAAAGATCTAGAGGCATTCACGCCCTAAGAAGGAGAGAAATCTTAGTATTAATATGTGTTCTAACTGGGCACTGCCTTATTGGTAGGCACGCAGAAGGGGTGCCCTATCGACGATGCTGTAGGAGCTGCAAAGATGATGAGGAAGAGGAAACGGTGAAGCACCTCATCTGCAACTGCCCGGCCTTAAGCGGCGCGGGAACGCGCTTTTTGGGAGTTCCCTTCCTGGATAGTCTAAACCAGACCGCTGGGATTTTCCAAATCGCCGGGTCCCGGGACTGACTTTCCTAGTGCTGGTGGTATCACAACGGGCTTTTCAAAACTGGCCTAAGTGTGCCTCTGCGACAGCCACTAACCTAACCTAACCTAACTGCATTCAACTGTTTGAACAGTCACAGATTTTTAAATTTAAAAAAAAAACTAGTCCCGCCAACTCATAGGGAAAAAATCAAAGCAGCACACTATAAGTTGGAAGAGAAGTTCGGCAAAAGTCTCGTTAGAGGTTATGACAACCTGTTGGTATATAACCGCCATTTTTTTTTACGTTGCGGCATAAACTTGAGTATATTGACAACAACAATATAAATTAACTCTACCAATGCTCCATTAACTCGAGTGTATGGCCCAGCATGAAAGCAGTCTTACTTTGACTCTTTTTGATGTAAAAATAAGACTTAATTTTATCTATATATCATATGTGGGTCCGGAACTCCGCAGTGGACGACAAACTTAACCTTGAGTAACCTTAATTTACCTTACCTAAAAATACAACTCCAAAGCCCCAATTACATAAAACTTTGACAAATGCGCGCCTCGTTTTTAAGCATTTGCAAAAATTTCGCTTCGCTTTACGTTTAAAAAACTTTGAATGAAAGTGGATCCTACAAAGTTGAATACAATTGGGCCTTCACCTACATAATCAAACTTGACGAACGCGGAATTTGAAAGGAGCCATTGCAAATTGAATTCAATAATTAAATTAAAAATACAATAAACAACATAATTTAAAAAATATAGAAAAAAAAAAAACTTGTGTCAACTTTACCGAGAATCGAACTCAGAGCCTTTAGCTCATTTTTGGCTGTGTATGAACTAGTATATAAACTGGTATAATGCTGATGCAGAGGCTGACTAGTATACCAATTGGTATGGTGCTGATGCAGAAGAGGACAATTGCTTTTCTTTTTCTCTTGTAACTGCTTCTTTTTTACCTTGTAATTCACAGATGCTTTTTCGTGTTTGGGTAAATACAAATAGTCGCTGCTTTCTAAAGAATAAACTGGTATATTGCTGATGTAGAGGCTGACTATGATACTGGTGCATAGACCGACTAGTATACCAACTGGAATGAATGTCAAATTCGTGGACTAGTATGACAAGTGGTACGATCTGAATGGGCATAATGATTAGTATGTCCTGCCGCATAGACTGAGCAGTATGTCAACCGGTATGATTCTGATGTATATATGAACTAGTATGTCAACTGGTAAGATTCTGATGCATATATGAACTGGTATGTCCTGCCGCATAGACTGAGCTGTATGTCAACCGGTATGATTCTGATGTATATATGAACTAGTATGTCAACTGGTAAGATTCTGATGCATATATGAACTAGTATGTCAAATGGTATATTTCTGATGCAAATTTGAACTAGTATGTCAACTGATATGATTATGATGCATAAATGAACTGATATGTCAACTGGTATGATTCTGATGCATAAATGAACTACTATATCAACTGGTATGATTCTGACGCATATATGAACTAGTATGACAACTGGTATGATTCCGATGATTCTTTTAACTAGTCTGTTAATTGGTATGATTCTGATGCATTAATGAACTAGTCTGTCAACTGGTATGATTCTGATGCATATAAGAAGTAGTCTGTCAACAGGTATGACTCTGATGCATATATAAACTAGTCTGCCAACTGATATGATTCTGATGTATATATGAACTAGTCTGCCAACTGGTATTATTCTGATGTATATATGAACTATTCTTTCAACTGGTACGATCCTGACGTATATACGAACTAGTATCTTAAATGGTATGATACTGATGTGTATAATAACAAGTATATCAACTGGTATATTCCTGATGCAGAGGCTGACTAGTCAGCCAATTGGTATGGTGCTGATGCAGAGGAGGACAATTGCCATCTCGTAGGACATCGTCGTGTTAAAAATACCAGTTGCTAATATGGAAAAATTACAGAACTCGAACTAGTTGAAGCCGCCTAGCTGACTGGTATTTGATTAGTATAAAACTAGTTAAGTTGACTGCAGGGCTCTTTCAAAAGGCACAACAAGCAATATGCTGGTTTTGGCAGTAAACAACGCGAATTTAGCAACTTAATGTTGCGTAACAATATATGCGAATGATGTATTTAAGTATAATAAACTAGCATCAAACAACCAGCGATCAACTACCAACCAACAGCTACCAGCCGTCGAACGTGAGCAGACTGTTTAAGTAAACTAGAGTTCGCCCAGTGGTTGAAATTCAACCACAAAAGCTTATTTTATTTTCCTACCTTTTTGTTGTTTCTTAAATTTGCCATTCTTTTCATATTTTTTATATTTTTGGTTTCTATACATTCCTGTTCATTTTGCCTTTTCCTCCTTCTTTACGCCATTCAGTCATATAGTTTCAATGTTGATAATTATTTATTCTTCTTAGATAGTCTTCATACGTATTTCTTTCCTTTCCTTTCCTTTGCTTTTATTTCCTTTCCTTTCCTCTCCTTTCATCTCATTTTATTTCTTTTGCTTTTCTTTCCTTCCCTACCCTTTTCTTTCCTTTCCTTTTCTTCCCTCTCTTTTCTTTTCCTCTTCTTTCCTTTTCTCTTCTTTCATTTCCTATTTCCCTTCTTTCTTTCTCTCTTTTCTGTTCTTTTATTTTATTTTCCTTTCTTTTCCTTTCTTTTATTCTCTTACCTGACCTTTCTTTCCATTTCCATTGCATTCCTTTTTTCCTTTTATTTTCTTTTTCTTTAATTTCCTTTCGTTTCCTTTACTTTAGTTTCGTTTCCCTTAGTTTCCTCTCATTTTATTCATTTTTTTTTTCATTTCATGTCTTTTCTTTTATTTTTTTCTTACCTTTATTTTCTTTCACTTTTTTTCCTAACCTTTCCTTCCCTTAACTTTCCTTTTCCTACCTTTCCTGTCCTACCGTTTCCTTACTTTCTTTTTTTCCTTTCCGTAACTCCTTTAGTTTTCTTTCTTTTCCATTGATTTCCTTTACATATTTTTTTTAGCTTTTCATTACCTTTCTTTCCTTTATTTTTCATTATTTTTATTTTCATTTTATTTTCCTCGCTACCTTTTCTTTCCTTTCTTTTTCTCTTCTTTCCTCTATTTGCCTCTCTTTTCCACTCCTTTACCTACATTACATTTCCTTTCTTCCCTTCCTTGTTTCTTTTCCAATCCTTTCCTTTCCCTACCTTTATTTGCCTTTAATTTTTCTCTCATATTTTCCGTTCCTTACCTTATCTTACCTTTATTTTCCATTTATCCATTCCTTTCCTTTCCTATTCTTTTCTTTATTTTATACTTTTATTTATTTCATTTTGTTTTATTTTTATTTATTTTATATTCTTTCCTTTCCTTCCATTTACAATAAATTTCTTTTATTACTTTCAATCACTTTTCTATTTCTTATTTTACTTTGTTTAGTTTTATCAATTTTCCATTTTATTTTATTTCACTAAGTCTAGCCAGTGGTCTTTGTGATTTTTTTTTTGTTTCAAAACATCATGTGCATTTGCACAAGCATTTGCTTCTCTGAATACCCATGCACAGATTTTTTTTTTGTAAGCACTG
>CAXKVI010000002.1:128300688-128330688 GCA_964058755.1 Campiglossa producta | reverse complement strand
TGGAGTTTATGGAAAGTATTCTCCCGTATGTGGTCCATTGAGTACTCAGCAGCAGAAAAATATAGTACCTACTTCAAGATCGATTAGGACTAAATCATTGGTGTTCCCCTCTTAGGACATCGCCATCTAAATTTAGAAACTTTTGGTACGCCTAAAAGCTTCCTTTGAAGTATGTACATACTTTGATACTGCTTAAATAGTATTTTTTTGCATGATAAACGGAGTACTCTCGTTTTTCGCAGTGCATTAACCTACACATACACGCACTCACCCACACATACTCCTGCACATCAATAACATACCAGTGTGAGTGTCCTACTTGATTTTACTTTGCTGTGGTTTTTCCAATATGTACGATTGCGAGTACGAGTATTATCGACATTCAATCAACTTTGCAAATGCTACAATTTCACTTTATTTGGTTTCACAACAGCAACAACGAGGACGAAATCAAAGAAATCATGATTTTATTGCTGAAATAGTTGTGTGTGTGTGTGTGTGTGTTTCAACTCAAAGGATTCCATTCACTTCTACGATGGCTTTGTGCGGTTAATAGGCTTTTGCAATCTGAGTCTTTGAGTGCTGGCATAAGTGAGTGCGTTGCAAAGGAAAAATACTCGTACAAAAAAAAAAAATCGAAATTAATTAAATGGCACATTTTTCTAGTATTAAAAAGATTTAATAACGAAATTTCAATTATCTAGCAGTTTTGTTATACCCAGCGTACTAGTAGTAGTACAAGGGTATTAAAATTTTGTCCACATAACGGTACTAAGTAACGGCACAAAATAATCGAGATACATAGATATAGAGTTCCATATATGAAAGTTCTTAGGTTGAAAAGAAAGTTCATTAAGGCATGTCCGTCCGTCTGTCCGTCCGTCCGTCTGTCCATGTACACGATAACTTGAGTAAAAATTTAAATATTTGCAAGAAATTTTGTATACAGGGTACTTGCTTGCCAAGGTAGGTTGCTATTGAAAATGGGCGAAGTCGGATGATAACCACGCCCCTTTTCCGATATGGAAAATCACACAAATTGACATCTCTCGATAGCTGAAATGGCTCAAATGATATAATTTTATAGGTGAATCCCCATGGCTAAAATGATATAGTTTCATAGGATGAACCCTCTAGTCATTTTATCATGATTTTTTGATAAATTTTGAAAATTAGGCATAGCACTGCCCACTTTTCAGGGAGGCATATTTGAAAATTTCACTGGTCATAACTTTTAAACGGATGATGACGGTAGAACGATGAACGACGGTACAAGGGATACTAGCATAATAGGGAGTATACCTGATGTCATTGAACGAAATCGCTTGCCAACCACGCCTACTTACGAAATGGAAAATTTCGAAAAATCATATGAAAACTACCGCTGGGTATTTAATGTTCGGTTTACCCGAACTTAGACTTCCTAACTTGTTTGATATAAGTTTTGATTGCTATCAGAGCATCAAGCTCCTTCCAAAAAAACAACCATTTAGCCTTGTCGTTCTCTCTTCTCTCCTCGTCGCAGAATATCGTTCACTTGCACCCAATAGACCTTGTAGACAGCGTCTCTTAACCTCCTAAATTTCCGTTTCTGCAGCTATTTCTCGATGTAAAATTTGTCTTTACGTTACCGCAACTATCAATTACTTCAGAACCTGTGTGAGAGAATCACACCATATGGAAGCAATAACTAGAATAAAAACATCAAGTATTGTATTAGCCCTTTAATTATATCATTTCGGAAAGGTCACTCATTAGTGATATTAAATATACAACAAAAGAACCTTTGACGTTACAAATACACTAAGAATAGTTAATTTTATGTTAGTTATAAGCTGCTTACGTTTAATTTTCCACTTTTTTTTCCACAATGCATGGCATACACACTCGTACAAATATTCTCGTTTTTATTGTGTTGCCCATTTAATTATTGGTTGGGCATCAGTTGGCGGCATAATCAGTTTTGTTCACTGAATGAATGAATGGCTGAATTTTTATGGGCTAACGCACACATATCGGTAACTAATAAGAATTGGTAATTAGTAATTGTGAGCCAATCAACCGACTGTCCGAGTAGCAACGGAAGGCAGTTAATACACGACAGGCTAAAATGGACGCCACCGCCAATGAACATTACTTCCAACATATTTCGTTTCAATGAAGTGGCAATTAAAAACGTTCACAATGCAGTAGCAACAACAACAAACATATGCCTCCCAATTGTGGCGTGGTGGGCAATAAAGTGTACGTTTTGTAGGCGATTAAGGACGGCCAGCTGTTAATATGGTTGCAGGAGATGGGTTGGGTTTGGGGGTATGGGTGGCTTATGGGCGCCACATTCATCGCAATAATCACAGTAGGTAAATAGCAAGCTTTGTTTACGAGTAAGCTCAATGGTAAGTAATAAAAGTGGATTTTTTTTTAAAGCCGATCATTAGCATATTTAAATGCGCAAATACTCATTGATTTGAATTGTATTTACCCAGCAGGGTCCCAGCGGTGGCTTTGCTGCGTTTTTTTATTAAGCCAAATACATTTTAACCCATACAAAAATGTATACTTTTCGACAATTTGACTCTTTTTCCATTTACCGATTTGAAAAATTTAAACTGGGTTTTTTTAACAAAATGAAATGCAAGGATTTGTCGAAGTGTTTTTTAATTTTTGTTTTGCACAAATTATACTATGTAACAAATTTTCCAAAATTTGAAATTTGGTTTTGTGGCTTCCATGAGTGCATGTCCTTTCCAGTACACAGTTAAAAATTTTAACCTAAATTTTAAACTTTTTTGGACTGCATATATGACCAAACCAAATTTTGTTTCAAATTCAGTCTAGACCAGTTTTCAAGAAAATTGGCTAAATGACTCGGGTTTCAATTATAAACCAGAAATGTTTTAGTGATCTTTTAAAAATCTTTGAGACTTTGGTGGACTTTTGACCGTTTGTGAATAATTTTTTTCTTAAATTATTCTGTTTTTATTATTAGTGAACAAGATGGAAAAGTAACAACAATTACAAGCTACCATGATTACGTAATTTCGGCCTTGCTCAAGGGCACTTATCAAATGGCTTTGTGTTTAGAAATTTTTCATCACCTTTTGTTGGTCATCGAACCAAGAACCAAGGGGATTAGGAATTTCTAAGCCCGCAGTGTGTACCTCTTACACCAAGCTGCGTTGAGATTGTTGCTAGCTTATATCCATCATGTTCACTTAGTATGTATTCATTTTATTTTGTTTGTTTGTTTTTATACTACCTTATCGACAACTAGAGCGACATCAATCGATCGCCATTTATACTAGCAGTGTCAAGGATTTTAGTGCACCCCGTGATCATTTTACTGACAGCTGCAGCTTATTTTCAAAGGGTGGCTTTTTTCGCTGTGTCCTGCGATTAATATGTATGTATGTTATGAGTTTGTGGTCATTAATTTGAGAATCTTTGAGACTTTGGTGGACTTTTGACCGTTTGTGAATAATGATCTTTTAAAGATAAAATAAATGTTTTGTCCGTTGACGGGGATTCGAACCAAGACTCCCCGCATCATGCCCGTCTGCTCAACCACTGATCTACATAGCACACATAAATATTGTTGGCAAAATGCAATCTTGAATAAGCTTTCAAAAATAAATTTGAATTTTCAAACGCAAAAGTTTAAATTTTAGACCGAACAGTTTTAATTTTCAAACCAAAAAGCTTTAATTTTAAACCGAAAAGTTTTAATTTTCAAACCAAAAAGTTTTAATTTTAAACCGAAAAGTTTTAAGAATAAAATAAAACTAAAACAAGTAAGGAAAGCTGTCTTCGACTGTGCCGAAGGCTATATACCTTTCATGAATAAGCGTCACGATTTTCACTGTTCGATCCCCAGTAGGGTAGCAGCGGGAGGCTTCGACAGGTTAAGTAAAAATTCATTTTTTTAGAAAAAATTACTTTTCCAATCCAAAATAGCTTAAATGCACACGAACGATGTACATTTTTTGAACATACCTGCATTATTCTTTAACTATCCGGCCATTCACAATAAGCCTACATTTCCAACTATTTACACCAAAGTTAATGAAACAAGCAAAGCGCCTGCCGGTGAGAACTTAAATTACACATGTAATAATTACACAGTGTGCGCTAAACATATAATTTGCAAATGTTGAAATAGAAAGAAATGAAACGAATAAAAATACTTATTTAATATATACATTAGAGATATTTAGGCTGGCGGTGCTTGTACTTTGACCATGCCAACAATTAATTCAATATGCCGTGCCGCATAACGTTCGTTCACCATTAATTGATGTAATTAAACGCACAACACTAATTTGACTTTTGCTATGTACTGTGGCACACACACACACATACACGCGCATAACAACATCAAATACTTGACACTAATTTGCTGCCAAAAAATTTTACTTGCACGCAATTCGTGCGCTCACCACCTACAGCGCGACCCTTCCTTACTTTGAGTTGCTTCTCACCACCTACGTACACTTTCTAAATTCCCTTCACTTTCTTCGTTTCATTTCTCCACCTCCTGTCTACTTACAAGTGCCTTTTATATTTATGTATCTAACAACTGCTCCTTTTCTTGATTTTCTACATTTTTATCAAAATCATAAAATTTTTCTACAAGCTCATAAATGCAGCGCCAAGAGGACAACAGGAAAGCTACAAATACTTGAAATTATTTCTTTGTGCTCAAGAATGAGATTTTTCCAAGGGCACTTGCAAGTATTCGCTTCGTTTGAAATTGATGGCACAATAGCTCAATAAAGTGTTCGATGAATGGCTGCACGGAATTCATCTAACATCAGTTGACGGGTGAATAGATTGAACTTGCATACATTTGAGCGATTATTCCGAAAGAAATTTCGAAATGATCCGAAATTAATACCAAAAATTTCTTTTAATGACCCTGTAAGGAATCCCGAAATGATACGGGAACAATCCCGAAAAATCCGTAAAATGATCTCACAAACAATCCCAAAATGTTACGAAAACAATACCGAAAAAGCCCAGAAATGATTTCGAAAACAATATTAAGTAAGTACCGAAATTAGTTGAAAATTTCCCGAAACTATCAAGAAAAAAGTCCGAAAAGATCTCTAAAACAATCCAGAATAAGTCTGAAAATACTAGATGTATATTGGAACGATTTTCCGTTTCGTTGAGAACGAAATCAAATACTGAAGATAGCAGATCGCCGAAACCGGTTTGTTACAAAACCAAAATTGACAAGGGATGTCGGAAAATCGTTCCAATATACATCTAGTATCCACCCTGTCGGAAAAACACAAAATCAAATCAACTCTGAAAATACTCCTGAAATGATCTCGAACAAATCCCAAAAACAATTCAGAAGTGGGCCTAAAAAAGTCCCAAAATAATCTTGAAAATATATCCATAAACGCAATCGCAAAATGATCCGAAAAAAATCCCGAAAAACTGCCACAAACAATCTCAAAATGATACCAAAACCATTCCGAAAAAGTCACGAAATGACTCCTAAAACAATTTTGATATAGTCTCGAAATAATCCCGAAAAAAATCCACAAAAAGTCTGAAAATATTCCCAAAATTTTATCGAAGAAATCCTCAAATGCGCCCCTAAAGAGGTACATAGATGCTCCCGAATAAGATCCAGTAGTCCCGGAAAATAGATCGCAAGATTCCCCCTGTTATTAAGTAATTTTCAGCGCGACATATGTTGGAATTTTTTTATAGTCCTTAAGACCTGCAATATTGGCTAAGTTCCATAAACCTGGGTTAACGTGAAGTTATTAGAAAAACAAGATTGCAAGATTCTCGATTTCAAATGATTTTTCAGTAATTTTTGCATACTATTTCATTGTTAATCTATGTACAAAGTTTCAAGGCTCTATTAGCTTATCAAGAAATTACTGAAAAATGAGTAGCAAGTCTCCAAATTTGAAATAACTTTGACAAATATCTCGATCCTTGCCCCACCTACCGAATTTTTTTTAACTTCAATGATCGGATATTTCAAGTAACGATCGTATACAGTAGAAATCATTTTCGGGAAGATATCTGAGTCTAACACGTTTTTCCTACAGGGTGTTATTGCATTATCGCCTTTTAGACGGTGCATAAAAATTTATTAAAATAGTGAAAACATAAAAGTGAATATGTCGATTATAAATGAACGAAAATGTCTTTATGCCGCATCAGAATACCGAAAATATGTCAAACTGTCATCAAAAGATGATAATGATCATTTTTTACGATTCCTTGATGAAGTGCATATTTTTGTGCATTTATGCTTAGGAAACCTAACACATTCAAAGATAATTGGACTAAAATTTTGTTGCAAGCGTATTTCTCAATTTATGAAAAACAGAAGACTTGAAAAATAAATGCTGAGGAAGGAAGCAAGAAAATTGCGGGAAAAAAATTAGAGCTTCATTTGAAATTCATCTTCGGCAAAACAGAAACCCTGGGCCAAGGGCACTTTACAATACAGCTGATATAAAATAATTTTTGGAAGATATAATCGGTCTAATTCTAAATGAAAGTACGCACGGATATGTTAGGTCTGTAAATTTTTAATTCATAAAATTGAATAAAACAGACAGAACTTTTGTTGATCAAACTCAGTTTTTTGTTAAAACAGCAACATCCACTAGTTATTTCAACAGAATAGGAGCTGTCATTATACCTTTCATGAACATGAAAGGGTATTATAACTTTGGTCCGATGTTTGTAGGTATGAAAAGAAGAGATAAACCCACTAATAAGTATACCGTTATGATCAGGGCGATGAGCTGATTCCATTAAGCCATGCCCGTCTGTTCGTCGATTTGTACCCAAACTAGTCCCTGAATATTAGAGATATCTCGATGAAATTTGGTATGGAGTCGTTATTTTATATGAGAATAATTATTTGTCGGAACCAGCAATATCGGACGAAAACTACTCATAGCTCCCATAGATTCGATTGTTCCGATAAACGGATTTCGGGATATAACCTCTATAATTAAAGAGCTAGTAATGTGACATTTTTTAACTTTTTTAACACACCGCCCCATATAATCGATAGTTGTGATAATTACGATATGATGTAATGTTAAATTCACACAGGCTGTACTGGGGATCGAACAGTGAAAATCGTGACGCTCATTCATGAAAGGGATGTAGCCTTCGGCACAACCGAAGACAGCTTTCCATACTTGTTTTAAATTTATTTCATCATCCAATAGAAATTTTGTAGAACTGACAGAGCTTTTGTTGACCAAAAAAATTTCGTGTTGAAACAACAAACTCCTGCAGTTAATACAACAGCAAAGGAAGTATCATTTTAAAAACCGAAAAACTCTTGCAGGTAATCCAACATCAAAGATACTGCCATAACTGTCATAGAACAAAGCTGTAATTAGACACCGGCAAGCGTAAGTACACGATAGAATCATGGTAGACACCTTCGGTCAGCAGACAAATAGAGTGAGTTCGATTCTCGGTGAAGGCAGCAAGGCAACATGGGAAAATTTGACATCATTTAGAACATAGCTGCAATAAGTATACGATGGCAACATGGAAGACACCTGGGTTGAGCGTTCAAAACACCCAAGTTCGATTTGCGGTGAAGTCAATATAATAACTATGAAAAATATATATATTTTTTTTACTTTGATTCCTTTTGGTGTTAAAATAATATTTTTTTTAGTTTTAAATAACAAAATTTCTGTTAAAACAACAGTTAAGTTAAAGTTAAACGCTTGAATCCACAGCATTTGATAATGGATAAGAATTGACTGGGCGAATAAACCCACATTTTGGTTGATATGACCAGCTCATTTTTCTCTGTGTAACTATTATGACTAAAATCTTTAAATATCTCTTAACTTAAACGCAACTCAAAACCACTTTTTGACAGATCTTAATGAAACATGCAATAGTCATCAAGTTTGGGATATAGCCCACAAACAATTCTAACTCGTAAAAAAGTTCAATTCTCATTCCCGTATTGAGTTGATATTTAGCTGCAAGCATTTCAAGCCTTTTGGCGTATAATTAAAGCGTAGAACGTGAACCAAATTTTTAATTAGAAACATTTGCAAGGAAAATTTACGACATCCATTAGGAACGTGTAACGAACGACGAACAAATGTACGAAAAATTGGGCGGACCATAAAAATTAACCATCAGCCCATCAAAAACCCCAAAACCGGGAGAGTGTGGTAGCGACAGCATAAAAAAGAGCGAAATGCAAATTATTTCAAAAATCATAAAATGAAATCACATTTAAACAGCTGACCACTTTCGGACTGTCGACCATCACCACTCGTAATTTGGGTGGCGCCTCAAGCGGTGGGTGGTTATAAAATTTTCATGCTTTCTTCTTTTGTTTTTTCGCGCATAGTCAAGAAAAATTTAAAAAAATGCCGACGAATAAATGAAGAACGCAATGAGGATCAGCGCCAAAAATCAAATAAAAGTTTTATGATGTAATTTTTCAAATGTTGCAAATAAAGTAATGAACTGCTTGAATGATGATGGCTAAAATGTTTGAATGTTTTTGAATATTTGAGTGGTTGAATGATTGAGTGCTTAAGTGTGCAGTTGAGCACTAACAAACATATTTATATAGACTTGGATATAAAAATTACTTACGTAGTTGACATCTCGAATCCCTCATAAAATATTTTTTGGATATGGGACAGACTTTTTTTATTGCATACCGATGCATCTTTTTTCATAGAGCTTGAATAGGTAGACCGGTCAAAATAGACATAAAAAAGTGGTTAAATGACAATAATTCCCACAGAGCCAAATTTTGATAAAGACCTCAGATTCGCCGTTAGAAAAAAAAATCCAAATCCAAAAGTCCCTATCGATCTCATGTGTTCAAAAAATTTATACGGGGTCCAAGGTCAGAATTTTAGGTTTTTTGGACTTTTCTCGAAAACGGCAATTTGTTTCGAAAAATTACCTGAGGCCAAGTTGTAGAGCTGGAAATTCTCTACAAGCATGTTCTTATACCCAGTGTACTAATACTAGTGCAGGGGTGTTATCAGGGGCGATAACGGTACAACGTAACGGCACAAAATAATCGAGATAGATTTAGAGTTCCATACATGAAATTTCATAGGTTTAAAAGGTCCGTCCGTCCATTCGTTTGTCCGTGAATACGATAACTTGAGTAAAAATTTAGATATTTTATTATTATTAGAGGCATTTTTGAAAATTTGACTGGTCGTAACTTTCGAACTCATTACTGTAGAACGATGAAATTGGGAACAAAGTATCGTTGGGAGTATACCTGATGAAATTTCGATAACGAAAACTTCGACTTCGGTAAGTCATTCAATTATGATATTTTGATACATTTTCAAAAGTAGGCGTAGCAACGCCCACTTTTCGGGGAGGCATATTTAAAAATTTGATCGGGTCATAACTTTTAAACTGATTACGGTAGAACGATAAATTTTGTTTCAAGGGAGTATACCTGATGTAATTGGACGAAATCGCTTCCCAACCACGCCCACTTCCGAAATGGAGTATTTCGAAAATCATATGAAAACTACCGCTGGGTATTTAATGTTCGGTTTACCCGAACTTAGACTTCCTTACTTGTTTACCCTCCATTTGAATTCTTCCCTCCGTGACATTGGCCTTGAAAATGTTGCGCAGTGTTTTTTTGATACAGGCTATGAGGAATATTTTGCAACCACCGCCCGATGTCAAGTTAGAAAAAACTAATTTTTTTTTTTATTGAAAGGCAAAATATTAGTTGAGCTTGTGCAAACAAACATGCAAACTTGTAGCAAAGAAAAGAAGCTTAGTCATTTTCAAAATATGCAGCTAGAATCCCTGAAAGAGCGCGTTTCAAAATAGATTCGTAATGCTGTTCAAATCAAATATGATGAGAAGCTTAAAAATAAAGTGAAACGAATGAATTTTGTATGCCAACTACATACATGAAGGCAGGCATGTGGACATGAGGCATGAATATATTTGAAAAAACTTCTAAGTTAATTAGGATGGGTCAGCTTGGCCAAATATGTATACACCCAAAAAAACCTGTCTCAAAGAAGAATGTTAGCGAAGAAAAGTTTTCTCTAGTAAATAATGCAATTTTTTGTAAATTTCTAATATTATTTAGTCAAAATTTTATAATAAATATCTTAACCTCCTTTTGTAATTTTTCCAATTTTTTTTTTCAGTGTATGACAAGTAGCTTATTTTGTATATTTTAAATGTAGGTATTTCGTAATCAACTGAAACCGAAATCAAATCGTCCATTGAAGTCAGCCAACATCCAGCTCAAGTCTTTCACCTTCACACAACGCTCCACACTAATGTTCACATTGACTGGCACATGATTATAACTTAAAACCTTGTGAATATGCATTAAGTTGTTATGTACGTATCTGAGCATATACATTTCGTATTTTACACCCCTGAAAATGTTCAATTATTGCCCTTGAAATATTTTGTATGTAAATTGTATGTAAATAGCTTTTAATTTAGCTGCCTCTGGAAGCGCCTGCATAGAACGAAACAGCAAGTGGGAATAGCAAAAACAGCGTATGAAAGTGTATTACTCACCACTCGCCATGTGGTAGCTGAGGCTTTTTCCTTCCGAAATGCTGACCTTGAAAATCGATAACTAAATTCAATTCAATGCCAAGGGCTACCTTCCTCACACATACGTGTTGATACGATCATATATGTTCCTGAATGTATTTGTGTTTTTTTTTTTTTGTTGTATGCAAGTATACTTTTAGGGGGACACCCTTTGTTGAAACACTTTCGCTTTCAAACTCTCTGTGTGAAAAAAAATCAAAAAAAATCTTACGGTTGCTGGCAGCATATACTTTGATAAAACGACATAGGTACATACCCTGTATGAAAAAGGCATTAACTTTGCAACAAATGTTTAGTAGGACGAACCTCGGCACACATCTTTTCCGATCACTCTCACTTTTTCCCTGAGAATGATGTTGCTATATTTTATACACAATTTTCAGAGACATCTAACCTTAAACCGCAAGAACTTCGCTAGAAATATACTAGATGTCACTAAAAAAATAATCCTCAGCGACATCTAGTTTTAAACCGCAAGAAATACAGTCAAAACACTAGATAGCGCCGATATGGTCGATTCTTAATCTTCAATTTTATGTGTGTCAGGGTAAAATTTGGATCTGACTAAAAAAGATTTATTGTAGATAATCTCCGTGTGTGTGTCCATAGCATTAGGTTAGGTTCAAGTGGCTGCCTCAGAGAAATATTTAGGCCAGTTTTGAAAGGCCCGTTGTGATACCACCAACACTAGGAAAGTCACTCCCGGGACCCGGCCATATGGAAAATCCCTGAGTTGTTGGAATTTTCCACATAGCAGAATCCCGGTACTGACACTTCTAAACCGACACCGTTACTCCTCCTCGAACCACTTAGATGACTTTATGAAGGCCATCAAAAATCGCGTTCTCGCGCCGCTTAAAGCCGGGCAGTTGCAAATGAGGTGATTGACCGTTCCCTCTTCCTCATCATCTTTGTTCTTAGCGCGCCGCTTATACAGATCATGCCAGATCTATGGACTTTACCTAACAGATTCCGGTTTGTGGCGTTGCTCAGCGCATTAGCATTAGATTAGGTTAAAGTGGCTACCGCAGAGGCAGAAAAATTTTCTTTTACAGTTTATTTGTAACGAAGTTCCCCATCTACAATGTAAATAGTTATTTGTGTAAAGCCTTTAGCTCTCGAGCTGACCCCTTTTTTTTCTTCATGAATAATATCAAAAACTTCTAGTCTGGGGAAAATTGAGTTATCTTGTATAACAAAAATTCCCACAGAGCCAATATTTTATGGAGAGCCTAGGTTCGCCGCCATTTGCATTAAAAAGATTTTAAGGTTTCAAAAGTCGAGAAAAATCTCTTCGATGGGAAATTTTGAAGTTTTCGTTCTGACTTCGAACCTAAGCTCTCCACCAAAATTTGGCTCTGTGGAAACTATTACTAAAAGATAAAACGTAACTTTCTTATCTCTTTATCGCTTTAATCTTACTTAAAAGTGACTATTCTGACATTGAAATGATGGTTTTGTACTCAAAATAGAAGTTTTCTTATTTTATATTGATCAATCTGGTTTTGAAATGAAATTTTTTGTTGAAGCATTCTCAATTTTAAACGAATAACCTAGTTTTATATTTAATAATTCTCATTTCAAAATAAAATTTTCTCATTTTAAATTGAAAAATCTTTATTTGAAATTATATGTTCCAAATTCCAATTTATTTATTTTTATTGTTGCGCTACAGTTGTTTAAATCATCACGGTAATGCATTTTATTTCGGTGGCTTTTTGTCCTGGTAGGATATTCTTGCAGGCAAGGTGAAGCCAAATGCAAATTTGCCAGTGTAAACGGTGTCGAACTGGCTAATTTGAATTTGGCAAATTTGGTGCGGTGTAAATGTACTATTAAGTTGACAAATCTGATTTCAAAGTGATTAACTTCCCTACAGGGCATTTTCCTGCATTTGTACGAGCGCCTGAGGTAATTCAAAGCAAGCGTTGATGCATTAACTTCGGCCTATGCTAAAACCAAATTATATAAATTAGGCATGTGAGACGCTTTGAGTGGATGATTTGAGAAACTCTAAAGAATTTTTGATCAGGGTTGGTTTTTATTTCATAGCATATATATATTTTGTTATATGCTAGGGCTGTAAACCTATAAGTACTAAATATTAGAAACGGTTGCGTATAACAGCTGAGACTACAATATATGCAGGTTTATAAATAAACATACAATGCAGGCAAAAGAACGCTTTTGAAATGCGGGTACTCTCGAAAACTCCCTGAAAAAGGGCTATTATTGATGCTTAGTGTAAAGCATGGGTCGGCAAATTGGTAAATGCAGGTGTACAAGTGAGAGCGCTTATACACGCGCTGTGATCGTCCGAACTCAATTTTTATCATTCGCTGACCAAACAAGCGACACCCCCACGCGATGTGGTTTCGCCCCTTGCTCAGCGACGACTAAATCATTTGGTAAACAAAGAGCGAAACGTGTCTGTGTGATGAGTCCAACTTGTTTGACTGATCTTAAGATCTATGGGGCGCCGATGCTTGGTGTAAAGGATGGGGTATCTACATATATAAAATATATTGTATATATTTACAACATACATAAATATTCATATGTGTAACCTAGCGCTAAAGTGGTATGTATTCCATAAGATGAAAGTGTGTGTATAGCTGCGTTCTACCTCTCCAAAAGTCTCACTTTCATCCTCTACCAGGCTACTTAAATTCACAGGAAGCGCTCGCACTCGATTAACTGGACGTACATAGCTGTAATTTGAGAAGTTATTCTGCAAACTTTTTTTATTCTTTGCATCCTCTTTATAGCCTAAAGTAAGCGGAAGAACCACACGAGCAAACGGTAGATGGAGAGGAGTTGAAGATTTGTAGCTAACTGTTGAAAGAACTCAGAAAGGGTAAGCGTAATAAAATTAATCAACATGAGATTAGATTTCTAAATATTAGTGAGTGCTCCGAACAAAATTACAAGAATTGAATTATTTTAAAATAGGCTGACCTTGACTTTCACGAGGGCTATATTACCTGAGGTGCAAAATTTCACTTTTCTACCAACAGAAATTAGAGATCAAAACCCAAATATAGGAACAATCGATTGTATTATTATTATTATTATAAGGCCTTATTACACCGCGACCATTTACACGATCTATTGTGTGACCTTTCAGCTTATTGCTGTATGCGGAGGCTCTTTATACATTTTAGCACCTTCTCAGGTTTTTTATTCCATATTACGAACGGATTGAGAGTGATCCCATCTAGCTAGCAAACTCTCTTACTTGCTAACGAAAGACCGACAAATTGTTGTATCTGACAGATTCAGTTTACTCAGGTGATAACGCAGACCGCAATGTTATTATACGGGACATTGAGGGTTCTTAGATCCACCTTTCTTAGATTAATGAGTCTGGTCGATGCTCTTTGTGAAGGTTCTATAAAGATTTTGGCCAATGCTGCCTAAACTGTTTGTTTTCCCAGTTGCTTATGGTCTCCTTCACGCGGGCCTTTGTTAGTCCGTAAAAGGGTTCAGGACCATAAAATGCTGTTAGAGTACCATGTTTTGCCAGGTGATCTGCTCTAGTTACCCATCGGTGCCGATTTTTTTGTAATTTGGTCCATAGATACCATCTCCCGTTTTACCATCTTCCAGCTTCGATCCATCCGTGTACCAAATCTCCGAATCGATTTTATGAGAGCTATATTCTATATTTGTCTTTGTCCGATCTAGCTGGTTCCGACAAAAATTATTTAATAACTAATCTCGCTTAAAATGATGGCTGCACACAAAACAGATGAATGGACACCAGTAAAACTGCGAGCTAACGTAAAAGGGGGTGATCATTTTGGTGTCATTTTGAGAATAATTTGGGGTTATTTTGGAATCATTTTTGGGTCATTTTGAGATCAATTTGGGATAATTTTTGATTCATTTTGAGGGGAGTTTGGGATTATTTTTGGATCATTTTATGACCATTTTGGTATCATTTTGGGATAGTTTTGGAATCATGTTAGGTTCTTTTTGGGATCATTTCAGGGGTAATTTTGGGATCATTTTGGGGTCAGTTTGGGTTTCTATTGGGTTCATTTAGGCTCATTTTGGGATAATTTTTGGGTCGTTTTTGGCTCATTTTAGGGTAATTTTGGGTGCATTTTAGGCGTCATTTTGGGGTCGTTTTGGAAACCTTTTGGGACCATTTTGGGGTAATTTTGTTGTATTGATTGATTTGGAGGAAAATTTGTTTGTGGACCGTATACCTTATTCTAAGATTTTCCACTTGGACTTGCCACTTGAGGCGGTTTATAAAGTTGCCACTTGATATTTTTTCGGAAATCGAAACAACCGAAAAAGCTTCGTCACCCAGGTACTATCTTGAAAAGGGTTCAAGTGCCTTTGGGATGAACCATATCAATACCATGCAAACAGAAGAAAGCGGAGCTACCCTAGATATGGTCGTGGCACTTCCATTAAAAATAATAATTTCAAGGCTGAAAATCTCCAAAAGGATTCATGGCAGGGACCTAAAAATTGGATTTGAAAAGTGAAAGTGTTCCATTTCCGACCAAACGACATGATGCACCACCCATACTGACACATTCTCCTCGCACGTCATGCGCATGTCAAAATCATAAAATCACTTTGATTGCTGACAAACGTTTTGTGTTGAAGCGGGTTAATCCTTGCTACAGCGAAGACAAAACGAAACATCACCGCAGGCAAAACAAGAAAACAAAACAGCAAATGATTGCAACAACAAAAGTAGCTACATAAATGTGTAATTAAATCTACAACAAGGGTTGATAGCAACAACAAAAAACAAAATTAACACCCTCCAAAGGAAAAGCAGATACCTACATACATAGAGAAATATCTAGAACTCCAAAGCCGATTTACCGACATAAATACCACTATTTATGAATATGCTAGAGATTTTGTTGTTGTTGCTGCTGCTTTTTACTCGCAGTATCTTTGACGTGCCAAACGTAGACGCTGCTTGTTGTAATGATGATAACGATAATGAGTAGCAATGCATGCCGTTTCCTGTGCAATGCTGATTTACAAGCAATCAAAGGACTTATACGTATATGTGAGAGTGGGTGATGTGCTTGTGTGTGTTTATGTGTGCTTGCCACCCTTCAACAGCAAAGCGCAAAATTGACATTTACAAGCTCTAGTAACAATAAAAACGTCTACATGGAGGACATATGCAGAGGAGTTCTAAAGAAGCGGTGCATGTGTGCGTGATGGTGCCGTCAAATCAGCAATTCGCCACGTCATCGCCCATAGAGCAAGCAGCGCTGACACGGCAATGACAACAACAACAACGAAAAGAAGCACATCCACGTTAAAGTAGACACGATATACAATTTGAGCATTTGCAATTTACTGCTTGCCTGCCACACGGGCATTTCCGCAGCGAATGTCACATGATGCACGCACATGAAAGGCGCGCTATAGATAGAAAGGTGAATATTATTGTGCATGTGTGTGAGTATGAGTTTATGTGCAGCTACATAAGTGCATTTGTGCTTTTCAAATAGCGATGTCAATATCAGGGTACTGATACTTCCGAGGTACCGAAAATCACGGAATTTTTTAGGAACATAAAAATTCAAAACTTAGCTTTTGCTCCTCAGGATATGATCACAGAAGAGTTCTCAAAAGTTGTTGTCAAAAGTTGTTTTCCCTAAGGTATATAAAATTGTATATGTATTTAAGGAAAGGAAAGCAAAGGAAGGAAAAGGAAAGGAAACGAAAGTGACAGAAAAAGAAAGGAAAAAAGATAAATGAGAGGAAATGAAGGAAAGGGATAGAAAGGATAGGTGAGGAAAGGAAAGGACAGGAAAAAAAAACCAAAGAAATGGAAGGGACAGGCCAGAAAAGGGAAAAGGAATAAAAAGGAATGTAAAGGAAAGGAAAGGATGGGAAAGGAAAGGAAAGGAAAGAAAAGGAAAGAAAACGAAAGGGACAGGAAAAAAAGGAAAGGAAAATAAATGACAGGAAATGAAGAAAAGGGATAGGGAGGATAGGAGAGGAAAGGAAAGGACAGGAAAAGAAACCAAAGTAATGGAAGGGAAAGGAAGGGACGGAAAGAGAGTGATAGGAAAAGAAAGAAAAGGAAAATAAAGGAAAGAAATACAGGAAATGAAGGCAAAGGATATGAAATAAAAGAAAGTAAATGGAGGGAAAAAGGATAGGAAAAGAAAGGGAAAGGGAAGAAAGGGAAAGGATAGGAAAGGAAAGAAAAGGAAAAAGGAAAAAGAAAGGAAATGGACTTCAAAAAAATCGAAATAAATTAGAATAAGTTTTTGTGGGTGAATTTCAACCACTGGGCAAACTCTACTATGTATTAAAATACAATTTCCATAAAATTAGCATAGAGATCGAGATCCCGAAAATACCGCTCTATCTAAAACATAAAACATATTCATCGCATTTTACAAATGCGGCATAGCAACTGTCAAAGCAAAACGAGAAATGTGTGGAAGCAAACATGCTTACTCAATAATACAAACCGACACACGCGATAAATCATAACAAAGCGGCATCATTGATGCAACCGAAAAACAGTTGCAGCGGCAATGGAGCAGCAAAGGAAGACATTATCGACTACAACTCAAGCAAAACGTTTCCAGCCAGTTGGTAGTAACACGATTGTTTACCGAAAACAAGTGACTGACTGACTGACTGGCTGGCTGACTGCATGAATGATTGAATGAGTGAATCATTTATTTGGTTGCACATTTGTTTAGGCTCAACGCAAATGCTTAGATAAATACATATGTACGAACATACTTAGTTACATTCAATCTAAACGCGTAATTTTCCATTTTTCCTCAATGTCAGCGGTTCACATACTGACACATGTCGGAACATATGTATGCACTTGCCTGCTAACGAATTTAGAAATAGACATTGAGCATACACATATTGAAGACATTAGCCATTCGTCCATCAGCCATCATTTCCAGCCGTCTTTATTTTTAGTGCAACATGCAACACGCATCTGCTCGAAATGAATTGACTTAGTTGCTAACTAACAGACATATGTATGTATTTATTTTTATTTATGGGTATGTATTTGAGTAAGTATGTTTGCGCATGCAAGATTTTTGGGTTTTCCAAGGGTCTTTTAGTTCCCATTTTCTTTCCTATTTCCACACATGGAATTTTTTTATGGTTTAATTGCGTGAGAACTAGAAATTTCGACGGGGTAATCCCAAAGTTTGATGACATTTGCTGAAAGTGCACACAAATTACACCAGTTCTCATAATATTTACTTGCCACACAGATGTCCTGTAGCGCGTGGAAAATATTCATTTTTGTTCGTAAATTTGAAGCCAATCAAGGTAAATTACTTTAAAAGGTGTAACTATTTTACAAAAATCTGTTTCCTTATTTACCCACAGGTTACACATGACATATTGTCCTTGAGTTCATTTCCCATGAGCTCGTGGGAGTTTTCAAATAAAAAACAACTGTTACCTTAAATAAAGGACTTTGGCTATGTTTCGTATAGGCAAGAAGATGGTTTAAATGGAAACTAGCATCAAACTATTTTTTTTATATGAGCTACCTTTGCTACTTAATAGTTCGAAGAGCAGTAACGGTGTCGGTTTAGGAGTGTCAGTGCCGGGATTCTGCTATGTGGAGAATCCCAACTACGCAGGGGTTGAGTCCCGGACTGACTTTCCTAGTGTTGGTGGTATCACAACGGGCCTTTCAAAACTGGCCTAAAGGGTCGAATACATAAAGCTTTGTTAACCTCGCCTGACATTTGTTACCTCAAAACTTTGCGTCCAACTTCAGAGGTATGCTACAATGAACGCCTTGACGTTTCTCTTTTATATATTTGTTTTCGTTATTTATTTCTTTGCATTCAGAGTGCTTTGGTTAATTTATTAATTTAATAGAGAAAAAATGAAATAATTATTATTTCTTCCAACTTTTTATTCTCTAATTAAAGCAAAGTCATCAACATCTGATTGTCAAAGCAAGCAAAGCAAGCAAAATGTGAGAGTTTTCCAAATTTTAACCTTGCTTCAACTTTGAGGTCTCCAATTTGCCATGCTTCGTTTAAATACGTATACTGAACTTTTCCGTCAAAGTCCAAGTTTGAGGTAAAGTCAATGTAAAGCTTTATGTAACTGACCCTTAAGTGTGCGTCTACATCAGCCACTTGAATCTAACCTAACCTTTGCTACATTTGTTTGAAGATTTCAAGAGCGGAGAAAATTCCAACAAGGACAATAATGACGAACTGGTAAACGAAATACAGGGCGTACTGAAGTTGTGAAGGAGGGAATACTTCTTCTCGATGCTATATTGAGATAAAGAGGACGAGCCCGATACCCCATTCCCTGGCGAGAGAAAATGTTCCATCACACGACTATAAAGAAGTGAGTATGGCTATACCCGGTCCCAAATGTTGTGAAGCGCGGAAATTGCGGACTCTCTGACGAGCAGATCAAAGATGGAGGCGAAGAGCTCTTGTAAAACATACTTTAAAGGAACTAAACTCGTATATTTGTATATCCGGTACTATCTCGGGAACCGCTTGACCGATTTGGATGAAATTGTGCATATAAATAGTATGAGTGATTCTTAGACTATCCACTTCGGGGTTGCCACCTATCTCAGTTTCTTTAAATTATGCAACAAGATATGCCAATATGGGTATCAAATATAAGGTATTTTGGGCGACATGCCAACTAAAATATTTTCAAGTAGGGTTGCCACCTTACCGTAGTATATTTGTATATCCGGTACTATCTCGACTTGACCTAATTGAATGAAATTTGGCATAGATATAGTATCATTGATTCTTACACTATCCACTTGGGTGTTGCCACTTGAAGGGATCACAGGGTTGCCACCTATCTCAATTTTTTAAATTATGGAGCAAGATATGCCAATATGGGTATCAAATGGAAGGTATTTTCGCCGACATACCAACCAAAATATTTTCAAGTAGGTTTGCCGCCCAGGGTTACCATTTTACCGTATTGTATTTGTATATTTTGGGGACATTTTGGGATCATTTAGGGATCACTTTGAGATAATTTCGGGACTATTTCGATATCATTTTGGGTTCAATTTTGAATCATTTTGGAATAATTTTGGGGTCATTTTCGAATGATTTTGGTGTCATTATGGGACCATTTTGGATCATTTAGGGGTCACTTTGAGATAATTTTGGGGCTATTTTGACATCATTTTTGGTTCAATTTTGGATTATTGTGGACAATTTTGAGATTATTTTATGGTCATTTTGGGATCGTTTTGGGATAAGTTTTGGGTAATTTTTCGGATCATTTGGGGTACATTTAAGGGCCTTTTTGGGGTCATTTTGGAATATATTTGGGGCCCATTTTGGGATCATTTTAGGGTCATTTTGGGACTATTCGCAGAATTGGGATCTCTCCGAACCATTTGAAATCAATTGGCGTATGCCGATGCTTGTATAATCAACTCGGAAGCAACTTGGCGACAATAGAAATGATTACGAGCCTTTTTCGAGGTTTCTCATGGCAAAGTTCTGAACTATTTAGACCCCTTTAAACAGTCGAGGCCCGTTTCAGGATAGGTTTCACGTACATTATCATGACATATTTTGACATCATATCAATATTGTATTCGATTTCAATCCGGGTTCATTCGGATAAATTTGCTTTTTTTTGTATCACCTGTTTGTTATTTTAATTCATTTCGGGACCATTTTGCAACTGTTTTCTGTATTAGTCCATTGTTTTCAAACAATTTCGAGAGTGATTTATTACAATTTGGGTATCAATTCGGGAAAGAAATTTCCTGTTAGATATTATTGGCACAACCTTTTGATACAATTCCTTCGCAGATTCTTTGGTATGTATGTCAACAATGTTTGGAATCATCTGAAGGTACTCTGTAAATCATAGGTTAAGAAAAATTCTAGCTTGTTGATTTTTATTCCATAAACATGAAACGAATGGTTCTCACAGCCTTTGAAGTTTGTTCACGTTGTTGGTCTTACTTTGGCGGCTTTGGGAGTATTCGAGTGAAAAATTCTTCGAAAGATTTATGCACCCCTAAAAGTTGGCGACGGCGAGTACTGAAGAAGATATAATGATGAGCTGTATGAGCTTTACGCAGACGTCGACACAGTTCCGCGAATTAAAACCCATCGGCTCCGCTGGCTAGGACACGTGGTGCGAATGAACGAAGACGCTCCGGCCCAGAAGGTATTCTTATCGTCACCCGACTGTGGAAGTAGGTCGTTGTCTCCAATTGCCGTCAGTTGGCTCACCAAAGAAACGACTGACGTAACATGTTGGACGGCCAAAATCGCCTAGACGGTTTAAGGTTATTTTAAGTAAGTAAATAAGTGTTGGTCTTACTTAGAAAAAATGTGACTCAAAATAGTAACCATACAATTTTGAAGTGCAAATTTTCAAATCTACAGTAGACATTGGCTGGCTCGAGGGAATTATAGTTAATGCTTATTATCTTGCTTTTATATAATCTACCTTAGGCTAATGGTCGTAAAGAATAACAACTTTTACTTATCATTATCTAGTTATGTCCTATTATGACTCCGGGTGCAGAAGTTTACTACTCACTCCCTAACATCTCCGAATGTAGTATAAGAAACCTCAAACCGATTATGATAACATCAATAAGCAATAACTTTTTAACGGCATCCGTTAATTAGGCAAAATTCTTAATACAAACAATTAAAGAAATAAAAAAAAAGAAATTTACTGCTAAAATAAAGCTTTAAAAATAAAAGAATCAATTTTTCATGGAAATAAAAGTTTTATAAGAAGAAGAAGAAGCAGCAGAAACATGATTGCCGCAGACAAGTAAGCAACGTCTTTTTTTAACGTTCCAACGCCATCTGCACACCAGAGACTCGTCGTCGTCGTCTTCATTTCTTATCCGTGCGCTTTTCACTTATTTTAATTTCTTTACACTTTTACCAGTAATTTTTATGAGCCATAAAAAGCATTGCAGCAATCGTAAAAAATAGCAGAGCTCGTAACGTGAAAACTTATTAAAAATCAACAGCAACAACAACAACAACACCAACAACAACAACAACAACAACAATAGAAAAAAGGCCGCAGCAATAAAATATTTCAAAAGGAACGTCAACGGATACAACAATCAGTGAGACGCAAGTCATAAAAAACACCCGTCGTTGTTGTTGTTGTTCGCGAAGTTATTATTGCTGTTGTTGCTATAATAGAGGCGAGGCTGTCAAATGTGTCCCCTGGCAACAGTAGTCAGAAAACCAAACAGCTGAACAACTCCAGAGCCCGACATGCGGTTTCAAGATGAAACAACGTCAATTTTAGCTGTGAAAATGATTTTTCGCAAAATGTGTGATGTGACGATAGGAGGAGATGGAAGGGCAGGAGGAGCGATGACAGTCAACGCAATAGTCCCATAAGACCCCGGTAAGGAAAGAAAAACAAAAATGTTGACAATGCGCTGCAGTGGCGGTGTATAATTACAACTAATATGTGAATGCGTAGATATAAAGTTCAGCTACAGTGTTGCGAGATATTATAGCAATCAATAAAATACAATAAAAATATAAAATAAAATAAATATAATTAAAAAAATAAAACAAAAATTAAAAAATAAAAAAAAATAAAATAAAACATAATAAAAAATGTAATAAATTAAAAAAAAAAATAAAATAAAATAAAGTGAAATAAAATAATATAAAATAAAATAAGAGAAATTAAAATAAAATTAAATATAAAAAAAATTAAATAAAATAAAAAAAATAAAAAAAAATAAAATTAAATTAAATTAAATTAAATTAAAATATTTTTATATTATTTTATTTTATTTTTTTTTATTGTATTTTATTTTATTTTATTTTCTCTTATTTTATTTTATATTATTTAATTTCACTTTATTATAATAAGTTTTTTTTTTTAATTTTATTTCATTTTATTATATTTTTTTATATTGTTTCATTACATTTTATTGAAATTAAATAAAACACCATAAGATAAAATTTAAAAAAAATAATAAATTTTAATTAAAAAATAAAATCAAGTAGAAAAAAATACATAAGTAGAACGAAATAAATAAAAATAGTTTTAATTCTAAAACTGATAGTGATAAATAATAGAACAAAATTAAGCAAACTCTTTTCCCTTTTTTTGCCATCTCAAAACACTTAGCACCCCACTGAATGACGATTCTGGCCCCGATTAATAGTTTGAGAGCCCCACTTGACAAGCGCTCAAAAATAACATACTTTTAGGCGCACGATTTTGCATATCAGTTCGGCCTCTAATTGTTGCACAACACTGTAAATGCCATTAAAGTAATGCCTGCTCTCGCAGTATGTGAACGCACATTAGGGAGTACCTAAAGGGAGCAAAGCCCCGAACCCCTTATGTTTGTTATATTGTCGGCCAACAGCATCACTTTCTTTGGCGAACGATAACCAAAACGAACGATAATTGGTCTTGACGTTTCGCCTAGCAGTCACATTCTATTTAGAATCCGAAATTTTTATGTCAACGAGCCAAAAGAATTTAAAAAAAAACTTTACTGATTCTTATAAGTTCTTGCATAAGTTACATAGAGCAGCACTTTAATTTGACAAATAATTTCGAAATCTAATTAGACTGTAACCACCCAAACGTCAAGACCAACTATCGTTCGTTTTGGTTACCGTTCGCCAAAGAGAATGAGGCTGTAAGAGTGTAAATCCCCTTCTTAGCCAAATCGGCTTTTTGAAGCGGTTCGAAGCAGTAGCCGATTTGGCAGTTGGCAAACGAAAGAAAATCCTCAAAATAAATTTACAAATATCAAAAAATATTTTATGAGAAAAGCTGCTAAATCTAACATATAGAGCGTCTGTCCACCGGTTACTGTTCTATTCTAGAGCATTACTTTCTGGGTTTAAGTCAAGGTAATAGCCAGCGAATATGATTTAATTTTTGATATTTCAAGGCTATCATGCCCCTCAAACCATAACCTGAAAGTTCAAGTAAAATTGGGTTTTTCGCCTCTACTGAAAAATATTTATTTGGTCGTTGGCAGGTTTACTCTCATAGCCGACGATATAGTGAAATCGTTTCGATGAAAAAATTATAAATAATTACGTATTCACATGGGATAAAGGGATATCAAGGAAACTTTGATTGTGCTTGGTTTTGTTGTGTAGCAGCGGCTAATTTTAAGAAAGACACACGTCACGCACGACAACGTGCTTTTTACTTTATTAATCCTAGATTTTGACCGACAAAATTGCGACTGCGAATAATCTCGAACCCGTATAACTCCGCCTGAGAACAGAGAAGTTCAAATTTGAAGTCATTATATTTTTCAACTTCTCCCGTTTAATTGAAAAACCTTGCCTATCTTTTACTGAACAAACACTTAATGCTGAGCAATTTCTTGTTTATCCCTTTTTTTAACCATTTTATAAGTTTTCCTATTACTTGTTTCCTTTTTACTCCCAGCCTTTCAAAGAAGGTACACCCTAATAAACCTCTATGTATATTTGTCACATATGCAGAGACTGCTGCATGCAACACAATCACTTGCAACGTCATACATCAATGTCAACGTAATAACAGCAACGGCAGCTACAAGAAACACATTTGTGGCAAGCACAGCAACAACAACAACAACAACGAACACTTGTCAGCGTTAAAGAGTCCCTAGGCGCTGCTGTCGCGCATTGATGCTTGCACAAACGCTTGCTATTGTCGTTCGCACGCCCTCTTGCCACTTGCGCGCTCTTCATTGCCTGGCCTACCCCTCCTGCGCGGCAGCTTTAACATGATGCATGTGTGATTCTCATATGTGTTTGAGTGTATGTGTATGTTGCCCGGCCAGCGGCATTGTCGCCGCCAAATTGCTGCTCAAGTGGTGTATTAAATATAATTTACAGCATACGACAACAACAACAATGTCCACAACATCAACAACAACAAACAAACAAAAACAAAATAAAGTACACTTGCAACACTTGCTCGCTCATTGCAACACTAACTATAATAACTCGACTTGTTCATATGTTCGTCGTTCGGTCATAATGTGTGCAGCAAAGCTTCACGCACTCTTGCCCATGCATGCACAAACACTCTAAAACAATCACATTCAACCATACTTGTGTATAAACTCGTGTTGCATGCTCAGTCGCTTTGTAATTACACTTAAAGTAACGCAACAGCAGTCTCGCACACAAAACAATGCGTCCTCATCATCACTTGGATGGGTGATGGTGGTGGTGTGCGGGACGGCGCGCATTAATTTTGCATGTAATAAATAAAATTAAATATTTATATACTACACACACTTACGCATATTGTACTTACAGTTAAACAACAACAACAATGCCATATTTCATGCCACCTCACCCTCAACGCGCCATAAATTCGCATCGCATTCTCGCTAGCATTCTATCTCGAGTGTCCTTAAAGTTGTCGCATTAAAGTGAGCGCATTGTTGTTGTTTTTGTTTTGTTTTTGTTTTTGGAGACGCATTGTTAATGTTTTTGTATGTTTTTAATAATAGTTTAAGCCAAGTGTCGCAAATTACTTTTCTTAAGTGACAATTTGACCGAGAAGAATGCGTGCTGGGTGGGGTGAGGACGAATTTGCCATGAATAATGGGGCGGGCCGCCTGAAAGTATGCAACGCTAAAGTCGTAAAGACGAGATGTTTACATGTTTCGGTAGAAATTAAGTGTTGACAGGACAACTGGTGAACGGGGAGTGACTGGCGAATAACATTAAAGATATCTACTGAAGTATGAGGCCAATGGCAGCATATCTACCAAGTAAAGAGTTGTTCAAGCTACAACAGCCTCAACTGAAGTTAAAATAATGTGTAGATATTTCTATGCAAAATCAGTCGCCTAAAAGTATGTAATTCTTGTAAGATTGTTTAGTGTAACCGCACTAAAATTGTAAAATTATTTAATTTTTTTTTTCAGCAGTCAAAGCTCGATTCTCGTTGAAGGGAACATAGCAACGTGAGAATGTTTTGTGTCATTTAGAACAAAGCTGTAATTAGACGCTGGTAAGCATAAGTAAACGACGGCATCATGGTAGACACCTGGGTGTAGCGTTCAAATCGTCTGTGCTCGATTCTCGGTGAAGTCACTATAAGAACTTTGAAAAAAAAAATTGTAAGCTATGTTAAGGTCCACAGTTTCAATGCAGTCGAATCAACAACTTGAATAATTGATAAGAATTGACCGTGATTTTGGTTGATATGACCAGCTTATTTTTCTTTGTGTAGTTTTATATCATTTTATTTTACTGTATTGTATTGTATTTTATTTTTCCCCATTTATCACACTCCCTGGTTTTCTTGTTATACGTCTCTTTTTTTACTTTAACGAAATCAATCAAAATAATCTTACACCCAAGTTTCGAGTATTCTCTAAACCGGCAATGGCATCTCATTAAACCCACTTGCGTGCGCGCAACGAAACCAATTTTGCTCAAACTGTGATGCTACCTGGAATTTTGATTGAAATCATTTCAGACTCAATAATAACAATATTCACAACAAACAATCCCAGTGACGATAAGCGGGGATTTATTGAAAAATGAAAATGAATCCTATAAGTCCAACATCAACTACTTAACACAAAATGATCAACAACAAGGACAAAACGAAAGTGACAAGCAAGACAGACAGAAATGTTGAAAAAAAGCATGGAAGATTAAGATAAGAATAGCGAGAAGTTGTGGAGAAGTGGAGAAACAACCGAAATCGTAAACCTTAAAAATGTACTCACAAATACATCTACACAAGGGAAGAAAACTTAAAGGTGTGCTTTGGAGCATTATCACTGCGCAACAGAGGATTAGAGCACAAGAAGCGTGGAGAAAATAAACTATGTGCTAGAGTCATTGATGTAAAGCAATAAAGTGTACGAAATTAAATAGATTTATCAATACCTACGATAATTATGTGAAAAAATATCGATAAGTGTGATACTTTCTTCACATATGTAAATACTTGCCAAAAGAAAATTAATTTTATTTTATTTTATTTAATTTTTTAATTAATATAATATTTTTATTTTATTTTATTTTATTTTATTTTGTTTATTTACTTATTTTTCGTTATTTTTTTATTTTATTTTACTTAAGTTTAATTTATTTTATTTTATTTTATTTTATTTTATTTTATTTTATTTATTTTATTTTATTTTATTTTATTTTATTTTATTTTATTTTATTTTATTTTCTTTTATTTTATTTTATTTTATTTTATTTTATTTTATTTTATTTAAAATTTTTATTTTTATTTTTTTTTTATTTTTATTTTTTTTTTTTTATTTTATTTTATTTTATTTTATTTTTTTTTATTTTATTTTATTTTATTTTATTTTATTTTATTTTATTTTATTTTATTTTATTTTATTTTATTTTATTTTATTTTATTTTAAATTTTTATTTTTTTTTATTTTTATTTTATTTTTTAGTTTTTTCTGTTTTATTTCTATTTTTTTGTTTATTTATTTTTTTTCTATAATTTCTCTCTAATTTTTTTCACTTTATTTTATTTTATAATATTTTTTGTTTTTGTAATCACTCAAAAATAAACCCAATAATCGCTGTATCAATTTTAATATCGAAATCTTTCCCTCAACAACTACCATGAGAAACTTTATATTTAAGTGAAGGGGATGTACATGCGGAAATCGAGTCCTGTGGAGTGTACTACAATGCCAACACGATGCGGTATGTCGATTTAATAGCATAAGGGCACAAAAATAACAATAGAGCATAATGGGCAAAAATACAAAAAATAACAAGGAGCAACTATGCTAACAGCAACAAACTATTACTTTTGTGCCAGATTACAATGTGCCAGATACATATATACTGATATATTTAATCTATATATAAATCCATCTGACCGTGATGCCATCAACGTACAAAGGTTGACAAAACAGTGCAGGAAAGCAGCAGCAAAAAAATAATGGATTTGTAATAGTTGAGTGGTTGCGCTGCTTGAGTATTACTTCTCGGTTACATGCTTATGTTGCAGGAACTTTTGTTGCCACTTACATAAGTATATATACATAGGTATACATACATTTATACAGATACTTTATACAATGCTTGTCAAAAGAATAAATACATTGAAAATGATACGCGAAGACGATAACGAAAAAGAAGTGGCAAAAGAACGTATTGGCTGCAGCGAGTAGTAGATGATATTGAAAGCTATTTTTAAAGACTGAATGCCTGAGAGCACGGCGCTTTATGAGGCAAAAAAGTGAATCAAAATTTCAAGCAAAAAATGCAGAAATTTGAATCGAATTCAGGTGTATTGAAAGCTCAATTCAGGTGTCTGCCATGATGTCATTGTATACTGATGCTTGCCAACGTCTAATGTCTAATTACAGCTTTTTTCTAAGTGACACCACACTTTCTCATGTTGCTTTGTTGCCTTCCGCGAGAAAAAAATATTGAAAATTGAAATAAAAATAAAATAAAATAAATAAAATAATAAAAAAATAAAATAAAACAAAATAAAATAAAATAAAATAAAATAAAATAAAATAAAATAAAATAAAATAAAATAAAATAAAATAAAATAAAATAAAATAAATTAAAATAAAATAAAATAAAATAAAATAAAATAAAATAAAATAAAATAAAATAAAATAAAATAAATAAAATAAAATAAAATAAAATAAAATAAAATAAAATAAAATAAAATAAAATAAAATAAAATAAAATAAAAGAAAATAAAATAAATAAAATAAAATAAAATAAAATAAAATAAAATAAAATAAAATAAAATAAAATAAAATAAAATAAAATAAAATAAAATAAAATAAAATAAAATAAAATAAAATAAAATAAAACAAAATAAAATAAAATAACATATAATAAAATAAAATAAAATAATATAAAATGAAACAAAATAAAACAAAATAAAATAAAATAAAATAAAATAAAATAAAATAAAATAAAATAAAATAAAATAAAATAAAATAAAATAAAATAAAATAAAATAAAATAAAATAAAAATAAAATAAAATAAAATAAAATAAAATAAAATATAATAAAATAAAATAAAATAATATAAAATAAAACAAAATAAAATAAAATAAAATATAGTATAATAAAATAAAATAAAATAATATAAAATGAAACAAAATAAAACAAAACAAAATAAAATAAAATAAAATAAAATAAAATATAATAAAATAAAATAAAATAATATAAAATGAAACAAAATAAAACAAAATAAAATAAAATAAAATAAAATAAAATAAAATAAAATAAAATAAAATAAAATAAAATAAAATAAAATAAAATAAAATAAAATAAAATAAAATAAAATAAAATAAAATAAAATAAAATAAAATAAAATAAAATAAAAATAAAATAAAATTAAATTAAATTAAATAAAATAAAATAAAATAAAATAAAACAAAATAAAAAAACTCAAAATAATTAAAAAAAATTGTGTTCCTTATTTTCTTACGTGTTTTATTTAAGCTCCAATTACTTTTTTGGGCGTATGCAATAAAAATGTGCATGTGTGTGTCGCCTATATTTGTATGTGATTTGGTTGCATACCTAAACATTAAAAGGCAAAATGCTTTCACATGCAATATTCGCATAACTTTTAATTTACTTTTGCCACCAACATAAAATACATTTTTACCTATACACACAGGCACCAAAGCCAATCAACACATATGCACACATGCCACAACTAACAAACGCTTTTTATTACTAAAAACTGAGCGTCATCGCTGTAAATCATAAACAAAATTTCAAAATATGCCAAACTAAAAGTTATGATGCGCTTTATTATTATTACATTGCCATAGTTGTTGTAGTTGTAGTTTTACAATTTCAAGTTTTCAGTTTTTCAACATTTTTTTACTGCTTCCGCTATAAGCGCATGACTGGCTTATGCAAAACCAGCAATTTAACAGCAAGGACTAATTTTAATTGTTATTCATGACTAGTTTGTGCTGCTTTTTTTGAGTTTTGAATTTTTATACGCCTGTATGCAGATATTTTTGTGTGTTTATTTTCCACTTTTGTGTACTCAAACTCAAGCAAACACTCACACACAAATATTGTTTTAATGAAGGACACTGCAGGTTACTTTGTTTACCCCACCGAAGGATCTACTCTATCGCATGTTGCATGTTGCATGTGGCAAGTTTTGGTATGTAGCATACGGCGATTTCAATCATAACTGTTATTTACGTAAAAGCAGATGTAAGCGCATGATTCGCTATGTGTGTGTTCTCAGATGTATAATTTAAGGTTTGGTGTTGCGCAAAGGAAATGACTATTGAAATGTAAATATTAGCGAGAGACTGGGCCAAAAATTAATTTCCTGAATTTTTTTAATGCAAAAAATTATTATGCGAAATAATGTTTTGAGAATACGTAAATACATAAGTAAACACGTAAGTGGAAA
>CAXKVI010000002.1:128252971-128297988 GCA_964058755.1 Campiglossa producta | reverse complement strand
CCACGCGCTGCAGGAACCAGACAAGCCGACATATGTTTCGATGATACTGGAATTACATCTCTTCATGGACTTTTCTTCCCGGCATTGTGAGAGTCGAACTCACAACACTGTAGTGACTTGTATGCTAGAAGGTCTAACACCTTAGGCCACTACCCAGCTTGAAGGTAAACCCTTCTCAGTGTCCATTTGTGCATATATTTATACTTCCATATAGAACATTTCTTTAATTTCAATGCTAACTTATATGAAAGATTTGCGAATTTTTTTAGGACTTGGTGTGAAACCTATGAAAGAATTTTCTATGCTTAATGCACGAATATTTTTTCATTTTAAACATTTAAACTCTTTGTTGCTTTTGACTTGTAGTCTATTGCTGTAAATACCGACGGTATTGTGAAGCAATTTTCGGGATTGTATGAAAATGTGTTTTTTGAGAAAAATTTTTTTTCATATAAGTTAGCATTGAAATTAAAGAAATGTTCTATATGGAAGTATAAATATATGCACAAATGGACACTGAGAAGGGTTTACCTTCAAGCTGGGTAGTGGCCTAAGGTGTTAGACCTTCTAGCATACAAGTCACTACAGTGTTGTGAGTTCGACTCTCACAATGCCGGGAAGAAAAATAAAATAAAATAAAGTAAAATTAAAAAAAATAAAATAAAATAAAATTAAAAAAAAATAAAATAAAATAAAATAAAATTAAAAAAAAATAAAATTAAATTAAAAAAAAAAATAAAATAAAATAAAATAAAATAAAATAAAATAAAGTAAAATGAAATAAAACAAAGTAAAACCAAATTAAATAAAACTTGGAGTATATTTGGAAGTATTTTGCAGTGCCGCATTAGAGACTTTGTGCTAGGTTGTACGATGTACAACTTTTCAAAGAGCCTATCACAATTTCACAAGATATAGTATTGAATTTGACTCATACATATTAAATAGAAATATAATATCAAATACCTTCATACATAAATACACACTTCTCTAAATATATTGAAATTGACAGCAAATTTATTCAACAAAAAACAATACAAGCTCGCTTGATGCTCCAGGAAGGACAACAGACACACTTTGTTGTATCTTATTTTGGGACGCCATAATGCACAGTCACGTTCACAATCGACATCGCCCGACACAATAGCTGTCATACCAGCTAAACAAGTAAGTTGGATAACCAAACAAGTATGCGAGAAGGTGTCACAAGTAAGTACGTGACGATACAAAAGATGCTCCGTCCACCATGCCTTCGTAGCCAGGTACACGTCATACGCCTTGGTGTGCTTGAGTACCATACGCTAAGTCACAAGTGGCTACCAGCTAATTGGATTTCACGCGAATGGCACAAGCTCTCATTTATTTATGTACGTAGACGTCACTATTTGATAGGTGTCCTCCCGCCAGCGCAAATGAATTCTCTCAGGTGTTGATAGCTTTGATTGTCTGTTTGTTTACTCGAACCAAAAAAATAGGAAGCAATTTAGGCAGAAAAGGAACTTAAACAAATTCACTTGATTATGAACGTTGGCAAAGCTGGAAAAACAAAAAAAAAAATATATTCACACCAACTCTACGACGAGATCCCTCAAGTGCGGGACATTAATGCAGCGACACGTAGCAGCGAGCGAAGGAAAAGCGCGTGTGAGTGGATGGAGCGTTGCGATGCTCAATATGCTAAGCAGGCAACAAAAATTTATGAAGCGAGTGGAGCGAGGGTTCGTTCGCAGGCGATTGCTGTAGAGGCATTTATGCATAAAGGTATAACATTAAATAATAGATAAATATACATACTTCAAAGTGTGGGTGGTGCGGCGGAATTCAAACATTATTAGAAAATGCAAAGCAACTTTTTTAAATTACACAAAAACGTAAATGGACTTTTAAAAGTTTGCTTTTGCAGTCTAATTTTGATAAGATCAATAAACAATTTTAGCAGCATAAAACTAACAAGCTGTGTTTTAATTAAATCTTTTTTTGTTTAACTTTTGCATATAAATTAATTATGTGTCTCAGTCGAAGGTCACCACCGTATGCTGCCATGTATCAGATTCAATATTAATTAATTTTGTCTACACAGCATGCATCAGTTGGCAGCCGGAAGCCTAAGTCACATCAATCAAAGGCAAACAAATTCGTACCCACATACATACTCATACATGTACGGGTAACTGTTTATTTTATATGCATTTGTATGTTTGTGGTTTTATGGGCTTCGATTGTGACATGTGAAAGCCTTTGAGGTCGTAACCACAACTGTGCATTGACAATTCCATCATTGCGGTTGCTGAGCAAATGTGAAATAAATAAATATATATACAGCATAGTATGGGATATATGTACATAAATGTTTGTAAATCTAACCTTTTGGCAAACAGCTAGCGAAGTAACCAAAGTAATTAATTTAATGTTAGCAGGCCCGGCAGATGTTGCACTGCTCCAAAATTAACTTGCCTATATTTTTATAATTGAATTCCGTCGTCTCCTTATATTTCGTTTAATCTTCGTCTTTTTTTGCCCATTATCCATATTTTGATCTCTCATATCTACTTCCAATCCTTATGATTTGTTCTGCTCCTTTTCCTATAGATTTTCTATATTGATTTCCATTAAACACGTACACCAGGTCGTATGAGTAACACGATTTCAGCGGAAAAAAAATAAGATAAAAAAAATTAAAAATTAAATAAGACAAAAAATTAAAACATTTAATAAAATAACTTCATTTTATTCAATTCAAATAATTTTTGGTTTGATTTTTATTTTTATTTTATTTGATTTTCTTTTGAATTTTTTTAAATTTTATTTGCTTTATTTTATTTTGTTTTATTTTATTTTATTTTATTTTATTTTATTTTATTTTATTTTATTTTATTTTATTTTATTTTATTTTATTTTATTTTATTTTATTTTATTTTATTTTATTTTATTTTATTTTATTTTATTTTATTTTATTTTATTTTATTTTATTTTATTTTATTTTATTTTATTTTATTTTATTTTATTTTATTTTATTTTATTTTATTTTATTTTATTTTATTTTATTTTATTTTATTTTATTTTATTTTATTTTATTTTATTTTATTTTATTTTATTTTATTTTATTTTATTTTATTTTATTTTATTTTATTTTATTTTATTTTATTTTATTTTATTTTATTTTATTTTATTTTATTTTATTTTATTTTATTTTATTTTATTTTATTTTATTTTATTTTATTTTATTTTATTTTATTTTATTTTATTTTATTTTATTTTATTTTATTTTATTTTATTTTATTTTATTTTATTTTATTTTATTTTATTTTATTTTATTTTATTTTATTTTATTTTATTTTATTTTATTTTATTTTATTTTATTTTATTTTATTTTATTTTATTTTATTTTATTTTATTTTATTTTATTTTATTTTATTTTATTTTATTTTATTTTATTTTATTTTATTTTATTTTATTTTATTTTATTTTATTTTATTTTATTTTATTTTATTTTATTTTATTTTATTTTATTTTATTTTATTTTATTTTATTTTATTTTATTTTATTTTATTTTATTTTATTTTATTTTATTTTATTTTATTTTATTTTATTTTATTTTATTTTATTTTATTTTATTTTATTTTATTTTATTATATTTTATTTTATTTTATTTTATTTTATTTTATTTTATTTTATTTTATTTTATTTTATTTTATTTTATTTTATTTTATTTTATTTTATTTTATTTTATTTTATTTTATTTTCTTTTATTTAATTTAATTTTATTTTATTATATTTTATTTTTTTTATTTTACAATTATTTTGTAAATTCTTCATTCTATAAATACCCAGAAGCACGTCGCGACGTAGGTATGTCAGTGTTTATGCATATCTATTAACACCACAGCACAACCAGCTCATTGTAGCTTGCATCACAGCTAATGCCCAACAATAAAATATAATCAATAATTGATTAAGCTTTGATTTGCATATTAGTTTATGCATGAATATTAATTGAAAGTTCATTGACATGCCAATACTAACGAGTTAATGTTGGCGATTAAATTTTCAAAAAAGATTGTTGTTGCTAATTGTTGTATGTGGTAGTGTAGGTATAAATCAAACACTGACTAATCGATTTTAATTGCAATTTCATAGATAAATAAATATAAATGTTTATTTATTTAAAATAAATAAGCAATTTAAATGCAGCTGCAATTAAAGGTTATGACGCTTTTTATTAAAGCTTAACAAATCCACATAAAAGCTCTTGCGCTCATGTATGCCAAACTATTTATATTAATTTACTTATTTGCATTAATAAATTTGCTAGTTAGAAGAGATAAATATCGAACAGCAATTATTATATAAATATGTACCTAGATATACATACATATGGGTCATTCCATGCCAAATCGACAAATTTTTTAGCTGACCCCCTAATTTGCTAACTTTTTCTACCCCCCGAAAGACATTTTTCAGAACTTTTAAAAATTTTTTTTCTCAAATCAAAGAAAGTTATGAACTTTTAAAAAAAATTTTTTTTTAATGCTGCAGCTTTTTCAAAAATCGATCAGTTCTTTTTTATTTTTGTTTTTAAAGGTAGTTTTCGGAAAAAAAATAAAAAAATTTTTAAAAGCCCAGATATGTATATACATTTTTTTTTCTTTTTCGAAAAAAAGTCCGACCCTTTTTTTATTTTTTATAAAATTTTTTTTTTAAACTCCAACTAATTCTGCAATAAGACCCTCTAATAACAAGAAGTACTTCTATTTTTTTTTTATTGAAACATTTTTTTTTTTAAACTTGGCTCATTTATACACAATCTCTTCTATTTTCTTTTTTGATTGAAAAAAAATTGTTCAACTTTGGCTCATTTTCTATATCTTTTAAATGAAATTTTTTTTTTTTTTGTTTTCAATAAAAAAAAATACAAGCGATTGTCGGCGCATCTTGTTATTAGCGGGGCTTATTCCAGAATTAGTTTGAGTTAAAAAAATAAAATAAAAAAAAAAAAATAAAAAAATAATAAAAAGGTCGGACTTTTTTTCGAAAAAAAGATTATATATCTGGTCTTTTAAAAATTTTTTTTTCCGAAAACTACATTTAAAAACAAAAATTAAAAAAAAGGATCCCAAACGGTCGATTTTTGAAAAAGTTACAGCATTTTAAAAGGAAAAACTTTTTTTTTTTAAGTTAATAACTTTTTTTTTTTTGGGAAAAAAATTTAAAAAATTCTGAAAAATGTCTTTCGGGGGTATATAAACATATTTAGCTGCTCTATAATGTGTTTTGTGTGCATTTCATTAATTTCTATTTGTTCTGTTTTTCCAGTTCATTGCACTAAGCTCGTGCCAGTGTACAATTCCCTTATCACTTAACAATAATTAACAACAATTTATCAATAACAGAATATGTTTTATTTAATCAGTTGTGTGTTATTATTTTGTTTTTTTTTTTTTTTGTTTCAAAAATTATGAAATGCAGTAACAGTGAAATCATTGACCGATATAAGTCACAGCTTGGGGGCATGTTTGTACGGGAGATTGATGAATCAAGCAGAAAAAAGGTCTTAATTAAGGTAAGAGGGTGTAACGAAAAAATAGGGATGGGCTCATGAACTTTAAAGTGAAATTCATATCAAAATTTAACCATTTCAACAATATCAAATCAGTTATGGGGTCTTATAGGGCAATGGCTAAGTCCATTTCCTGGTGTATGTATACAAATTCACTAATATAAGTTTTACTATCACTTCTTTGCAAAATTTTAATATGTTATGTTTATGGCAATAAAAAACCGAACATTTACCCAATCGCTTTCCATATCTTTCACAAATTTCATAATTTTGTGCAATTAATTTTTATGACAAATTTTTAATTGCAATTTTAAGCTCAGTTCCTTATATAAGCTACACACTCTATTTTTTTTTTTCCTTTTTTGCGACACAAATCACCAAATTGCATTTTGCTGTTAATTAGCCTTTAGCCACCCGTGGTGCTTCGACACATTTCAATGCTGCTAATTTAACTTTTTGTGCAAATGATTACTTCACCACAATTTCTGACTAAAAGCTAAAACTTCAACTGTAATAAAAGTTATTTGTTTAGTATGCGGTTGTGCATAAATGTGTGACTATGTATGTGTGTATGTTGGTCTGCATCAACCTATAACTTGCAGCCCTCCTTTCAATAAAAACCAATTTCCTCAAATATTCAACCATTTTTATGGTGACAAAAATCTTTTGTGATTTTTTGATTTGTGCTGCATGCCAACGTGCAACACTTCTTCTTAGCTCAAGCAAATAGCTTCTTCCCTGTAGGACTGGAAAAGACTTGGAAACCCTGAAAAAATGTGGGAACTTACATATCTCCAAAGCTGTAGATTTTATTTTATTTCAATTTTTTTTTGTGTTTATATTATTTTATTTTATTTTTTTTTAGTAATTTTGGTTTTTTTAATTTTTTTAATTTTGTTTATTTTATTTTTTGTTATTTTTATTTCTTTAATTTGTTGTACATATTTAAATTTACTTCCTTTTGTTTTTGTTTTTACTATATTATATTTAATTTTTTTTTTGTTTTTTTTTTTTGTTTTTTACTATATTATATTTTTTTTTTAAATTTTTTTATTTTATATAAATATGTTTTATTTTATTTTGCTTTTGTTTTTTATTTTAATTTTTCAATTTTATTTTTTTTTTTTTCCTCATTTTGTTATATTTTTATCACACCATAGATCGTACTAATGGTTTTATTCTATTTTATTTTATTTTAATTTTTGTTATTTTTATCCCTTTTTTTACGCATTTAAATTTATTTCGTTTCGATTTTCTTTTATACTATATTATATTTAATTTTTTATTTTTTTTAATTTTTATTTAATTTTTTTTTTTTTTTTTGCTTTTTTTTTGTTTTTTACTATATTATATTTTATTTTTTTATTTTTATTTTATATAAATATCTTTTATTTTATTTTATTTTGCTTTTGTTTTTTATTTTTTTTTTTTTTCATTTTTTTTTTTCTTAATTAATCGTCCTAATGGTTTTACTCTATTATTTTATTTTATTGTTTGTTATTTTTATATCTTTAATTTTTTTTTACATATTTAAATTTATTTCGTTTTGTTTTTGTTTTACTGTATTATATTTATTTTTTTTATTCTTTTTTTTACTTTTTTATTTTATTTTTTAAGTTTTTTTATTTTATTTTATATAAATATATTTTGCTTTTTTTTTTATTTAAATTTTTTTTTTTTTTTGTTTCATTTTATTTTTCTTAATTTTGTTATATTTTTTTATCACTCAATAGATCGTACTAATGGTCACGGTGTAATAAGGCCTTATAATAATAATAATAATAATTTTTATTTTTTTTAATTTTTTTTTTCTTTTTCTATATGATTATATATTTGGATTGATTTCATTTTATTTTATTAGTTTTTTACCTTTTCTAATTTTTATATTTTATATTTTTTTTTATTTTATATAATTTTGTTTTATTTGATTTTGTTTTTTGTTTTTATTTTCATTTTTTTCTATTTTACTTTTATTTTATATAACTTTATTTTATTTTGTTTTGGTTTTTTATTTTATTTATTTATTTTTCTATTTTTTTTTTTATTTTTTTTATTTTATATAATTTTATTTTATTTAATAATATTTTGCTTTATTTCATTTTGTTTTTTATTTATTTTATTTATTTTCTTTTTCTCTATAAATATTTTTATATATTATTTTATTTGTTTTATTTTTTATATAATTTTATATTATATGATTTTGTTGTATTTTTTATTTGTTTTTTTTTTTCTTAGGTTCTTTATTTAATTTTTTTTTTCTATTTTATTTAATTGTATTTTATTTTATTTTACTTAATTATATTTTTTATTTTTATTTTATTGTATATAGTTTTGATTTTTTTTTTTTGTTTTTTATTTTGTTTGTTTTTTTTTTGTTTATTTTTTTTTTTATGTTATTTTATTTTATATGGTTTTATTTTATTTATTTTCATTTTATTTAATTTAAATTACATACAAAGTTTTTTCAAAGTATACTTTATCAAAGTGTTACTGTCGGTCATGTATCAAACTTATATAATAGTGGGGTAAATTGTTGGCATTCAGGTGTAACTTCATCTAATCCCTATACCATATATCATCACTTAGGACTAAAGTACAATAAGCGCAGGCTCAACTCATTTTAAAATCATCGCTTAATACTGCACCACACACATACATACACACATGCCTATTTGAATAAAATCTCCAATTTAATCCAACTTTAAACTAAACATTATCTCTACATGGTTTTGTACTCAAGAAACGTGCATGTTTTTATAGCTTACTTGCAAAGCATCGCCTTCTCTTCGCCGTTTGCCACTTAGAGAAGAGTTTGAATTCATTCAAGAGTTTAGTAGAAGCTCGTCGTAAAACTTTTGGCTTTGACGTAATTTCGCTTCAAGCATTCATGCAACACATATGAAGCGTATTTAAGTTAGATCCTTGCTAAAGGTTATTTGCCTGCTGAATTATGTTTGGTATTTGTGCAAGAGTGTTAGTAATTGCGGCAATGCAGTGGCACGTACAAAAAGCTTATATTAATACCTATGGATGTGAGCTTAAACGCACAGTCATACGCACAAACATGCCAATCGTGCGAGCAAAATTATTTGCAATAACTGTGGTAACATGCGAAACAAAAACAAAAACCGTAACAATAGCATCAACAAGAACAACAACAACGCTCTAGGAGTATTTGTAAGAATCACACTAAGCTTCTGGAAAATGTGAAATTCAAAACATGCGCGTCACGTCGCCAAAAGTTTTGTCAAATGCACACCACACCGCAACGGAATCAAACCAAAATGTGAAATACGAAAGGCTTATAAATCTGACACCCGCTTCTGTGATACAAAAGTACAAGTTTTAACGTTTCACACGCACACTAATGCGTGGTGATGAGACTTCACTGCTAAGAAGTAACGAATTTTCTGCCTAACCTCAAACTCTTTCGAAAAGGATCAACCTATGTCAGTAAAAATGCAAGTTTAACCAGAATACCCAGAGTGCTCAGAGCTAGCTAACTAGATGGTTTGGGTTATGTTCTAGTTGTGGAGTAGTTTACAACTAGTTGGCTCGACTGCAGGGTTATAACGTATAAAAATCACATTCGGTATGGGTAAAATGCAAAGCTAAAAACCTATTAGGATAAAAGGTAAAGCTGTACAACGCGCCGCGCAGCGAGGATGCCCATGTTGCATGTCGAAAGGATTTCAATAGCTATACAAAAAATAACAACAACACCCTCACTTTTGCAACTTAAATGCCACTCTGTGGTTCTCTGTGCTGTGCTATTCAATCAATCAGAAGTCTAAGCATACAGTGAGTCAGGGTCAAAATGAGACGGTTCGTTTTTTAAACTTTGATATCACGATTTTGCGATGCGATTTAGTGATCCCGTGATGTGGTAAAGATTATATATGATGTGATATGAAGATGTGATGGGGAAGCTAGCAACTTGACTTGATAATTGAATTGATAGGCACGGATTGGAGAAAGAGATATTAATTTATGTGATTTGATGTGATTATTTACGGAAAGCGATATTTGATATCATATTGTTTTCCAGATCATATATAATCAAAAAATCATATTATGATTCAGAGAATTGGTATAATTGGAACAAGTGTTTACGTTAAACAAATACGATAATTTAAATTTTATGTCATGTGACATAATTTTAAAGCCACAACATGTAGAGGAAGTGATATAATTTTGATCACCTGACGTTCGTCAGTTGATGATCATCTTATATGATTGTTAAGGAAGTGATATAATTTTGATCACACGAGGTTTTTTGCATACTGACCATACTGTGACTTACAAGGAAAATCATGTTATATATTATATATATCATATTATTTTCCAGATCATATCGTCCCCTTTTTGCGTTTTTATCGTAAACGCCAAAATCCAAATTTTACAGGAGAGCATTTTTAAAATTTTTTTTTTATTTTTTATCATTTATGAATTGGTGGATACGATAAAAAAGATAGCCATTTTTTGACATAACTGTAAGGATTTCAGCTATAATTTTTTTCCAGATGATGCGCTAAGGGATGATGAACAAATTTGCATCAAAAAGTAAATTTCGAAAAAATGGTGATTACGATAAAAACGCAAAAAGGGGACGATATATAATCAAAAAATCATATTATGATTCAGAGAATTGGTATAATTGGAACAAGTGTTTACGTTAAACAAATACGATAATTTAAATTTTATGTCATGTGACATAATTTTAAAGCCACAACATGTAGAGGAAGTGATATAATTTTGATCACCTGACGTTCGTCAGTTGATGATCATCTTATATGATTGATAAGGAAGTGATATAATTTTGATCACACGAGGTTTTTTGCATACTGACCATACTGTGACTTACAAGGAAAATCATGTGATTATCGGCGCATGATATCTTATCAGATTACGTGTTTTGGTTTGCTTTTATTAATTAGAATTTTAGATTATTGCGATTGTTTAAATTTTTTGTGATATGATATGATTATTCACGGAATTCGATATTTGATATTATATTGTGGCGTTTTAGATATGATGTGATGTTCCACATCACAACGTGATTTTGATTTACCATTAATTGGAGCATGTTTTTTACATTAAACAAATGCGACAATTAAAATTTTATGTCATGTGACATAATTGTAAAGCCCTAACATGTAGAGGAAGTGATATAATTTTGATCACATGATGTTCGTCAGTTGATGATCATCTTATATAATTGATAAGGAAGTGATATATATTTGATCACGCGAGGTTTTGTACTTGCGGACCATAATGTGACTTATAAGGAAAATCATGTGATTATCGGCGCATGATATCTTATCAGATTACGTGTTTTAGTTTGCTTTTATTAATTAGAATTTTAAATTATTGCAATTGTTTGAATATGATGTTCACACGATGTTTGCAATGTGATGCGACGTAATTTGATTTTTCCAGACTAAACGACGCCACTGGATGATGTAATTTTCATACGGTATCATGAGAAGGAAGGGCTATAATTTTGGTCACATGTGATTTGACGTATAAAATTCGCACCAGCGAGTGGGTAAAATTCCACTTCCATTCGTATATTAAATAAATTAAACGATATGATGTGGAATCAGAGGAACACTTTTTTTCTTTGAAATTTAAAAGTTACATTCAGTTTTACTTATCTATTACGCGATAGTTCTTAAAGTAATGTGCTTTTCTCTGACATGATATGATTATTTTATATAATTGCGATGTGATATTATTTATCAACATACCATATGAGAAAAGAAAAAATCTTTACTATAAATAGTATCCGCCTGTGAGTCACTGTGCATAGTAGGACCAGAATATGCCCAACTTATTTCGTTATTCGTGTACTAATGCCTTTTCTTCTTCTTTTTCTATTTCTTAATGTTTGGTGTTGCTGCACTGTCACTTTGGCTTGGCGTTTTGATCCGCCTGTGCTGTGTTGCTCTGCTGCCTATGTTATGTGAAAAATCCCACTACACAGAGGTTTACTTTTGCAGAATTTTGTCGAAAATTTAGATACCAGTGACAGCTAGAAGAACAAGAACAATTTTTGTACATTTTAGACGCATCTTGCTTGAATAAAACTCGTACAAGCTGGAGCGTTAAAGTTGCTGCAATAAAAGTTGTGTCAGTAGTTGATGTTGTTGCTATTGTTGCTGCTATGTTTTGTATGTTGCACGTTAATGCACACAAATTGCAAACGAACATTTGGTGTTGGGAATAAATTTGCTTAAGCCACAAATGTTTGCGCAAACAGTTTAGCATAAATCAATGTTACGCATAGAGCCCCAACTCAATTGATGGGATTAGGAAGAGGGATAGAGTGTGGTGGGCTTGGAAGGGAAGGCAAGGGCAAATAAATGTTGAAGCTTGCAGCATTTTGATGCAGGCAATTTGAAAGTTTTCATTTAAATTGTCACAGGTTTGTATTGCCAAATATTGATGGTAAATGATTTGAGTTTGTTTAGAAGCCAATTTTCTAATGTATAGAAACCCGTCGAAGTGTTGCAAGAGATTTTCTGCTGCAAAAGGCGTGTTTGTAAACTTTTCTGAGTAATATTGATTTGAAAGGAATTTTACTAATTATTTTAAGATTTTCTTTTTCTAACTTGGTCACCTGCAATTCGGTAAACTAAATATATTATCGAAGTAGATCACACGTCTGTCATCTGCATAGTTTCCCTAAAACAAACTCATGCCGACTCACTCCATTTCTTACCTTTTTTAACGATTTATCGCACTTCAGCGCTTTTTCGTACCAAATCAATTCTAATGAAAAGTGCCAAGAATCATTTATAATTCAAACTCGTTCAAGCAAACAAAATCATTTAAATCTGAGCTTCAAATCAGAATATTTCTTGTGAATTTCTTATATAAAATTACACGTAAGTAAGCGTTTACACCGCGACCACAATTCACTACAGCTGCGAGTCATTTAAAACTGATACTCCCAAGCGCATACACAGTAGGGTGGGTTGAAAGTCTCATTTTTTATTTAAGCATGGGACTATGTCATATCGTGCTACAGAAGCGTACATCACTTTATTTCACATGCTGCCTAATACAAAAAACATCGAATGATAAAAAATAACTAAGGGCCTCATTATGTATGACGAACGATAGCTCAGACGAACGATTCGTCTGCTCACAATATCGACTACTTTTAATTTTTGTTTTTTTATGTTAAAGAAAATTCGAAAATATTAAAAAAAATGTTTGGGTCTTGCCACTTGAGGTGGTTCACAGGGTTGCCATCTATCTCATTTTTTATTAATATTGAGCAAGATATGCCAATATGGGTATCAAATGATAGGTATTTTCGACCGTATTCCAAATATGTAAATATCAAACAGGGTTGCCACCTAGCGTTGCCACCTTACCGCATATTATATATTTTTATGGATATCTCGGGAACCGCTTGACCAATGTGGATAAAGTTTGGCATTATAAGTAGTGGGATTTTCATTCTAAGAATATATGCGTGGGTGTTGCCACTTGGGGCGGTTCACATGGTTGCCACCTAACTCCATTCTTTTAAATATTGAGCAAGATGTGTCAATATGGGTATCAAATGAAAGGTATTTTCGACGGTATTCCAAATATGTAAATCTCAAACAGGGTTGCCACCTTGGGTTGGGTGTGGATAAAATTTGGCATTATAGATAGTATGATTCATTCTATGATTATATGCGTGGGTGTTGCCACTTGGGGCGGTTCACATGGTTGCCACCTATCTCAAGTTTTTTAAATATTGAGCAAGATATGCCAATATGGGTATCAAATGAAAAGTATTTTCGACTGTATTCCAAATATGTAAATCTCAAACAGGGTTGCCACCTAGGGTTGCCACCTAACCGCATTTTAATTATTTTTATTAATATCTCGGGAACCGCTTGACCGATGTGGATAAAGTTTGGCGTTATAGATAGTATGAATCATTCTAAGATTATATATGTGGGTCTTGCCACTTGAGGTGGTTCACAGGGTTGCCACCTATTTCAATTTTTTTAAATATTGAGCAAGATATGCTAATATGGGTATCATGTGAAAGGTATTTTCGACCGTATTCCAAATACGTAAATCTCAAGCAGGGTTGTCACCTAGGGTTGCCACCTAACCGCATTTTTATACCTGTCATGAACATGAAATGGTATTATAACTTTGGTCCGATGTTTGTAAATATGAGAAGAAGAAGAGATAGACCCATCAATAAGTATACCGAAATGATCAGGATGACGAGATGAGTTGATTTAGCCATGTCCGTCTGTCCGTCTGTCTGTCTGTTTAAACGCAAACTAGTCCCTCAGTTTTTGAGATATTTGACTGAAATTTGGTATGCGGCCACCATTTTCCAATATAGGAATCATTTGTCGGAACCAGCAAGATCGGACCAATATAACATATAGCTCCCATACAACCGATTATTCCGATAAACGGATTTTGGGCTATAACTCCTGTAATTAAACACGAAAGAACGTGAAATTTTATAAGTGTTGCTATTTTTATATGTGAAATATCGATGCTGAAAATCATAGAGATGGGAGAAATATTTCAGATAGCTCCCATACAATCGATTATTCCGATAAACGGATTTTGGCTATAACTCCTGTAATTAAACACTTAGGAACGTGAAATTTTGTAAGTATTGCTATTTTTATATGTGAAATATCGATGTCGAAACTCATAGAGATGGGATAAATATTTCACATAGCTCCCATACAATCGATTATTCCGATAAACGGATTTTGGGCTATAACTCCTGTAATTAAACACGTAGGAACGTGAAATTTTGGACGTATTGCTATTTTTATATGTGAAATATCGATGTTGAAAATCATTGAAATGGGATAAATATTTCACATAGCCCCCATACAATCGATTGTTCCGATAAACGGATTTTGGTAGATAACTCCTGTAATTATATCGGTAGGAACGTGAAATTTCGTAAATGTTGCTATTTTAGAATGTGAATGTCGATGTTAAAAATCAATGAGATTGGACCAATATAACACATCGTCCCCATATAATCGATAGCTCCGATAATTTCGGTATGAGCTAAAGTTAAATTCACACAGGCTCAGGGGATCAAACAGTGAAAATCGTGACGCTTATTCATGAAAGGTATTTAGCCTTCCGCACAGTCGAAGACAGCTTTCCTTACTTGTTTTTTATTTAAGCATGGGACTATGTCATATCGTGCTACAGAAGCGTACATTACTTTATTTCACATGCTGCCTAATACAAAAACATCGATGATAAAAAGTAACTAACTTATGTAACTTATGTATGACGTACGATACCTCAGACGAACGATTCGTCTGCTCACAATATCGGCTACCCAAAAAAAAAATTTTTTAATTTTTGTTTTTTTATGTCAAAGAAAATTCGAAAATATTAAAAAAAAAATTGAAAATGATAGATAATGCGATGGCTAGGCGATTTTGTGAGCTATCGTTCGTCATTCATAATGAGGCCCTAAATCCAAATTTCAACGGCAAAACATCATTCTTCTGATGCGATATTATGCCATCAAAAAATCACAATGTTTATTTTTTCATCATACAAATTGATATGACGTGGAATTTTAACCACTAGATGATGCGAATGTTATATTTTAAAATATAAAATCACATCGCATCAAATAAAAAATATCATGTGATCAAAATTTGTGATATGAAATTAACCTCGCATTATAGTTAGATATAAAATTTAAATCATCGCATGATATGAAAGTTTTAAATAATACTAAGATATCATGTCTTTTGGTGGCATCGAATAGAAAATACGCATTATTTAGCATTTGAAGTGGCTCACACGATTGAATACCTACTGAACTTTAATAAAATATAAAAGACTAAAATAGTTAGAAGATATAATAAGATATATCATTTCGAGTGGTCACCTTTTTTTTCAAGTGATCACCTAAAAAGGTGAGTAAAATTAAATTTTTGAAGTTAACTGAAGTTTTGATTGAGAGTAAAATTTGAGAAAATGGATGACATTGAAACGGAAGTTATGGCACGGAAATAGAAATTGTAGCCGATTTTCAGACGTAGGCGTATTTCTTAAAAAAAAATGTATAAAATTTAGCATTATAGATAGTATGATTCATTCTATGATTATGTGCGTGGGTGTTGCCACTTGGAGCGGTTCACAGGGTTGCCATCTATCTCATTTTTTTTAAATATTGAGCAAGATATGCCAATATGGGTATCAAATGAAAAGTATTTTCGACTGTATTCCAAATATTTAAATCTCAAACAGGGTTGCCACCTAGGGTTGCCACCTAACCGCATTTTAATTATTTTTATTGATATCTCGGGAACCGCTTGACCGATGTGGATAAAGTTTGGCATTATAGATAGTATGAATCATTCTAAGATTATATGTGTGGGTCTTGCCACTTGAGGTGGTTCACATGGTTGCCAAATATCTAAATTATTTTTTTTAAATATTAAGCAAGATATGCCAATATGTGTATCAAATGAAAGGTATTTTCGACTGTATTCCAAAAAACCGCACTTTATTTATTTTTCTCTATATATCTCGGGAACCGTTCGACCGATTTGGATAAAGTGTCGCATTGTAGATAATATGATTCACTCTAAGATTATATGCGTGGGCGTTTCCATTTGAGGCTGTTCACAGGGTTGCCACCCATCTCAATTTTTTTTTAAATATTGAGCAATATATGCCAATATGGGTATCAAATGAAAGGTATTTTCGGTCGCATTTCAAATATGACAATTTCTAGCAGGGTTGCCAGCTAGCCCCAAACCGTATTTTATTTACTTTTCCTTATATCTCGGGAACCGCTTTGCCGTTTTGTATTAAATTTGGCATTATTAGTAGTATGATTCATTCTAAGACTATATACATGGCGGTTGCCTCTTGGGGTGGTTCAAATGGTTGCCACCTATCTGTTTTTTTAATATTGAGCAAGCTATACCTATATGGGTATCAAGTGAAAGGTATTTGCGACCGTGTTCCAATTATTTAAATTTCAAGCAGGCTTGTCACCTAGTCTTCCTATCTTTCTTCGTACAACTATCTTTCCTATCTCCCTCCCTTTTGCTCTTCATTGCCCTCTTACCTTCTACCACGCCCCTCTTCCTCTATATCCCATTCGTTTTGGTCCCTGTTACTTTAGGCCTATTTCTACCTATGTACCAAATTTTAAGGAATTTTCGAATGGATTGTTTCCCTGGTCCACTTCCCGGAAGTAAGATATTGTGAGTCTAAACCATTCTCGAATACATCTTATTCATATTTAATTATTTCTGAACTTAAGAAGTTAACTTCTTTCACGCGGTATTTTTTTGTTTGATACAAAATTTTTAGCTCACCCTAATGCTCACCCATAACACTAGTATACCTATTTACATATCTTTTCTGATTATCGCGGCTTTTCAACGGGTTTACTCAGTTGTCAGTTTGCTGTTTCATATGCTAATCAGAGCTGTCGTGATTCCTTTTTGAAATTGCACTTTTTCTTATCATTTTGTGATTTCATTTATTTATTTCGTTTCCAATTTTCGTTTACCTTATATCCGCCTAGATAGAATTTACATATTTTAACAAACCAAAAATAATGCGGAAGTTAGAAAAGTAAAGCATAAAAGCAAAAAAAAAAAACTTCATTTCACAATAATTCGCTGTCAAATTTGGCAATCCTTGATTGAGTGGCATAAGCAAAAAAGGATTTAATAAATAAGCTTTTATGCTCGGCGAAAGCCTAAAATGTTAAGTGCAGGAAATGTACGAATAAAATTATTAAATGCAATTTACTTTGCCTTTTCTTATTGAAATTGCGGATTTGAGCGGAAGCAGTTGTGAAATATTTTTTTTTTCTTTGTGTTAAAGATTTTATTCTCAGGTTGCCGATAAAATTGGAATTTTATGAGAAATAACAGAAACAAAAAAAAAAAAAGAGTACATTTGAAAACTCACAGTGAGAATCCAACTTCTAAGCTGGATTTTCATAAATTAATGTAAAGTAAATAAATTGGATTATGGGGAAAAGAAGATTCTTCTGATCTTAAGATGCCAAATTTGTGGCCCCTTTAAAGCAGAAAAAAGTTGAAAATATACCCCGCATGCTTATGATATGTTGAAGGAAATAAAGCTCACAGACGTCATTTTTAAATTTTTTCGGAAATAAAGACCAAGGGCGTTATTTTTATGGCTGTTATTTCACTGCACCAAAGTTGACTGTCTTCACAAATCAAACGAACGCATAATAATTACGCGCCTAATTAGTGGCAAAACTGCCACAAAAGCCACCAAAGCCTCGCACAGCTAAAATCGAAATAAATAAATATCGATTAGCAATGTGAATAACTTAATGACGAAACTTTTCAAATAACGTGTTACCAAAACAATTAAAAGTACCAATACCACCATCAAGCGAATCATTCAACATTCAAGTACTGTGAAAATCTATTTCAGCTGGAAGAAATGGGTGGCAAGTGAAATTATTCATGGTACTCGAAACACAAATTGGTATTGCCGCAGCTTCGTTGCAGGCAGAGGAACGTGAAATATGTGCGGAATGTGGAATGCTACCGAAAAGCTACTCAAGCTAAAGTCGTGCGCTAGGAACAATTTCGAATATACCTTCAGCAATTAAACTTTTGACTAAGGCAAGACAAAAGTTTCTACACAGCACCAGTCATAAGGTGATTGCAGCAAGAAAGAAGGAGCAGCGTACGTGTGGGTGTGGACGACAATACTTAAAAAAAAAAAAAACAAATTGTAAATTGTAATTAGTCTAATATGACCTAAAAAGTAAAGGAAATTCACAATTGGTGGGTGTGGGAAAAGAAATGTCTCAGTCCTGAATGCCAATCAAGGAAATTTTTTAGAAAATCCAATGAGCTCCCTAACTGAATGAAGTGGGCGTGGGCATAGTTTGCTTTTTAAATGTATATAAGGTAAGTTGTTGAGGAATGGTGGCGTATTTGGAATAATCGTGGTAATTAAAGATTATAGGAATTGTAGTATATATAGATATAGTTCGATGTAGGCTTTGATGAGGCAATCGTGTTCCTTTGTGAAGTTTTTTTTGTATCTATGAATATGAGGATATGATTGGAATGTGTACTGATTAATTGGAAATTGGAATATGCCTAAAGATATGTAAAACGTTATTGATTTAAAGGGTTTCCACCTATCTCGATTTGTTTTTTAAGTTAACTTCTTAGGCGACGATATGAAGTTTTGATTGAGAGTAAAATTTGAGAAAATTGCTGATGATGCAACGGAAATTATGCAACGGAAATAGAAATTGTAGCCTACTTTTAGGCATAGCCGCCGATTTCACCATGATTTTTTGCTGTGCAAATCAAATAGGAGGTGTAATTCTAGAATCTAGCTAACATTGCACAAATTGTAATAGTTAGGCCGAGCAGAATTCATGGGTGTTGCCACTTGGGGCGGCTTGCAGGGTTGCCACCTATCCGCGTTTTTAAGTATAAAGCTATATATGGTAAGATGGGTATTTAACGAAAGGTATTTTTGGCCCCTTTCCAAATATGATAGTTTCAAGCAGGGTTGCCACCTAACCGCAATTTATTTATTTTTTCGTATATCGCGGGAACTACTAGACCGATTTGGATAAAATTTAGCATATAGACAATTTGATTAATTATAATACTATATACATGGGTGTTGCCACTTAGGGTGATTTACAGGGTTGCCACCTATCCCCTTTTTTGTAAATATAGAGCTAGATATGCCAATATGGGTATCATATGAAAAGTATTTTCGGCCGTATTCCAAATATGACAAATTCACGCAGGGTTGCCACTTAGGGTTGCCAGCTTACTGCAATTTACAATCCTTTTTACAACTCTCCTTCCTATCTTTCTTCGCTTTCACACTATCTACCTCCCTTCTCTTCATTCCCTTTTTACTTCTACCACTCCCCTCTTCCTCTATATTCCATTCGTATTGGCCCCTGTAAATTTACGCATAATTCTACCCACGTACCGAATTAATCGTTTCCCTGGTCCACTTCCCGGCAGTAAGAAATTGTTGATCTAAACTATTATCGAATACACCTTATTCATATTTCGTTATTACTGAATTTAAGAAGTTAACTTCTTTCACGTGTACTGGCTACACGCAGTTTCTTTTTAGTATTAATGAATATAGTTATGTCAATATGGAAAAAATAGTATTTTCAGCCGTATACCAACGACGTTATTTTCAAGACGGATTGCATTTTATTATTTACTTTCTAAATCGAGTTCTATCTCGGGAACGGCTAAAGCGATTTGAATCAAATTTGTCACATAGATGGTAGACTAGATGGTAAGACTTTCTGCTTGGATGTCGCCTTTCTGTCTCAATTTATTTTAAAGATATTTTCAAGCAGCGGTGTCACCTGTGATCGCCACCTAACGGCATTTTTATCTATGCACCGATTTCGGTAAAATTTGGTACCTAGATAGCAAGGACTGAGCCAAAACCGAAACAGTAACCGTAACCGATTAAAACCGATTCATTTTTCAAAACTGGACCCGAAACCATAACCGTAACCGATTAAAACCGAAACCGAAACAGTAACCGTAACCGATTAAAACCGATTCATTTTTCAAAACTGGAGCCGAAACCATAACCGTAACCGATTAAAACCGAAACCGAACTTGAACCCATAACCGATTAAGACCGATTCATTTTTCAAAACTGAAACCGAAACCGTAACCGTTAGTTTGATCTGAACAAGAACAAAACCGAAACCGTTTCAAAGGCCGGAACCGGTTCCAAACGATTTTGATTTTTTTTAATATCTCTCTTCTTTTAGCGGGCACATAGGTACCCTGTAAACTTTCATGGAAGATTGTCGAGCAAGGTTACAAAAGACACGTTTTGAACTCAGTATATACATATATGCAAGAGGAATTTTGACTAAATGAAGCGATCGAAAAAAATGGATTAGATCCGATAAAGAAAGTTCAGGCTTGTCTCAGAAAGCACCACTCATATTAATGTTTTTGAAGATTTATACATTTCATTTAGCTTCCATTCTAATATTTTTAATCGGTTTCGGACCTTGGTAGATACTGTACTAGATTCAAAAAATACAGGTATCAAACGAATGGTATTTCACGTCGCGTTTCAAAACAAATATGATTAGGTAGGGTTAGTTCAATAGTAATTCACTCACGTAGTTTTTTGTGATTCTAGGAACATAGTTTTTGTAGAAAGTATAATGTATTTGTTGTATGGCTCAGTAGGTTGAAATCCCTGGCTACCCCTGATTTGCATGTTTTTATTGGAAAGGCTTTTATTTGGCAATGAAGGCACAAACGCACTTTCTCACTTGCGCGCCTGAATTGACGCAAATGTGAACAAGTCGCGATTGTGCCGTAATCATTATCATCACTGACATTATCTAAGCGGTTACTAGTAATAATAGTAGACATCTAAGTCACCATCAAACCCAAATAGGGGCAAACTTACTTATTTATGCACGAGCGCCTACCTGCATATTGTCAAGTTGCAAAGTTAGTTTGGTTACAGACCAACTTTTCTTGCTACGAGTTTAGTTGCCACCGACATTACAAACCCGCGCCTAAGTTTACTACTGTCAACCTTTATGTAAGTATTCTAATTTGTTGTTGTTGTAGTTTTTGTTTCTTTTTTGTAATGGTTTGACTGTTGTTCAGCATATTTAATTAGCTTCTCAAGAAATCAATATTAATATTTTCTACGTGGCCTAATGGGAACTGGGTTGCGTGATAAATAAAACAGCAACAACAACAGACATATACAGACCTAATTAAAAAACTTAGTGAGGCTAAAGTAGGAGCTGAGAGGCTAAGTTGCGTAGGCTTTCGTTAACGTTCAAAAAGGAAATTAGATTTGATTGTTGAATTTTGCATAATCGTTGAATTGTTGGAGTGAAGGAAGTAAAAGTTTTCAATGAGTTGAAAGTTTTGTTTCGAAGACGTGGTGGTGAAGTGTCGATTGGAAATTTAGAGGTCGTTGATGGAACTATGTGTGTAAAAGTTGCCTACAGGCAAGCTAATTTTAGAAGTTAACTTCTTAGGCGACGATTCAATTTGTTACCCATATTGGCATATCTTGCTCAATATTTAAAAAAACAATCGAGGAAGATGTCAAACTGACCCAAATGGCAACACCCATGTATCCAAATCGGTCAAGCAGTTCCCGAGATATACAAAAATAAAAATAAATAAATTGCGGTTAGGTGGCAACCCTTAGTGGCAACCCTGCGTGAAATTATCTTATTTGGAATACCGCCGAAAATATCTTTAATTTGATACCCATATTGGCATATCTAGCTCTATATTTAAAAAAAAACATTGGGATAGGTGGCAACCCTGTAAACCATCCTAAGTGGCAACACCATTTATATAATCATAGAATGAATCAAATTGTCTACATATACATATCGTCCCCTTTTTGCGTTTTTATCGTAACCACCATTTTTTCGAAATTTACTTTTTGATGCAAATTGGTTCATCATCCCTTAGCGCATCATCTGGAAAAAAATTATAGCTGAAATCCTTACAGTTATGTCAAAAAATTGCTATCTTTTTTATCGTATCCACCAATTCATAAATGAAAAAATAAAAAAAAAATTAAAAAAATGCTCTCCTGTAAAATTTGGGTTTTGGCGTTTACGATAAAAACGCAAAAAGGGGACGATATGTAAAATTTTATCCAAATGGTTCATGCAGTTCCCTAAATATGCGGAAAAAAAAATAAATTGCGGTTAGCTGGTAACCCTAAGTGGCAACCCTGCGTGAAATTATCTTATTTGGAATACCGCCGAAAATACCTTTAATTTGATACCCATATTGGCATATCTAGCTCTATATTTTAAAAAAAATGGGGATATGTGGCAACCCTGTAAACCGCCCTTAGTGACAACACCCATGTACATAATCTTAGAATGAATTAAATTGTCTACATGCCAAATTTTATCCAAATCAGTCACGCAGTTCCCGAGATATACGAAAAAATAAATTAATTGCGGTTAGGTGGCAACCCCAAGTGGCAACCCTGCTTGAAATTATCTTATTTAGAATACGGTCGAAAATACTTTAAATTTGATACCCACATTGGCATATCTAACTCTATATTTAAAAAAAGAAATGGGATAGCCGCAACCCTGTAAACCACCATAAATGGCAACACCCATGAATTCTGCTCGACCTAACTATTACAAATTGTGCAATATTAGCTAGATCATAGAAGTTCACCTCCTATTTGATTTGCACAGCTAAACATCGTGGTGAAAATCGCCTACGCCTGAAAGTCGACTACAATTTCTATTTCCGTTGCATAATTACCGTTGCATCATCAGTCATTTTCTCAAATTTAACTCTCAATCAAAACTTGCTATCACCGCCTAAGAAGTTCTCCTCAAAAAGCCATTTTCAGTATATTTTTAGGCTTATCTTTTCACATAAGCTTACCAAAAACTTACTTCGACTCACGTTACTTAAGCACTCAAATTTTGACAAAATTATAAAACAAAAAATTATTGCTACAAAAACTAAAAAAAAAAAAACATTTTTTAAATGCACCCATTCCGCAACAGAAAGTTAGCTACTTCATAGTTATTCGCCACATTTTTACTTGAATGACATGCAAAGCGCTTAAGTTTGTTCGCCGTTTCGCTATGCTCAATTCAAAGCGTCGTCATTTTATTTTCCATTTTTACTTTTCATCATACACGACTTGCATAAATAAATTACTTTGCTATCCTAATGTGCCCATCTCATCCATATTACGACGACCATATTTTTGCCTTATTAGTATAATAAGGATGCCTAGAATTGGGACGTAACGAACATAAAAAAAGCTGCGGCAGTCCACGGGGACACATCAACTTGCAACTTCTTGTTCTTATTCATTCGGTTAATAAATAAATTGTGTGACCTAAATAAGTAAGGCAAACAGCAGCGCCGCTCGTTCGTATTAACAAACTGCAGACGGAGCTAACAAAAAAAGATGAAAGCGCCACAAAGTAGAAAATTTAAGAGGTTTGAGGAAAAGTTGCTGGAAATAGCAACAAAAAATGTATACTTTATGCAGCAAAAAGAAATGGGCATGGCAATAAACGGTGACCAAACATACTTTCATGCGGATATTTTGCTCAAACAAACTCACAAAGTAATCACTTGAAGCTGCAGTGAATTTAAACGTTGCTATAAAAACAACAACAACAATGGTATATCTATAAGTCTAAGTTACAATGCCGAAGCTGCTTTTCGCTGGTTTATTTGAGGCGATTTGCCAGCACACGCACACCCACGCACCCACACAATGTTTGTAGTAGGGTCCCATATAAAAAAATTTAATTAAATAAAAATAAAAAATAAAAAAATTATAAAATAAATTAATAAAAATTAAAATAAAAAAAAAAAAATTTAAAAAAATAAGGAAAGCTGTCCTCGGCTGTGCCAAAGGCTATTAACCTTTCATGAATAAGCGTTTTGATTTTCACTGTTCGATCCCCAGTACAGCCTGTGTGAATTTAACTTTAGCTCATACCGAAATTATCGGAACTATCGATTATATGGGGGGATGTGTTATAAGGCTGTCCCCTGATCAAAGAACAAGAAACCAGATTGATCATGTCATGATGTACGACAGACACCGCTCCACCGTTCTGGACGTGCGTACCCCACGCGGTTAAAATATCGACACGGACCATTACCTTGGTGCAGTCAAGATTCGCACACGCCTCTGTGCAGAGAAGAAAGTACGCACAGTAACGGAAGGAAAGTTTGACGTCGAGAAGCGGCGCACGACACAGACAGCTGATAATTTCTCCACTCGACTCTCACACCTGCTAATCTCGAGCTAACCATGTAACCGAGCAATAGAAGCATATCTCTCACTCATTACGAACCGCCGCTGAGGCCACTATAGGGTTTCAGCGAGCCCGCAAGAACAACTGGTAGGACAAAAAGGATGTTGCATACATGGAGATGTTGCGAACGGGCGCAACCCGCAGTGTATGGCAACGCTTTCGTGAGGCAAAGAAGGAAAAGAAGGCCGAAAGGCGTGAGTGTGAGGAGCTTGAGATGCTGGCTGACAGGAATGATGCCCGAAAATTTTATAAAAAAATGCGGCGGATGACGGTAGGTTCTAAGACCGGGGCAAGTTCCTGTAAGGACAATAATGGCGACTTGGTAACCGGACAGACGACGGACATGGCTAAATCAACTTATCTCGTCATCCTGATCATATCGTTATACTTATTGATGGATCCATCTCTTCTTCTTCTCATACTGTCAAACATCAGACCAAAGTTATTCATGAAATGTATAATAGAGAGGAAAAAATTTAATAAAATAAAATGAAATGAAATAAAATAAAATAAAAAATAATTTAGTAAAATTAAAAAAAATAAAGTCAAAAAAGTAAAAAAAAAATAAAATTAAGTCAAAAATAAAATAAAATAAAACAAAATAAAATAAATAAATAAAATAAAAGAAAATAAAATTTAAAAAATAAAATAATATAAAATAAAATGAAAGCAAACAAAATAAAAAATTTAATCAAATTAAATTAAAAAATAAAATAAAATAAATAAAACAAATAAAATAAAATAAAAACAAATCACATAAAGTAAAGTAAAATAAAATACAGTAAAATAAAATTGAATTAAAGAAAATGAAAAAAAATATAAAAATGAATAAAAAAAAATAAAATTAAATTAAAAAATTAATTAATAAAATAAAATAGAATCAAATAAAATATAAAATCAAATAAAAAAATAAAATTAAAAAAAAAGTAAGATTAAAAAAAATAAAATAAAATAAAAGGGAAATTTATTTTAAAAAATTCAATAAATTAAAAAAAATAAATTAAAAGAAAATAAAAAAAAAAATAAAATAAAATAAAACCAAATCAATAAAATAAAAGAAAATATAAAAAAAATAATATAAAATAAAGAAAACAAATAAAACCAAGTAAAATAAGGTAAAAAAAATAAAAAAATAAAAAAAATTAAATAAAATAAAACAAAATACAATAAATTTAATAAAACAATAAATTAAATTAAGAAAAAAAGATAAAAAATAAAATAAATAAAACAAAACCGAATTGCACAAAATAAAATATTAATGTTAAATAAACAAAGTCAAAATTTTTTTAAAACTAATAGGCGAAAATATACTCTTGAAAAAAGGCGGACACGCTGCTACAGAGACGCATAGACAAATATAAATAGTAACAATCACCCCCCAGTTGCTAACCGGCTCAAAAGCAACAGCAATAACAACAACACCAACTCTAAATAACAGCAAACAGCAGCGTATTTTATCCCATTATCCTTCCTCACCCACAGCTGTTCGTAGCAGCTTTTGCGTTGAGTAATTGCTTAGCCGCTGGGTTTTCGGTAGCAAAGTCTACTTATACATATTCGGGTACCAGCACTTTGATGCCACTTTTGTCCCAACAGTAATTGTTTGCCATTGTCATCAATATTTTTTTATATTTATTTCTGCATTTTTTTATTTTTTTATTTTGTACTCTTTTTATCTCTTTAAGAGTTTGCTGCTGGAATTCATATTTTTTTGACGGGCTCGATTGACTTTATTGCTGCACGTTATGGCCTTAATTTGGCCAATTTCAAGCAAACTCAATTCAACTCGTATGAAAGCGAAGCGACTTATATAGATTTATTTCAAATATTTCAGTTATTTATGAAATGAAGTGCCTTGCTGTTTGAGGACACTGGCTTGTACATACTCTCTTTGGTGTTTGGTACTCAACTGACTCTTTATGTTTTCAATAATTTGTCAATTTAGGAACACATAAAGTGGGTTAGCCTGAGAGATCAATATTATTGATTTAATGAGTAAGAGATTTTGGTGGTACTAAAGTTGACGAGATTTTTTTATGATGGCTGTTTCGACGTTCCCATGAAGAATTAACATTCAGCAAATAAGCGGATTCTGTTGAATTTTTCTGCGTTTACAATTTTTATATAAAGTACCTTGGTAACCGAGCTTGCTCGGTGTTTTCGATTTTTACATTTTTTCCAATATTCTTACATACCTACATAAACTTTTCAAAATGAATAAACCGACTAAAGTGGCAAATCCAAGTAGAAAATCTTAGAATGAAGTATATCTAATATCCAACACATTTTTAAGAAATCATGGTTCTTATGCGGCTGAAGGTACTTTGGATTAGATACCCATATTGGCATACCTTGAAAGAATAAGATAGGTCTCAACCCTGTAAACCGCCCTAAGTGGCAACACCCAAGTGGATAGTCTTGAAATCAAGCATTTTATATCCATGCCAAATTTCATCGAAATCGGTCAAGCAGACCAAAATGATCCCAAAACGACCCTAAAGAGACTCCAAAATGACCCAAAACGATATCAAAATCACCCTAAAATGACCTAAACATGGCCCAAAAGGAACCCCAAAATGATCCCAAAATTACCACCAAAATTATACCAACGTGACCATAAAATGGTCCCCAAAAATGATCCCAAAATCATCCCAAATGATCCGAAAATTATCTCAAAATGACCCTAAAGTGATCCCAAAAATGATCCCTTAATGACCCCAAAAAGACCCTTAAATTATCACAAAATGATCCAAAATTGAGCTCAAATTGATCCCAAAATAACTCCAAAATTATACCAAAACTATCGCTAAATGATCCTAAAATAGTCCAAATATAATAACAAAATATGCAAATACAATGTGGTAAAATGGTAACCCTGTTCGGCAACCCTATTTGAAAATATTTTAGCTGGTATGTCGACGAAAATACCTTGCATTTGATACCCATATTGGCATGTCTTTCTGCATTATTTAAAAAAAATTAGATATGTGGCAGCCCTGTAAACCGCCACAAGTGGCAACACCAAAGTTGAGACTCTTAGAAATCGCATACTACCTCTATGCGAAATTTCAGATAAATCCGTCAAGCGGTTCTCGAGATAGTACCGGATATGCTGCTATAAGGAGGCAACCCTAGGTGGCAACCCTACTTGCAAATATTTAAGTTGGCATGCTGCCGAAAATACTTTTCATTTGATACACGTATTGGCTTATTTTACTCAATATTAAAAAAATGAGATAGGTGGCAACCCTGTAATACCCCCGAAGTAGCAACACCCATTCAGAATCAATCATACTATCAATTTCATCCAAATCGGTTAAGCGGTTCTCGAGATAGTATCGGATATACAAATATACTGCGGTAAGGTGGCATCCCTACTTTTAAATATTTTAGTTGGTATGTCGACGAAAATACCCTTCATTTGATACCCCTATTGGCATATCTTGCCCCAGGTTTTAAAAAATTGAGATGAGTGGAAACCCTGTAAACCGCCCCAAGTGGATAGTCTTAGAAATCGGTCAAGCGGTTCCCAAGATAGTCCGGATATACAAATATACAACTTTAGCTCGTTTAAAGTTATAAGATATAAGTTTCCTTATTATTCCAGGAAATGACTTTCGACTCCATGTACTTTAGAGATATACATTCTAAACATTTTTGGCAAATTTACAGTGAACCTGTATGATCTTGTGGGTAGTTTGTGCTTGAATCTTGGAATAGGCAGGTTGTAACAGTTATAGCTTATTTAATAACGATAGAATACTCTATGGATTAATCACAGTTGACCTATATAAACATTCAGGAAAACATATAAATGACGTCTTAATAGGGAAAATAAATCGTAACTTGTGCAGTACTTAGTAATAATAGTTTCAAGCACGCTTCCTATATAGAAGGTTCACAAAAATTGTGTCATTCTTTCACTCCGTAACCAAGTATGAGTAACCAAAATAAACCGTGACACCAGCTGTTGTTTGCAATTATATACTCTCCGCAACTATTTACGGCTTATTTGGCTTGGGATCATGCAGTAAACCATAATTTAATATATAATCTCTTGATGGAACTATGAATTATGATGACTAAGTCATAGCATACATCCACAAACTAATAAATTTTAAAATAATCTACCGAATCTAACTTAATCCCACAGTAAAGCAATACATAACTCCCTAAACGAGAAGCGGCGGAAGTAGCAACAATTGTTCCAAAATTGCTCACATAAACTTGAACAGAAAATATGCTCATCTCGCCGAACATCTTTACGAGCTCACAAGAAAACTGTCCACAAAAAAAAAAAAAGTAAAAAATATAAGTTAAACAACAGCGAGCACATTTCAATGTCATCACACAAAACTACTTTTATGTCTCCAAACCCAAATCAAACTAACTTTGTTGACAAGACAAAGAATCCAACGAAAATGTGATAAAAATCATCAAGAAGGTTATCTAAAAATTTAAAAATGGTAGATGACACAATCTTGGGTAAACACACACACACACTACTTCGGTGGTACTACATAAAAATAAAATGAAAATTTCTTATAACAAACAAACAAGCAAAAAAATAAATAAACTGTTGAAAAAGCAACAACTTGTAGGAGAGAAAATATTTATTGTGGCAACAGGAAGATCAAAAGCAGTGATAAGTTTGTTTGCACAAGTTAAGATGTGCCTGCGCTTAAATAGATTACGGAAATATGTTAATATTCAAAATATTAAACGAAAAGTTGAAACACGCAACCAAAACTTTGAAAACACACAAACAAATAATCGTACACGAGAAATAGATGCAAATGTTGGCTATGAAATCATTGATAAATTAACATTGTTATGTAACTATATATAAAATTTTAACAGTTTGGCTAAAGCAAAAAACAAACTTTTTTAAAGTAATTTACAAGTTAAAATATGCTAAATGGTTTTTTATAATAGGAAGGTGGGGAAAATGGTGTTTGATATGGAGTTCAAAGCGAAGCGGTCTTTAACTTTTTCCGTAAAATCATTAGCTTCCTTCAGAGAATAAGAGAAGTTTTTAGAAAAAAAAATTGATGTATAAATTTCTTAATTTTTTAAATTCGAATCAAAAATCAGAGTTTCTGATTCATATACATATAATCCCATTGGTCTTACATTAGGCCAGGGAAAAGTAGATTTTTCTAGTCGATGACCCTGCAGCGAAACCTCAAACTTGTCAGAAAAATACTAGTATAAAACTATAATTTTCTGGCAGAACTCATACTAGTCAGGAAATATCCATTTCATACTAGTATACAACTAGAATTTTCTGGTAGAACTCATACTAGTCAGGAAATATCCATTTCATACCAGTATACAACTAGTATTTTCTGGCTGAATTCGTACTAGTCAGAAAATATCCATTTCATACCAGTATACAACTAGAATTTTCTGTCTGAATTCATACTAGTCAGGAAATATCCATTTCATACCAGTATGCAACTAGAATTTTCTGGCTGAACCCATACTAGTCAGGAAATATACATTCCATACCAGTATACAACTAGATTTTTCTGGATGAAATTATACCAGTTGAAAAACACAAAATTCATTCGCTTCGTTTTCTTATAATTCATAGATGCTTTTTCGTGATAGGGTAAATACAAATAGTTAGCCGCTGCTTTCTTAAGAATAAAGTCGAGGGATAAAATAAAGGGTAAGCCCGGAAAATTCTGGTTGAAATCATACTAGTCCAGGTTGAATGCTTTTTGAAGTAGTATGGGACTAGTATATTTTATACTAGTCCTTTTTGGACTAGTATGTGGGCTAGTTTGTTTTATGGAAATTATACTAGTCCAGGTTGAACTAGTACGGAACTGGTATTTTACAACTAGTATGAAACTGGTATTTCCTGACTAGTAGATAACTGGTATATTCTGGTCGAAATCTGACAATTGACATCTCGTAGGACATCAACACGTAAAAAATACCAGTTGCTTATATGGAAAAAAGACAGAACACTGACTAGTTGGGCCCGGTGCACCAACTAGTTGTAAAGTAGTTTTCAACTAGTTGCTTTCGCTGCAGGGGACCTCTCGTTGTTTTAAACTTATTAACTGCAATACCTACTACGTACCAGTCTATATATATTCCACCACCAAGATTTCGTCATAGTGTTTCAGAGAAGATAGCATTTGACTCAGCTATCAATATGTAAATACTGTTATATGATGGATTAGGCACTTTAAATAGAAGTTAGCTGACAGAAAATAGCATATCCAATTACAAAATTTATGAGCTTTACCTGACGGTATGAATTCCGAAAAACTTTCTGGAACTTTCACAAACTGTCTTATATGGTTTCTAGAACAGTCTCGTACTATTATCCTGAAGTTGACCAAATTCTGTTAAATTGACAAAATTTTGGTTATTCGAACCAGGGTCGGATCCACAGGGTGAATTTTCAGGTTCAAATTCCCTACTCCTTTCGGGATCATCCACGGAGAGGGGTTTTTCAGTTTCAAACCCCGCCCCTCGGGCAACCAAAAAGTCATATTTTTCACATTTATTTTTTTATACCCATTTATCCTTCGAACCTGACAAGTATAATTCGGTTCAAGAATTAAAAAGAAAAAACAACAACATGTATGTGTGAGTTTAAAACAATTTAAACTGTGTTACAAACAGAGACGAATCCATTGGGGTGGTTTTCAGGTTAAACCCTTAGTAAAAATTACACACAAAAACGTAGAAATTAAGCAAAAAATAGAGTTAAAAATACGCGAAAAATACAGTAAAAATATAGTAAAAATTACACAAAAAATATAGTTAGTCACGTGAAAAAATATAGAGTAAAAATTACACAAAAAATAAAGTAGAAATTAAGCAAAAAATACAGTAAAAAATACGCGAAAAATACAGTAAAATATAGTAAAAATTACACAAAAAATATAGTTAGCCACGCGAAAAAATATAAAGTAAAAATCACACAAAAAATAAAGTAGAAATTAAGCAAAAAATACAGTAAAAAATACGCGAAAAATACAGTAAAATATAGTAAAAATTACACAAAAAATATAGTTAGCCACGCGAAAAAATATAAAATAAAAATTACACAAAAAATAAAGTAGAAATTAAGCAAAAAATACAGTAAAAAATACGCGAAAAATACAGGAAAAATATAGTAAAAATTACACAAAAAATATAGTTAGCCACGCGAAAAAATATAAAGTGAAAATCACACAAAAAATAAAGTAGAAATTAAGCAAAAAAAACAGTAAAAAATACGCGAAAAATACAGGAAAAATATATTAAAAATTACACAAAAAATATAGTTAGTCACGTGAAAAAATATAAAGTAATAACTACACAAAAAATAAAGTTAGTCACGTGAAAAAAATATAAAGTAAAAATACACAAAAAGTATAGTAAAAACTACCAAAAGAATATAGAGTAAAATTTACGCAAAAAATTAAAAAAAATTTACATTGAAAACATAGCAAAAATTACAAAAATAATTAAAAAATATGGTAAAAAATTAGACAAAAAATATAGAAAAACTAACCAAAAATATAGTAAAAAATTTCGTAAAAAAATATAGTAAAAATTACACAGAAAAAAATTTTAGAATTTACACAAAAAATTAAGTAACATTTACATTAAAAATATAGCAAAAATTACACAAAAATTTTGGTAAGAAATACCCAAAAAATACAAGCAAAATTACACAAAAAAGACAGTTGAATTAACACAAAAAATACAGTAAAAATTACTCAAAATAAATAGTAAAAGTTACGCAAAGAATATAGTAAAAAATTACCCAAAAAATATGGTAAAAATGACAAAAAAAATATAGTAAAAATTGCACAAAAAAGACAGTCGAATTAACACAAAAAATACAGTAAAAATTACTCAAAAAAACATAGTAAGTCACGCAAAAAAAATATTGTAGAAAATTACCCAAAAAATAGGTAAAAGTTACCCAAAAAATATAGTAAAAATTACACAAACAAGATAGTAGAATTAACACAAAAAATACACTAAAAATTACTCAAAAAAACATAGTAAAAGTTACGCAAAAAATGTAGTAAAAAATTACCCAAAAAATATGGTAAAAATAACCCAAAAAATATGGTAAAAATTACACAAAAAATATAGTAAAAAATTACCCAAAAATTATTGTATAAATTACACAAAAAAGACAGTCGAATTAACGCAAAAATACAGTAAAAATTACTCAAAAAAACATAGTAAGTTAGTAAAAAATTACCCAAAAATATGGTAAAAATTACACAAAAAATATAGTAAAAAATTACCCAAAAAATATAGTAAAAATTACACAAAAAAGACAGTCGAATTAACACAAAAAATACACTAAAAATTACTCAAAAAACATAGTAAAAGTTACGCAAAAAATGTAGTAAAAAATTACCCAAAAATTATAGTAAAACTTAAGCAAAAAACAGTAAAAATGACTTGAAAAATATACTAAAAATTACACAAAAAATATAGTAAAAATTGCGCAAAAAAATATGGTAAAAATTACGAATAGGAAAAATTACACAAAGATATAGTAAAATTGCCAGCAAACTGCCAACTCATATTTTTGCGTTTACGTAATATACATGCGGGAACGATTTACAAAAGTTATACCTTGAATCTGACATTGCCCATACTACATTAAATGTAGATATATATTTTTTGAAAAAAAAAAAACAAGCATAAAAGGACAGCTTTAAGGAAACTGTGAATGAAAAATGTCCACAAAATTAAAAGAAAAAAATGTTCTGTTAAAATAACAGTTAAACCTAAACAACAACTACAGCATTGAATAAGGAATAATAATTGGCCCTGGTTTTGGTTCAATGACCCCATATTTCGGTTGATATGACCAGCTCCTTTTTCTCTGTGTAGTCTGGGAACACATGAAAGTTGCCGAAAGAGTTGCATAGGTCTACTTAAAAAGTAACAAACAAAGATTACGAACTTTTTTAAGTGCAAATAAAGATTTATTTTTAAGTAAAAAATTGATTAAATAATACAGAAGAATGGTAAGAAAACACTACAAGGAGCGCAGCCGCATGAATATTAAACTTTGTAAATATAATTGAGCAAAAAAATTTGAATAAAAAATCTGAAATAAAAAAAAGCATAGCACCAAAAATGTAATGTAACAGTAGCGTATGTTTGAAGGTCTTCTGTTTTCACTAGCGTTGGGAATGACACAGCAAAGGCAAGTAAATAAAAGAAAAAAAAAGCACAAAATAAACAAATTTCCAAAACGAAAAAAAACGTTAACCATTCAACCCACAATTTCTAACAACAAATAAACCAACCAAGCGACTAACAATTGCTTGTATTGCTACACAGAAAACCCGAAAAAAAAAGAGTCAACTAAATAAATAAACTTTGATGAACAAAAATAAGTCAACATGAAGCAAATGCACAGTGCACAAGCAAGAAATGAACGAATCGGTGCTCCCAAACGACGACAACAACCTCTAAAAGTGTAGTTGCTAAAAATGGTAGCTGAAAAAAAATTGACAATGAAATTCAGCCGGAAAGTCACTTTTGTAAATGCAAAAATATTTGGCAAAGTGGGCGCAAACCAACGAAGCAGCAAACCAAACAACCAACCAACCAAGCAAACAAACAATCAGCAATCAAGCGTAAATCTACTCAAAAATGGTTTAAACTAAACCGCGCCACAGTCAAAGCAATGACGATCAACAATGAGTTTGAGAGGGGAGGGCGAAAAAAGAAGAAGCAGAAAAAGTGCTCTGTTGTAGCTGCTACGTTTTGTTCCCTACGCTATCTTTTGTTGTTAACGGTTGACATTTCTTTTTCTTTTTTTTTAGTCTCTATATTTGGTGGCCAAAAACGTGCAACAAATCGTTATACGTGCAGCATACACCTTTATTTATACATTTCTTTAAATCAAGTACTTACGAGTATTTAAGTACACAGAACAATCTCGTATTGTTATACTGAATGTGAACAAATTCTGTTAAATTGACAAAAATTTTGGTTATTTGGCAATTAGATGCTGACAAGCATAAGTATACGATGGAATCATGGTAGACACCTACAGCATTGAATAATGCAACAGGAATTGACGATTTTTGAAAAAAAAAAAAAAAATTTGATTTAAACACAACCACTATAATCATCTCTACAGAAGTATTTCAAAATTTAAATTTTTGGGGAAAACAAGTTTAAACTTTTATTTTTTCATAGAGCTTCATTATAAAAATTAAATTCAAAGGCATCCATGGACGCCATTTTCATACTTTAGATCAGGCCCCGGCAAAACTGTTACTGAGGTTATGTTAGTGAGTGAGCGTATGTTGTTGCCTCGTTGTTTCCAAGTGAGCGACTGAGCAAAACAAACAAATGAAATACATTGATTGGTCAAGGTAATCACAACACAAGCGCAGCAACAATTTCGTTATTTGAGTGGCCAGGTAATAATCTGTGAGAATTTGATTTTCAGGTTTTCGGACAATTGCCCACTAGCTGCCGGGGCTTGCTTTAGATCAGGACTCGGCAAAATTGGAAGTGAAGGGGTGTTAGCGAAAGAGCGGTCATCGCATCTGTTTGCTCCGTCGCTCACTAGCAAGTACCAAAACCGTGCATAACCAACGACATCCATGCCAATGCGATCATAGCAACAATGTCATTGTTCGAGAGGCCAAGCAAAGAGCATAATAATCTATGTGAATTTGGTTATCAGATTTTCGGACAATTGTCCCACTAAGTGCTTAGGCCTGCTTTAGATCATTTTGCAATTTAGAGAACAATCGCATCAGTCGGTTAATTATGTTTATCATAAAATCTCGAAAAACGCAAATTTTTATTTACATCTCCTTGCTTTGGAACGGACGATATAATAAAATTGTAACAGATCGATGTCTGTACATGGCAGATATCAACAAAAAATTGATTGGGGGAAGTATTATTAAGCGAGTAGAATCCAAATCAACCATTTTAAAAATGTTTGTGTGTCTCTCTGTCTGTCTGTCCGTATGTTTGTGGCCGCATCACTCGGAAAGTAATGAATGGAATTGAATGAAACTTTTTTCGTTGGATTGCTCGACGCTCAACTTATAATTTAAGATATTACGTTTTTCGATATCTCAACCGGTTTTGGAGTTATCGCCTAATATGTGGACCATTTTTGTCTGTTTGTATGTGGTCGTAACACTCTAAAAGTACTAAATGGAATTGAATCGTTGTATTGCTAGACGATCAACTTAAAGTTTAAGATATTATTTTTGGCGATATCTCAACGGGTTTTTGGGTTATCACCCAATATGTCGACTAGAGGTGACCAAAAATGTCTTAGTACAATATGGGTGTCAAACGAAAGGTGTCAAAGAGTGCTATAATATGCGATGTGATTCATTGAAATATCTAAATGTGTTAGTACATTATGTAATGGAACCCGTCTTAAAGTTAAATCACTTCTAAATAATGTGATAGCAGCGGAAATTCTAACAGGTTATGGAGCAGGTGAAGTAGTTTTCATACCACGAATAGCCATAATACCAAACAATTTTCCATTTCAATTCAAACATGTCCAGTTTCCCGTCAGCGTATGTTTCGCTATGACAATAAATAAGTCACAGGGTCAGACACTCCGAGCAGCTGGTATCGACCTAAGGACTAATTGCTTTCACACGGGCAGCTTTATGTAGCATGCTCACGAGTAACTTGCTCGGAAAATTTGTTTATAATTTGTAATTTGGGTAGAAGTTCAAATATTGTGTACAAAGAAATTCTATAATTTATGTTCTTTATATTGGAAAAATAAATGGCTTTAGGGCCATTTTTTATTAAACTTTAAGCTTCATCAGTACGATGAAAAAATTTTTTGTAATTTATTCAAATTTTATTCTTTCTGGTCCATAGATATGAGATTTGAAAGCTCAATTCAAAAATAATTGCAAACATACCACCTTATTTTTAAAAATCTGAAAATTCAAATTAATTAAATATAAAATGAGCTTACATCTCACCCCCTACGTTGCTACTCAAATTAACAAATATTTCATATTCAATTCAAATTCCATTCCATTTGCTTGCAAAATATTTATTAGGTATAAAAAGTATTCTAGTCAGAAGTTATTAAATGAGTGAAAAATGAATGCAAATATTTCAATAACATTCTGTAAGCTTGCGCGAAAAAAAAACAACAGCAAACAAATAAACAATGGAATTTTACAAAATTACTTTAAAATATTTGACGTTTGCTGCTCGACGCCGCGTTGCATTCAACAAAGCAACCATATTTATGTGTTGCATGCACCAAAAGCATACATTTGTTAGGGAATTTCGCAATTCCACGAGACTTAGTAATTCAAGCTAATTAAGTGTAAAATGAAACTAAATAAAAAAAATAACCACAATGCTAACAAATACATGGCAAAAGGTAGCAAAGTGCAAACAAAATGAAGCAAATGAGGAAATGAGAAAAAAAAACCAAAAAAAGAAACTATGAATGATGCAATAAAAGGAGAAATAATGACTATAAATGCGAGTGAATTTTTTTATACCCCTTGGTGCAGTGTTTAATAAATTAAATCGAAATTAAAAAAAAATGCAATTATTATTTCATTTAAAAAAAATTTAAAAATAAAAATTAAAAATTAAATAAAATAAAATTAGTTTAAAAAATTTAAAAAAATAGAAGTAAAAATATAAAAAAAAAAATAATAAAAAATTAGAAAAATAAAATTAAATTAAATAAAATTAAATTAAATACAAAAGTAAATATAAAATATAAAATAAAAATTTAAAAAATAAAAAAAAAATTAAAATAAAATAAAAAAAGTTAAAAAAATAAAAATTAAATAAATAAAAATAATAAATTTAAAAAAAAAAATAAAAAAAAAATTTATTAAAATAAAATTAAAAAAATTAAAAAAGTTAAGGATATAAAAATTAAATAAATAAAAATACTAAAATTAAAAAAAAAATAAAAAAAAAATAAAATAGCAAAATTTAAATAAAATAAAATAAAAAAACAAAAAGCAAATAAAATAAAAAAAATTAAATTAAATTGCAAAAGAAAAATAAGGTTAAAAATAAAATAAAATAAAAAATTTAATTTAATTAAAAACATCTTAAAACAAGGCTATATGAGGCTTTTATGAATAAGCGTCACGATTTTCACTGTTCGATCCCCAGTACAGCCTGTGTCAATTTAACTTTAGCTCATACCGAAATTATCGGAACTATCGATTATATGGTGGTGATGTGTTATATTGATCCAATCTTATTGATTTTTAACATCGAAAATCCACATTCTAAAAGAGCAATAGTTACGAAATTTCACGTTCCTACCTATCTAATTACAGAAGTATCTATCAAAATCCGTTTATCGGAACAATCGATTGTATGGGGGCTATGTGAAATATTTTCCCATCTCAATATTTTTTAATATCAATATATCACATACAAAAATAGCAATACTTACAAATTCCAGATTCCTAGCTGTTTACTTACAGAAGTTATCTACTAAAATCCGTTTATCGATATAATCGATTGTATGGGGGCTATATGAAATATTTATCCCATCTCAATTATTTTCAACATCGATGTTGCACATATAAAAATACCAATACTTACAAAATATCACGTTCCTACCTATATAATTACATGAGTTACAGGCCAAAATCCGTTTATCGGAACAATCGATTGTATGGGGGCTATATGAAATATTTATCCCATCTCAATTATTTTCAACATCGATGTTGCACATATAAAAATACCAATACCTACAAAATATCACGTTCCTACCTATATAATTACATGAGTTATAGGCCAAAATCCGTTTATCGGAACAATCGATTGTATGGGGGCTATATGAAATATTTATCCCATCTCAATTATTTTCAACATCGATGTTGCACATATAAAAATACCAATACTTACAAAATATCACGTTCCTACCTATTTAACTACATGAGTTATAGGCCAAAATCCGTTTATCGGAACAATCGATTGTATGGAAGCTATATGTAATTTCGGTCCGATCTTGCTGGTTCCGACAAATGATTTCTATATTAGAAAATGGTGGTTGCTAAAGGCGTTTTCTTTTCTAGAAAAAGTGTTGCCCTGTAGATTTTTCTCAGCTCTCTCTAAGACTTATAGGTTCATTTCACAAAAAAATACCTTATAAGTGGGCAGAGGGACACCACTATCTACAAATTAAGCCATTTTGTTAGGCGCCAAATTGCCAAAGACAGAAGTTACAGTTTAAGAGGGCAACATTAGGGCAACATTTTGTCGAGAAAAGAAAACGCCATAAGCTAAAACAGGATAAAATGAGGAGCTTCAAACCAAAACGCAATAAATATATACTGAATTAGTGTACACTTATTGCGTTTTGGTTTGAAGCTCCTCAAATAAGGTAATATAATATTAAAAAATTCAATAAAAAAATTAAAATAAATGAATTTTAAAAAAAAACTTATATAAAACAACAGAAATGAAAAAAATAATAAATTAAAATCGGACTATATCAAAAACTTAACAATATAATAAGGCTTTTCGTTCATGTTCTCAACTGCCTCGTTAATGTTGTAAACTTCGTATATATGTCACTTTTCATTCAAGTTTAGAAGGTCTACGCTGTAGACGACATTTACGAGGCAATGAACGAATATCCTTAATATTTTAAAATCCTAAATATCCCTGCAACCTTCTACAAAATCTCTACCATATGTTAACTGATTGTAGAAACCCGCAACTGGGTATATAAAGTACTCTTTCAACCCCACCCATTTTCTTTTCTTCCCGCACTCTCTATTGTTGTTGCTAATAGTTACTTGCTGCATGATTGTATATTTCTAGCAATTATTACAAATTCTTACGCTTTTTCTCTGCCAAACGTTTTACAGCGAGATGAGGAAGAAGAACTACCTGGGACATAATTACATTTCACAGGTATTTCATTGTTGCAGGTTGCAGGTATGCAAACAGAGTAAAATAAAATGAAGAAAAAAATAAAGTAAACTCGCCTCAACACTCGGAGACAAGTTGGCGTCCAGCAATGCGATGTTGCATTCAGGGTTTGCCATTCCGCTGCTAGAAGGTTGGTTGTAGTAATTTTTTTCTCCAAATGTCGCTTGGCAAATGCAAGTTGTAAATTGTTCCGGGGCGGCTGTTGCAGTTGTCGTTGTTGTTGTTGTTTAGTGCTAGCGGGTTTCCGGTGTGTTACCCTTTTGACATATTCTAAGGTTACATAGGGAAGAGATGTAAACCGCGCTTTGAACCATTCTGTTTTAGAGAAATCTAAAATGTAAGACTCAAAATGCCCTCAAAAATTTTTATAAATCATTTTCAAGCGAAATGAAACGGCCATTCAGAGCTACTCACAAATTTTTTCCTTGTTGGTTCCGAACTTTGCTAAGTGGCTCACCCCACTGAACCGCACCTTATAGTATTTCGAACCTGGTTTTGACCCCTGCTTAAAACACAATCGGAAAATGTGGCATGTAAATGTTGCCACACAACAGAACAATGCAGCGAAATGATATTGCGCTTTGTTGTTTTGCACGACATTTGTTGTTGTTGTTGTCGCTACTGGTGGCACCACCAACGAATAACCAGCAACCGCTACAACTCAAACTATGTTCCAGCTATTGCTTACTATTTATTTGCTTGTTTGCATTTTGAAATTCAAGCAATCATTCACCCAACCACTCAACCACCACTCCCTGCTACGTTGCACTAACAGCTTCCAGCGATGACACTCCCTTATATTTCCTCCTTGGCGCGTGGTTGCCTTTCTTGGTGCTCGGCGAATTTGGTTTTGCTTCGTTGCATTTAAGTTTAGCTAAAGAGCATAGCAGCCGATTACTTACTTGGAAGTGCTCCCATTCAGTGGCACCACCAGTACTGACAATAACTACACACGTGGAACCATATAGCAAGAATTATAGTGCTGTAGGAGGATTCTAATTTTAGCTGTTCTTACTGCTGCATTGCCAAAATTATCCATATAATTATGAAATACGCCTGAAAATATGAAGAGACCAGTTTAAGTATCCGTTGTGTGGTTTTAGGCGCATTTGACAAACTCTTTGAAGTTTGTTTAAAATCAAGCGCCTATATATATGCAATTATTTTATATTATATTGTATTATTTTATTTTATTTTTTTATTTTGGTTTTATTTTTTATTTATTTTTTTATTAAATTTTTTTTCTCTTTTATTTTATTTTTTTAATTTTTTTATTTTATTTTTTTTTTAATTTTTTTCATTTTTTTTTATTTTTTTTTTATTTCATTTTAGTTTTTTTATTTTTTATATAATTTTATTCTTTTATTTTATTTTATTTCTTCTTTGTGTCTAATTTTTTATTCTTTTTTTCTATTTTAATTTAAGTTTTTTTATTTTTTTATGTTTTTTTTTCTATTTTTTCATTTAATTTTTTTATATATTGTTTTTATATTTTTTATATTTTTTGTAAATTTATAATTTTTTATATAATATTTTTTTAATTTTTTTATATTATTTAATTTTATTTTGTTGTATCTTAATTTATTTTTATTATGTATTTTTAAAAAAATTTATTTTTATTTGATTTTATTTATTTTTTATTTTTATACTTTTTATATTTTTATTTTTTAAATTTTTGTATTCTTCTGTATTTAAGGTTTAATTATCAATATTATTTTTTTATTTTTATTGGTTTATTTTTTTTATTCTTTTATTTTATTTTATTTTTTTGATTTTAATATTTTTATTTTTATTAATTTGTTTTTATTGTTTTCTATTTTAATTGTCGTTTTTTATTTTTTTTATTATTTTTTTTTTTTATTTAATTTTTTTTACTTACAAAAAAATATAAAAATTATAAAAACAATAATTTTTATATATTTTTGTAAATTTCTTATTTTTTATATAATATTTTTTTAATTATTTTATATTATTTAATTTTATTTTCTGTATTTTATTATATTTTTTACTATTTTTTTTATTTTATTTTATTTATTTTTTATTTTTATGCTTTTAAATTTTTTTATTTTTGTATTCTTTATTTAAAGCTTTAATTACCAATGTTATATAGCATAACTTCAGGCGTGCTTATGTGTATTGCTTAAAAGAGACTTTTTTCCGAGCATACTTTTAGTCTCCTCAAGCACTATAAAGATCATTCCACCTTTTCCTCTCACTTAGCCTTTCTAAGATCCTTGTCATTTTTTGTTTGGCTTCTGAACATTTTTTTAATTCGTATTTCTTCTGAAGCTTATTTTCACTTTACATATTTTTCCAGTTCTGGCTTCACTGTATTTCGCTAACTTCTGACGCTGTTAGCGGTGTCGATGGCGATGGCGATGTAATGATGACGTTGATGGCTTTGGTTTTGGCTTTGCCTTTGATGATCGTTGCTTGCCCTCTCAGCACTTAACCTTCATCAAGTACAAATGTAACTGCATACCCACTTTATAGCCGCATATAACTTTTTACATATGTACAGTGGAGTGCAAAAATACTGCATATCTCTACATTTGCAATACATTTGATATGGTACTCAGTCTCCGAAAAATGTTTTTAGAAATATGGGTACCTACTACTAAGAAAAAGAAATTAGAAAACTTTAGAAAATTTTTGTTGAAAATTTAGAAAAAAATTTCAATATGCATTTTATGCACTCACTTTTGTTCACCAGTGTAGCATTGTCTACACAAATTACTCCATGCATTTAACTTGGTATGTATATAAATTTACATAAAATTCATACAATAGTAGTCTTCTTGTAATCGGTATGCAAAGTTTTAAGAATCTCAAACAATAGCAATAAATAGCAGCAGCGCCGCGTTGAAGTGTTCTCAAGTTGGGGCTTTTGTTACGGAAAGTTATGAGTGGAATTTCGCGCTGCAATTCCCATAAGTACATACTCACATACATACTTACACTAACAATGTCACATAAATTTGTAGCTGAAGAAGAATAAGCAGAAAACCACAAGTGTGACAATTACAAACATACTCTAAAATTAAAGTGCACTTAAGCATATGTACAAATGCAAAATACTTCATTTAATTAATACATACTTTCAAGGGTATGTAAGAATGTTAATACATACTCACCTTTATATGGTTATGCACTGGAAGACGAACTCATGTGCCCAAATAACCACTTGGCTGGGCAAATATACAAAACATCGGCTTGCAGGTGTCTTTATTTGCGTAAATTACATAATTACTTGAATACATAATTAATTGCAAAAGTACTTAGGAAGGCCCTTGAATTGTTGTCGGTAAGCGATATGTATCATATTTTATTCAATTTTATATTATTTAATTTAATTTTAAAATAATTTATTTTATATTTTTAATTTTTGTATTTTATTTTATTTTATTTTATTTTATTTTATTTTATTTTATTTTATTTTATTTTATTTTATTTTATTTTATTTTATTTTATTTTATTTTATTTTATTTTATTTTATTTTATTTTATTTTATTTTATTTTATTTTATTTTATTTTATTTTATTTTATTTTATTTTATTTTATTTTATTTTATTTTATTTTATTTTATTTTATTTTATTTTATTTTATTTTATTTTATTTTATTTTATTTTATTTTATTTTATTTTATTTTATTTTATTTTATTTTATTTTATTTTATTTTATTTTATTTTATTTTATTTTATTTTATTTTATTTTATTTTATTTTATTTTATTTTATTTTATTTTATTTTATTTTATTTTATTTTATTTTATTTTATTTTATTTTATTTTATTTTATTTTATTTTATTTTATTTTATTTTATTTTATTTTATTTTATTTTATTTTATTTTATTTTATTTTATTTTATTTTATTTTATTTTATTTTATTTTATTTTATTTTATTTTATTTTATTTTATTTTATTTTATTTTATTTTATTTTATTTTATTTTATTTTATTTTATTTTATTTTATTTTATTTTATTTTATTTTATTTTATTTTATTTTATTTTATTTTATTTTATTTTATTTTATTTTATTTTATTTTATTTTATTTTATTTTATTTTATTTTATTTTATTTTATTTTATTTTATTTTATTTTATTTTATTTTATTTTATTTTATTTTATTTTATTTTATTTTATTTTATTTTATTTTATTTTATTTTATTTTATTTTATTTTATTTTATTTTATTTTATTTTTATTTTATTTTATTTTATTTTATTTTATTTTATTTTATTTTATTTTATTTTATTTTATTTTATTTTATTTTATTTTATTTTATTTTATTTTATTTTATTTTATTTTATTTTATTTTATTTTATTTTATTTTATTTTATTTTATTTTATTTTATTTTATTTTATTTTATTTTATTTTATTTTATTTTATTTTATTTTATTTTATTTTATTTTATTTTATTTTATTTTATTTTATTTTATTTTATTTTATTTTATTTTATTTTATTTTATTTTATTTTATTTTATTTTATTTTATTTTATTCTATTTTATTTTATTTTATTTTATTTTATTTTATTTTATTTTATTTTATTTTATTTTATTTTACTTTATTTTTTTTTTTTATTTTTTATTTTTTTTTTTTATTTTTTTTATTTTACTTTATTTTATTTTATTTTATTTTATTTCATTGTATTTTTTTATATTTTTATCTTATATTATAAATTATTTTATTTTATTTTCTATTATCTTTCCTTATTTTATCTAATTTTATTTTATTTTATTTTATTTTATTTTTTTTTATTTCATTTTAATTTTCATTTTTATTTTATTTTATTTTTTTTTAATTTTATTTTTTTTATTTCGTTTTTATTATTTTTTTTATTTTCATTTTTATTTTTTTTTTTAATTTTATTTTATTTTGTTTTATATTATTTTATTTTTTTTATTTTATTTTATTTTATTTTATTTCATTGTATTTTTTTATATTATTATATTATATTATGTTATATTTTATTTTATTTTATTTTATATTATCTTTTCTTATTTTATTTTTTTTTATTTTTTTTATTTTATTTTATTTCATTTTAATTTTCATTTATTTCGTTTTTATTATTTTTTTTAATTTGATTTTCATTTCTATTTAATTTTATTTTATTTTATTTTGTTTTATATTATTTTATTTTATTTCATTTTATTTTATTTCATTTTATTATTAAAATTGCTTCATAAAGCAAGTCAAAAGCAAACAAAAGAGTTTATTTTATTTTTTATTTTATTTTATTTTATTTTTCATTTTTTTTTATTATTTTTTTTTGTTTTTATTTATTATTATTATTTTTATTTATTTTATTTTTTGTATTATTTTATTTAATTTAATTTATTTTTTACTTTATTCAATTTTATTGGTTTATTCTATTGTATTTTTCTATTTTTTCATTTAATTTTTTTATTCTAAAGTAATTTTTTTTTGTTCTTTAATTTTTTTATTTAATTTTTTTAGCTTTTTTATTTTGTTTTATTTCATTTTTTTATTTTTTTATTTAATTTTTTTATATTATTTGTGATATATATTTTTTTTTTTTGTTTAAATTTAACTTTTATATTTTATCTTTTTTTTATTTTATCCGAATTTTCTTCTTCGCTCGATCCATTAAGTGAAGCTGCTGTCGATTATGTGTAATATTTTACGCACCCCAGCTGAGACCACAATGTAATGGAAG
>CAXKVI010000002.1:128239752-128249752 GCA_964058755.1 Campiglossa producta | reverse complement strand
AAACTGGATAATATAAATATAAACAACTCAAGCTGCTCATCCGAGTACCTTTCAATATGCTATATTCACACCCTCAATGGCTTCAGTCAGCAGGGCACGTTTCTTGCATTGTCCATCGCATCGCGTCAATTGAGTATTCACACAAAGCGCTGCTCTTCGAATTTTTATTACAAAACATTGCAGTTCCATTGAGTATTCTTATGAGTTTTGCATTTTTTTCTTTCAGGTTTTCAGTTTTTCCAATTCTCGCAAAGTAGCGCGTCAACTCGAGCGCAAAGAGCCAATGTATTGGCATCGCACTAACAATTGAAGGCGATCGTCATTGTGCCGGCGAAGGAATGGAGTAAGGGGGGCAGCATGCAGGTACGTGACTCGCATTGAAATGCACCAACGCCAAATAGGAAGATATTGAAATTGAACGACAACGAAAAATGGTGCAGAATTTTAAATCAGCGCAACGAATCAAAACAGTAGCAAAAGCAATAGCAATTTACAAAAACAACGAAATCAACAACAAAAAAAAAAACAAGTAAACTACAAACAAATAAACACAACGCGCATAAAAATCGAAGCGCTTGAAAAGAAAAATCAAAACAACAACACGCCTTTTATTGCAAAACTAAGAAGTGAGAATTTTAATTTTCAACACTTGCCACTTTTGCCCATTAGTCGTTTTGCTGCCTATCGCAAGCCGCACGTCACGCTTCCAACACCACAAAACGCTTGTGTGCACCACAATCGCTTGGCGCATTGATTGCCACATTTTTTTTTTGTGGTTTGGATTGGGTTGGGTTGGGTGCGCCACATTTGGCTATGAGAAATTACCATATTGACAGCATTTGTGCAGGTGTTTTTTTTGTTGTTTTTTGGGTGCATGTGTGTGCGTGTGTGGCAATTACAGGTGGATGGGTGGCATACGTTTCGCGATATCTAGATATATTGAAAATGTAATGAACGCCATTGGGACAACATAAATCAACAATAATAAATAACCAACATTTTTATTAAATTTTTGACAGAATAACGGTTTTGGTATACCGCATTCCATTTTAAGCCATAAATACATATATCACATGGATATAGTTTTATTAAAAGTTTTCAAAAAAATATGAGCCACCATATAAATACAAGCTCTCCATCATCCTTTCGCCCACTATGTATGCTCGACACAGCGGGAAAAATGATGGAGAGCCTTATAAAGCAACGCCTAACAGCAGCCATAGAAGATGAGGGTGGGCACCATGGCTTTCGGAGAGGGCACTCCACAATAGATGCCATAGCCGAAGTTGTAGATGCAGTCCGGCAAGCCACCAAGCAAGACCGGTAGTACTATTGGTGACGTTAGATGTTAAAAATGCTTTTAACTTTGTCAGGTGGGAGGACATGCTTGATGCATTAGAACGCTCATTCAAAGTCCCGATATACCTGTTAGATATATTGAGGGACTACTTAAGAAACCGCTGGCTAATTTATGAAACGACGCAAGGCCAAAGAAATGTGAAACGCACAGGTGTGTATGACAGTCTTCTTCGAATGCAGATGCCAGAAAGCAGTTTTTAGTTGCTTTTGCAGGCGACGTGGCTGCTGTAATAATAGCACGAAGCTGCGACTTAGCACAGCTTAAACTAAACCAAGTGATGCGTAATGTAGACAAGTTAATGAATGATCACGGCCTCCACCTGGCTACAGCTAAGACAGAGATCGTGATGCTAACGATAAGAAGGATTCCCACACTCATTAACATGACTGTTGGGGATCAACAGATAGAAACGCGTCGCTCTACCAAATATCTTGGGGTAAAATTGGACAACAAGCTGACCTTCTCGGAGCATCTAAGAAGCTCATTCGAGAAGGCTGTGAAAACCATCGCAAGTCTGAGTCGGCTAATTGCAAACACAGGTGGACCAAAGCCATGCATAAGAAAGTTGCTGGCGTACGCCTCAGATTCTATACTGTAGTACGGTGCAGAAATCTGGGCGGATGCAATGTAATTTCGGTTCAACGCAGAGGAGCTCTGAGAATCGCCTCAGCATACCGCACGGTCTCCGCAGATGCTGGTCTGGTTATTGCGGGGACCATACCGATATATCTCCTCGCTGAGGAAAGAAAAATTATGTAAGACACTCGTGCAAAGGTACGTAGAGACGTTGCTGCAACGCAGGCGCGAGGTGGCAACTACAATGGAGCAACAGTGCTGCTGGAAGGTGGGTCAGGGTATTAATCTCCGAACTGGAACCATAGCTGAATCGGCCGCATGGAGAAATCGACTTTTATCTGACCCAATTCTTAACGGGACACGGTTATTTCCGTGAGTACCTCCACAGAATGGGCAAGGTTCAAACCCCGAACTACACCTACTGTCAAGCCATAGACGACGTACGCCACACCTTTTTCTAATGCGAGCAATTCGCTGAAGAAAGAAGGTGGGTGAAGGAGGCAATTGGCGAGGTTTCCCCAGGCAGTGTCATTTGAAAGATGACCTCTGAAAATGCGCGAAACGGGAAGACTGTTGTCTAGCCAGTTAGCGTAAAGTAGCGAGGTCCCAGGTAAGGAAGAATGCGCGGGCCGTGGGAGGTTAGGTTTTAGTGCGGCATACCTCAAGATAAGAAGGGAGTCCCACACTCGTAGAGTCCCGATGCTAGAGCATGTAGTAACGAGGGCTGAAACCCGGTTAGTGCATAAAGCATTTCCTCCTCCCGCGAACACAAAACAAAAAAAACAAAAACAATACGAGATAGGAAGGAGAGTTGTCAAAGGGGTTGCAAATTGCGATTAGGTGGCTACCCTAAGTGGGTATTGAAATTGTCATATTTGGAATACGGCCGAAACTATCTTTCATTTGATACCCATATTGGCATATCTAGCTCTATATTTAAAAAAAAAATTGGGATAGGTGGCATCCTGTAAACCGCCCTAAGTGGCAACACCCATGTATATAATCTTAGAATGAATCAAATTGTCTATATGTCAAATATTATCCAATCGGCAAACAGTTCCCGAAATATACGTAAAAATAAATATATTGCGGTTAGGATGCAGCCCTAAATGGCAACCCTGCTTGAAATTATCTCATTTGGAATACGGTCGAATATACCTTTAATTACCAATATTGGCATATCCAGCTCTATACTTAAAAGAAAATTGGGATAGGTGGCAACCTAGCAATATATCAGTCGAGAACTCACACAAGGTTTTGTGTTGTCAACAAATAGGGGGTAGCCTTGATTTCACAAGTTAGTTCTGCCTAGGAGTTATCTCGTTAGCGTGTTATATAGAACACATTTTTCCCTACATAGCATCATGCCTAGCTAAACAAAAAAAAACGAAAACTGGACTTATGCCACTTGTGCTGTAAACGGCTCATATTGTGATACAGATACGCACACGATACGAAAATATTCAAAATATTACAAGTAAATTTTGACATCGAGAGGACTTGATGGCCTTCATAAAGTCATCTAAGTGGTTCGAAAGGAGTAACGGTGTCGGTTTAGGAGTGTAAGTCCCGGAATTCTGCTGTGTGGCGAATCCCGACAACTAAGGGATTTCCCATATAGCCGGGTTCCGGGACTGACTTTCCTAATGTTGGTGGTATCACAACGGACCTTTCAAAACTGGCCTAAGTTTACCTCTGCGGCAACAACTTGAACCTAACCTAACCCCGCAGAGGCGACACAGACTACCAGATCATATGCCTTGTTTATGCAGGTGCCCTCAAGCTTACAATGACCTATGAGGATCCTAAGATTCCTCTTTAGAAGGTTGAGCAGGGTCATGCATCGCTTGGTGTTTATACCCATCAAAAGTTTTGTTTGCGGCAGCCCTGTCGTTTGGGACCAGTTCTGATCTCTTAAATATGTCTTATCCTGGCGTAGCTTATCTCTGATGGTATGTTTCCCTATTACAATGACAGGTTTCAGAACGATGATTCTTTCGGTTGCCACCTTCCTGGCCAGACGTTCTCGTTCACATCGCCTTTCTAGTTCCCAGGTAATTTAGGCTCCCCCCATTCAAAAACTAGATTAGATTTGATCTCCGCTCAAGCTATTGGTTTGAGTGCAGCTCGACTTCCTTAGGGGATACCTGAAACCCCTAGAGGGAGCGTCCCCAGGTTGGTGGATAGGGTATGCCTCCCAGATATGGGTGGTGAGAGAGAAATCAAATATCTTGCGCGGACACACAGGGCACTTCGTTAATTAACCAAAGTATCAAGAAACCTGTCGCCTCTTTGGGAGCCGGGCGGCCAGCAGGTGGGTGTCTGTTCTCCATGTAAGGAGCGACAATTTGTGGACTCATCACTCGCTGATTGAACCTTAAGCAACATTCTACATAGTATGGATGAAAATATTAACGAAAACAATTCTCCACAAACCGTCTCCTTCGGCAGCTGGAACATCGGATGTGAAAATATCTTGAATGTAACCGAAACGACCGAGGCTCTGTGCTCCAAAGGGAGTTAAGGAAGAAGATGATTATGATGATGATGACTATAGCTAAGTAAAACAATATTCTCATTTGTGTACCCTCTTTTCGGATTTAGCTCTGAGCAGACGTTAATGGGGTAGACTTCGGCCTGAAAATATTCGGAAACTGTCCCATTGATTCTGTGACTGAATATTACTGCTCCAATGCCATTTAAGGCCTTTGAGGCGTCTGTTTAACATACAAGCGTGTGGAATCGAAGCTGACTCTCGGTTTTAAAATAGTCCTATGTTGCTCTTCCAGATCTATTTTGAATCTCTTTTGAAACCGAATGATATTCCTGATTTCATGCTTAGGAGGAGGTGGGATAAGTAAAGGCTGTCCTATGTTCAAACACGCCGGCTATTTTTATCCTTTGTTCGGGCCAGCTTTAGGCGAATTCCCTTTTTTCATCTGAGCGCCAGTTCAGAGTTGAACAAGTAAGACCTCAGGCCGCTTGGCTATCGCTGAAGCTAACGATATCCTGTCCTATAGTGCCTTTACCTATCCAAGCCGCAGCGTCCATGATTGCTGTAACTCCTCCTCAAGAGCTCAAGGTCCAGATCCTTTGAAAAGACCCCTCCTTCAAATCTGTTTCTTCAGTTTTTTAAGTTTTATATCTACAACCTTCTCAGAAAGGCTTATGGAAAAATTACTGTGACAATTTGGTTTTAACCCACTGACCGCCATAAATGCTACAAACTCTCTGCCCATAATACTTCTATGTACCATATTAATCATACCCTTTTAAAAATGACTTCAAATTATATATATTTAAATGAAAAATGCCTAACATACCGTAAATTTCAAAATTAAACCCATATCTACCTAAGTATATGTTTGATTAAATACAACCACTAATTTACAAAACGTTACAAAATTCGTAAACATAAACAAAACATTCGAACAAAAATAATAATAAATAGAGTGCATCAACAAGTTCTATAAATCGTCTGTGGCTTACGGTTGCCATTTGTGTTTCGAAATTACATTTTAATGCCACCAACCCCACCACAACACAACTAACACCTAATCACCATCAGGTTGAAATGGCTCCCGTCGTTATCTAATCATAGCCGCAATTGCAAATGTAAATATTTCACGATGTGGTATGCGAAATTTATTGCAATGAAACATGGCTGCATGAGCAAATGATGCGCTCACATGTAAATATAGGGATTATAAGCTGGAAAGTAGGGGCGCAGATGAGGGGGTTGAATAGGGGTCAGAGGGTAAAAATCGAAAAGAATTGCAAATATCCCCACCGATTATTTATTACAAAAAAAAAAACGAATGGCGGCGATATACCAACAGGTTATCATAACCTCTAACGAGAGGGTTGCCACCTATCTCGATTCTTTTAAATTATGGAGCTAGGTATGCCAATATGGGTATCAAATGAAAGGTATTTTTACGAATTTTGATACTTAGAGAAAATTGACAAAGATTTAAACAGCGATGGATACCATGACGCGTTTCGGAGTTTCCAGGCTCCATATCAGATGGCTTTTTCGGACACAGAACTACTGTGTCTGCACCTGCAGGTATTTTTGCCGACATACCAACTAAAATATTTTCAAGTAGGGTTGCCGCCTAAGGTTACCATTTTACCGAATTGTATTTGTATTGTATATTTTTAGGATCATATTTGGACTATTTTAGGATCATTTAGAGGCCATTTAGGAACACTTTGGTATAATTTTGGTGCTATTTTGAGATCATTTTGGAATCATTTTGGGATCATTTTTTTCGGTCATTTGGGGAACATTTTTGGAACATTTTGGGGCAATTTTCGGATGATTTCGGGCATATTTAAGGGTGTTTTTTGGGGTCATTTTGGGATCATTTTGGGATCATATTTGGGTCATTTTGGGTTCAATTTCGGATCATTTTTGGAACATTTAAGGGTCGTTTTGGGATAATTTTAGGATTATGTTGGAATTATACTCCTTTATTATACAAAAACGTTGTATTTTTTAAATATCGAGAGATTTCTCTCCTTTTATTGACAGAACCATTCTTCTTTACCTTTCTTTTTCGAATATCTGATAAATTTCTTGCATGAAAAATGCATTTCCTTTCGACTCGCAGCCTTTCAATAATTAAGAACATTTTGAAAACCCCCTAATTAAAGATTCTAGCCCACATCCTCGCGTTCGCACACTCACAAGCCCCACTGTTGGAGTGCAGTGGCGTTGGTATTGAAGGCGTTGCTTTTCGAGGCGTTTCTGTTGTTCAATTTAATTGCATGTTAAGTAACACGCTTCCGCATAAATAAACATACATTCGTTTCAACATACGCACATGTGATATATTTGTAATGTTTTTAATTCATTAGTCATCATTTAAGTTGTCGGCACTGATTCGAGTTAATTCCTTACAACGTCGATTGACGCTTCAATGCAAAAACATCTTTCGCAATTTAATTCAATTTTGTTTTCAGTGAATTTGGGTGGGAGGCATTTAAACAACCATATGTTGTTTAAAGAACAATTATGAATTAAAATATTCTACTTGATCAATTTTATATTCAACTAGTACGCCCACTTTAAGAAAATCTGTATTTATTTTGTTTTTTTTTTATACTACTTTTTTTATTATTGTTTTTTTTTCTTTATTGTTTTATTTAATTTATTATAATTTTTCTTAATTTATGTTTTTTCTTTATTTTTTTGTTTTGTTTTTTTTGTTTATTTTTTTTTCTTACTTTATCCCTTATTTATTTTGTTTTATTTTATTTCATTTCATTTCATTTTCTTTTGTTTTATTTTATTTTATTTTATTTTTCTTCACTTTATTTTATTTTATTATTTATTTTACTTTATTTTTTTGTTTTATTTTCTTTATTTTTTTTTGTTTTACTTAATTTTTTCTCTTTATTTTATTTTTTCTCTTTAGTTTATTTTATAATTTTTTTGTTTTTTTTTATTTACTTTTTTATTTTTATTATTATTTATTTTTATATTTTTTCTTATTTTATTTTTTTTTTTAATTTTCTTTATTTTTCTATTTTATTTTTTTTCTATTTTTTATTGTTTTAGTTTTTTCTTTTGTTTATTAAATATAATCTTTTCTTTTTGTTATTTTAAATTTTTTATTTCATTTGTTTTTAGTTTTTTTTATTTTTCTTAACTTTTTAATTTAATTTAATTTTTAATTTTTTAATTTTATTTAGTTTTAATTTAATTTAGTTTTATTATATTTTTTTCTATATTTTTTATTATTGTTTATTTTTTTGTTTAATTTTTTATTTTATTTTTTTTTTCATTTTTTTTACTTTACTTTTCTTTTTTCTTTTTTTATTGCGTAAAATTAATTTTACTATTTAATTTTATTTTTTTACTTTTCTTTATTTTTTTTATTTTTTATTTTTTATTCTTTTCTCTGTTTTTCTTTTATTTTATTTTATTATTATTTTTATTCTCAAAGATTCAACAGTAATACCTTCCAGACTAAGCACTGTTCCATCTCCCAAATCTTTTTTTTTTGTTGATTTCACATTCTGGCTCTATTTAAATAAAGCACTTGCTTGGCTTCCTTTGCCAAGTGAATTCTCATCACACAATCAAAAATGTGTATTCAGGCATAAAAATGTTCCAAAGAAATATTTTAATACATAAGTATGTAAATTGAGTCCAAAAAATCAGTTCATTCCACATATGTCGCGCTACCGTGTTAAGAGTACCTACATAGTCAAAGCGGTAAAAGCCTCTCTAGGAATCCTTAACAATCACCTTTTACATATCTTACATTTCATTTGACATATCAAATGGCGAAAATTGTAAAGCAAGGAAAAAGAAATCTTTTCAAAATCAACCATCACTTGTGAGCGTGTTCCCATTTCCCTTTGAAGCGGAAAGAAATTAAAAATTAAATATGCGAACGTTGTAATATTACAAACAGTATTTTTATATTTCAAGCTTTCAAGCGTCAAGCCAAAAAGTGCTTACCAACTCCTATTTTACACAATACACTCACGCGCACAATGCACACGCTCAATCGAAGCACAATCAAGCTGCAGGGAGAAGAGTTGCTGAGCAGGAACTAGTTCCATCGTAACTAGATCTTTAACAATTCAAAAAAGTCAATTGAATTATCTGCTCCTTAAGTAAGCTGCATCGGCTAGTCTGTGTAGGCATAACAGGTGCAATGAGAACGTGCCCTGCTGATGCTTTAAGTGCCCTTGTGGGAATACCTCCCTTCCCAATTCTGATAGAGAAGGAAGCAACACTTGCCGCATTAAGACTTCAGAATATTTCTGATCTAAAAATCGGAAATATGACAGGACATATGAAGATAGTCAAGAAGTTCATGAATAGTCCTATATTGCAAGTAAGTGATGCAATAACTCCTACGCTCAGGATCACGCGAAACTTTGAAGTTTCAATCGTAGATCGAGTGCTCTGGGAAACAGGGAACCCATATGCTGAATCCGATTCGGAGATTTGGTATACCGATGGATCCAAGCTGGAAGATGGTAAAACGGGAGCTGGAATCTATGGACCGAATTACAAAAAATCGGTACCAATGGGTAACTACCCCACTATCTTTCAAGCGGAAATCCATGCAATAGAGGTGTGTGGCAGGGAGTGCCTCCGTAGAAGACTATCCTCTAAGCGAATCTACATTATGTCGGACAGTCAGGCCGCCCTACGTGCCTTGCAGTCTTACACTACAACTTCAAAGCTTGTTGATGAGTGTGTCGCAGTCCTTAATGATCTGGGAGCCAAAACCAAAGTTTTGTTAGGTTGGGTCCCAGGACATGAAGGGCATGACGGCAACGAAGAAGCAGATCATCTTGCAAAACAAGGCGCTCTAACAGCATTTTATGGTCCGGAACCCTTTTGCGGGCTCACCAAGGCCCACGTAAGGGAGACCATAAGCAACTGGGAAAACAAACAGTTTAGGCAGCATTGGCTTAGCAGCCTAGGACAGAGGCAGGCCAAACTCTTTATAGAACCCTCTCAAAGAGCATCGGCCAGGCTCATTAATCTAAGAAGGGTGGATCTAAGAACCCTCACTGGGTATTATACGGGGCATTGCGGCCTGCGTTATCACCTGAGTAAGCTGAATCTGTCAGATACAACAATTTGTCGGTTTTGCGAACTGGACGATGAAACGCCGGTTCATATACTCTGCGAATGCAGTGCATTAGCAAGAAAGAGAGCTTGCTACCTAGGTGGGATCACTCTCAATCCGTTCGTGATATGGAATAAAAAGCCTGAGGAGGTGCTCAAATTTATAAAGAGCCTCCGCATACAGCAATAAGCTGAAAGGTCACACAATAGATCATGTAAATGGTCGCGGTGTAATAAGGCCTTATAATAATAATAATAATATCTGCTCCTACTACAACAGTTATTGATCAATTGGATTAATCGAATGCCGATTAATTACTCATTCCTGATTAATCGGCTGCGATTATTCAATTTTCTAAATATTCAAATTAAATATATTATTATAGATGAATTTGTGATTAATCTGGAAATATTTCGGTTTAAACGAAATAATCAAGTTTAGATTATTTGGCATGTTCGAT
>CAXKVI010000002.1:128232252-128234752 GCA_964058755.1 Campiglossa producta | reverse complement strand
GTTGCAGGCAAAAAAGGGCCACATGATGTTGTAGGCGCCTGGTTAAAAATATAATGCTTAAATTGTAGAACACTGCTCACTGCATGACGATAAGCAGACAGCAGCAGACAATATGTATTACACAATTATCAGTTTGCTTGATGCTCAATTGCACTGTTATTTGTGCAAAAAACAAAAAAAAAACACATAGAAGCATATGAGCAACCTTTACAGTCGTATGCGTTTCCAGGATATTCAAAACGTTTGTTGTATGAGCATGATGCTGCTCCACGCTACTGCACAGGTTAAAATGTCCACAAACAGAGTTTCACATGAATTCAACTGTATTGCAGATGAATACGAAAATGGTAATATAATAAGCTTACCGCAAGCGCACGTGACACACACGTTTTTGCCTGACATTCGTACTTATATAGATAATTTTTTTTTTTTTTGTTCAGCGCTTTATGCATTTGCCAAGGATATTGAGTGTGTATTTGTGCGAGGTTGCTCATACGCCTAGTATGCGTGCCTTCTCTTTTCCCTGTTTTGTGTGTTGTGGTATGCGTTTGGCGCATCACGTTTATTAAAAGCAAGCTAAACGTGAAAATATTCGATTTCAAAAATACCAACAACAACAACAACAACATGCTACTACCAATTGTGAAGCTACAAATAGTATTTTTGTACGGCAGCTTGTGCGCCGAAATAATGACTTTTCTAGAATTTATTTGCTAATGAATGAATCCGAAATGCCTGCCGGTAACCATAATTTCCTGGTAATCCAATCTAAATTGTTTAGTTCGCTTACGCAACTCTGTTGTTACGTTTCGTTCAATTAATATTTGGTTCCGTTGAATTTCAGCTAAAAAGCTTCATTCGCTCTTGTTTCATATTTGATTGCTTTTGCTGTTGCTTTGTTTTTGCTAATTTGGTGAAATATGAATCCTGTAAAGAAATTGCGAAATTGACTTAATGCACGTGTTTTGTGGCATAGCTAACGAAAGGTATTGCCATCTAATGCAGGGGTCATCAGGTCTTTCCGCTTACTGAGCTATACAGTATTTTGTATTTTTTTCATACTAGTTCAAAAAGCATTAAACCTCGACTGAAATGATGCAGAAATGCATGCGAGAGTGTGTGTGTACCGTGATGCATTCGCAGCGAAATTCGATCTAATTTTTTTCGTATATTTCTTACGAATCTGGTTTGTTTTTGTGGGCCACAAATGGGCCACATGATGTTGTTGGAGGGCCACAGCGGGCCCAAAGAGCGACTAGGTGGTGATGGCTGCTCTAATGCTTTGCAAAATATGTGCGTTGCTAAGGTACCACTCGGCGTATAATTCCATCATATTTTCATATTCACCAGAAAAGGTTCATTTAATAATAGATTTTGCTGAAATTTTTGGCTTTAATACTATACATTCAGAGAAGGCATGCATTCAGGTAGATATTATTCCCATCGCCAGAAAAAATGTATCCACTATAAGTTAAGTGAAATAATCTTGTCTTACTACTAATATATAAAAACGTAAGTTTGTGACTAACAGCAAATGTTTGTGGCTCTTTAACGTCTGAACCAATGCCCCGATCTTTACGAAATTTTGCAGACAAACTCTTAGGGGTATAAAGTCTGCAACAGGCATTATGAAATTTCGATACATTTATCGATAACATAGTTATAGGGTGAATGGTAGTTTTACGTAAACTTTATAGAATTCGCGCAAAATTGGTATCAAACGAAAGGGGAAGACAACAGCTTTCATTTGGATTCTGTTTCATTTCGATATATTTATCGATAACAGAGTTATCGGTCAAAATATGGTTTTTGGTAAACTTTCAAATATTTGCACAAAATTTGTAACAATCGAAAGGGGAAGACCACGGCTTTCATTCGGATTCTGTCTCATTTCGATATATTTATCGATAACAGAGTTATCGGTTGAAATGTGGTTGCGCAAAAACTCTGAAATATTAGCATAAATCTGGTATCTGGTATCTGGTAAAATGTCAACCAGGAGGGGCCCTCGATTGTATTAGTACGATATGAGTTTTAAATGAAAGTTGGTGACAAGTGATTTAAGATGTTTTATTATTTTTCCCATATAAGACCAAGATTTCTAGATATGGATTTACACGTGGACCAGGAGTGGAGCTAGAAGGTTTTTGAAAAAAATGCGTCTAATTTAAAGGTGTTGATGAGAGTTTTAAAGGGAAGTCATTTTAAGTCATTTTGGGAGTGGGATTGAGAAAGCAATAGGGACATGGATGGCAATTGGAAAAACAATATGAAAAGAGAAAATCATATGAAAAGGACGAAGGTGGGGTGGACGGGAAGAAGGTTATGGTGCTGAAAGGAGGGGGCCAGTCAAATTTTATAAATGAAAACAAGTTACTGTTTGTACAGGCTATGTGACATTTTTATGCCATCTCTATCATTTTCATCATCGCAACTTCACATATAAAAATAGTAACACTTCCAAAATTTCACGTTCCTACGTATTTAATTACAGGAGTTG